>VWND01000048.1:0-82833 GCA_009599575.1 Blumeriella jaapii
ATAGCGACGACTAGCTTCCAGTCGCCTATTTTAACAAAATTATAGTTTTCGCAAAGCTAAATTACGTCGTATACGACAAAAAATGCTCGCAATCGTAAGATTTCTAAGCAATTTTCGTATTAAATTAATTAATTTAATTTATTAAATCAAAATTATTATTAATTATAAAACCTTAGAATATTTTATAATTTTTAAATTTTTAAACGTTCGATAAATACGCTAAGCCGAGCTTTTCGCCGACTACAACTTTTTTATTACGTATAAACCAAATAAATACAAATTTTTAGCTAACGTATTAATACGTCGTATAAACGAATTCGACCGCTAAAACTTTTTTAAACGCATTTAACGCTTGCAAATTTTTTTTCGAGCAAATTAAATCGATTACCGACTTTTGACTAAAAAACTTCGATTTTCTACGGCTTTCGAAAAAGCTGTTTTTATTATTAAAATAGCTAATTTTTTTTTCGCATTTCGTATCGTTAACTAAATTTTTCACGCTAATCGCATAACTAACAGTTTAATAGCTTTTCGAAAAAAAATTATACGAAACGCTACGAAAAAAAACAACGATAATAATATTTCGTATATATTTAAACGCGATGTTGCGCTATATTTACATTCCTTTATTTTCTTTCATTTCTTTTGTTCCAGATTCATTCTTCCTGTACGCTTTCAGTAGTTAGATGTTCCTGGAGCTCGGAAAGGCTCGTAGTCACGTGATAACGAGCCTCCTCGGAGACTAGTTTTTCCGAGCGACTGACTAAGCGAGCCCGAACCTTCCGTCTTCTGCGGAGAGCTCGCCAGTCAGACTTAGAACAATACAAGTAACAACTTACTGCATACAATTCATCCGTCCCAGCCTCCGGTGAGGGTTCCTACCGACTATTCGGCTATGCACGACACGCGACCTGCTATTATATTACGATCGTTTAATAGTTTTAAACGTCGATTATTTTCGTTTGGCTTTTATACGAAAAATGTACGATTAAATTTCTATCGTTTATTTTAACGCTCGCAAAACTACGCAATTACTTTCGGATTAATATTATTAGCGAGATATAATAGCTTTCGTAAAATAATATTATCGCAATTGCTACGCTTATCGAAAAAATTTTATTTTAAAAAATAAACGCTCCGGCTTTTTTTAGCTTTTTTTTATTTTTAATTATTTTTAAAAATACGTTATAATAAACTTTTGCAATTTTAACAAAAACAAACACGATTACGATAACGTATTCGTAATAATAAATCGCTTTTTCAAACAAATTATTTCGATTTTTTATTATAAAAATATCGACGCTTAAAGCTTCGCCAAATTATATATATTTTACGTATATAAATATTTTAACTTTTTAAAAAATATTATTAACAATCGTAACTTTTAGTATTAATTTACTTTCTGATTTAAATTAAATAAAATATTCGATACGCAATTAAAACTTTCGATAGCCGCTTATCCCGAAACCGACGGTCAGACCGAAATTTACAACTAATATCTGTAAAAACGCTTTCGATCTTTCGTAAATTTTTATTAAAACGATTAAAGCGAATTTCTTTTAATAATAAATTTCGCTAAATAATTTTTTTTTACGAAAGTTTAAATAGCTTTTTATTTTTTGAAATTATATACGATTATATTTTTTATATTAATTAAAACTGAAAATTTAATACTTTTTTTTTTTCCAATTTTTTATATAAGCTAAACGCAAACGAAGCTCGTATATACGCTCGCCGTTATTACAACGTTTAAAACCTCGCTAAATCGCATTTTTAATAAACTTACGATAAAATAAAAGAAAATACAAATAAATTTCGCCGCGCGATCGATTTTAACGTTAGCGACTACGTTTAGCTCGATATACGTTTATTTTCGATTTTCCGGCCTTTTCGCAAGCTCGACAATTTTATAAACGGCCTTTTTAAAATTATAATTAAAATTTTCGATAACGTTTTTAAACTAAACCTTTTTAATATTATAAACGTACATTTAATTTTTTACGCTAATCGATTACGTAAAACAGCCGACGCGTTTTCAAATCAAATTAATTTAGCCCCTAAATTTATTAATATAATTAATAAATTTAAATACAAAATCGAAAAATTAATCGTTTATCGAATATAACGAAAAACCTTTTAATACAAAGCTTTTTAAATAAGCTTAAATAAAAATCTTACGTAATATTTCGCGTTTAATTTTATATATGCTTTTTTAAAAATGCGCGACTTTTATTTAGCGTATAAAAAACTTCCCGGTTTTTTTGCAAAACTTATAAATTAGCTAAAAGCGTATTTCGAAAATTTAAATTCGTACGATTATTTGAATAATAACGTATTAATAAATAAAAGCTCGAAAACGCGCTTTTTTCGAACGAAAAAATAATATAACGATTTATTTTTTTGCTATTTTTTTTATTATTTCAGCAATTACGTATAGCTGCAAGCTTTTTGATTTTCTAATAAATTTTTCTATTAATTATAAAAATTATTTATATATATAAAGCTTTTTTTTTTTAGCAATTTCTGCTTTTTGCAATTATTAATTTTAAATAAATATTTTTATTACAAAATCAAAAGCTCGTTTTTTATATTATATAAACACAGCGACCAATTGATTGATTTTCCAGCCCTCCGACTAATTAAATCGTTATAATATATCCGCGATCGGTAATCGATACGCGTATAACGTCGAAATTGATTTTTTTCCAAATTTTAAAAAACCACGTCGAATATAATAAATTTTTTTTTCGGCCAAGCTTTCGTTTTTAGCAAAAAATACAGCTTTTAACGAAAACTTTGCAATTTTCGAAATATCTTTTTTATTAAAAATCGTTTTTGATTTAATAATAAATAGCTTTAGTTTTTTTATAAAACATTTTTTTATAAATTTCTTTTATAATTTAAAACTTATCGATTTTATTATTTATTATTAAGCGTTTTTAATATATATTATTTTTTATTTTATACAGCTTTTTATCGGCTAAAATATAATCGAAAGCTTGGTTTTTAAATAATTTAAATTAATAATTTAATACGTTAAATAATTTAAATAAAATAATTAAATAATATGCGATTAAATAAAAATTTTCGGTTTTGTAATTATCGATCAAAAATTTATTTTCGTCGTTAATCGGCTCGTTCCGATCGTTTTCGATTAAATTTATTCGCGGTGCTAACCGAAATAATAACGCGAATGCTTTTTCGGCCCGAAAATTAATATTTTTTATTCGCGGTGCCAGCCGAAATAATAACGCGAATAGTTTTGGCTTTATAAAACTTAAAACGCAAATAACGAAGCAACCGATTTTATTAGCAATTTATTCGTTAATATTTTATTCGCTTTATTTAACGAAATTAAACAAATAAAAACGTTTCCGTTTAGAAAAGCCGTTTGCCGCTGTATTAATTGTTTTTTTAATATATTTGATTTCGAAGTTTATAAATCGTATTTAAATTATTTAATTAATAACGAACGTTTTTAATAAGTTATTAGTTTTTTTATTTAATTAATCGATGAAAACTTTTGCGTTTGTTTTTAAAATAAAATATACGCCGTACAATTCGTTTTTTATTTTTTTTATTATTTTAAAAGCGCTTCGATATTTTCGTTTAATAATATCGTAGCGTGCTTTCGCGAAAGATTATAAGCCGCTTTCGAATCGTAAAAAATACCGTTTTTTATTTTTATCGATTTATTACAATATAGCTTTTTAACCGAAAACATTAGCGTCGATAATCAAAATAATTTCTTTTGCGTTTAAACTATAATCGATTCGTATAAATAATAAAACCGATAAAAAATCGTTTTTAAAAATTTTTATAATTTTGCTTTGTTTTTTTTTTTAAACGAAATCGATTTTTTTTTTATTATAACGTAAATAAATGCAACTTTTTAAAAAAAAAATTTAATTTAATTACGATAATAAATTATAACGCTAATAAAAGCCTTTAGCTTCGGTGATATTTTTATATTTTTTTTATTCGCAGAATTTTTTTAATTTTTTTTCGTTAAAAATAACGGCCAGCGTTATTAATTATATAATTAACGATATTTATTTCGAATATGCAAAATTTTAATCGAAAGCTAATAATAGCTTTGGCTTTTTCGAAGCAGATTATAATTTTATCGATATTTTAAATATATTTTATTATATAATATCGAATTTAAAAAAAAAAAATTTATTATTATAATATAATTTAAAATCTTTTATTTCGACGTCGTTAACGTAAAAAAAAGCAATATTAAAAATACAAATTATAAAAATTTTATATACGATTTTTACGAATTAAACGATTAAATTAATAGCTTTTATAAATACTTTCGTTATGCGCAGTAAACCGATTGAAATTTAAATTACTGTTATATTTCGAAATCGTAAATTAAGTATTAAATAATCGTAGCCGGAAAATAAATCAAAAAAAAAACGATTATTAATTTTGCGAATTTATTTAAAAATTAATCGACGTTAAATAACACGTTAGCGTTTCGTATCGTTATTTTGTTTATTTCGACGACTGCGATAATAAATTTGTAAATGTTTTTTTTTTCGCAATAATAAATTATTTATTTTTATATAGGCCGTAGCAAAATTCGAAAATCTTTTGTTTAATTCGTTTTTTTAGCATTTCGATTATTTTATTTTAAAAAGCTTTAAAAACAAAAAAAGTTTTTTTTTGCTAAGCTTCGTAAAATACGATTTTAATATCGATATAAAACGTAACGTCAAAACTAAATTAGCCTATTTCGGTAAAATCGAAAATTATAGCTTTTTTTCGATTTCGTAAAATTTCGTATAATACTTTTTTTTTTTTAATAAAAATTAAATTTCGATTGCTAAATTATTAAATCGTTTTTTTATAAATCGGCTGTCAAATAATAAATTGAAAAATCGGCCGGTAATAAGTTTTTTAAATTCGTTAATAATTAATTAAAATAATTTTGTTATTTTATTTTTTTCAAATCAATCGTTTATTTTTTCGGAAATATTTTTATCGAATTCGTTAAAATTTACGAATCGTATTTTATCAGCTTTGCGCTTGTAAAAAATGCTGATATTAATATAAAAAAATAAAATATATAAATCGAATTTATTTAATACGAAAACGAAATCTTCGGACCTTTTATTTCTAAGCTAATAATTAAAAATATTAATATTAATTAATTTTATTCGCGGTGCTATTTCGATTAGCGACGTAAATATTTTTAATCGAATATTTTTCAGATTTTATTATAATTTAGCGTTTGTTTTAAAATTAAAGCCGGCTATTCGTTTTTCGATAAAACGTCGATTAAAAAAATTTTATCGCTAGCGACGGTGATTTAATTTTAAAAAAACCGGTTCCAGTTTTAAAAAAAAGCTTTTATCTGGCCGTTTTCGATGTATTTAAAACTGACGAAACTTTTTAAAATCTAAAGTATTTTAAAAATAATAAAATAAAAGCATTTTTTTATTATTAAAATTTTTTTATAAATAATAATATTTTCAACGTCGATTTTTATATTTCGTATAATTTTATTAAATTTAATAATATTTTTATTAACGATCGTATAAATTATTCGTTTATCGGTAATAATCGGAATATTATTAGTTTCGGCCGTTTTTTAGTTTATGCAATTAACTTCGGTTTTATTATCGAATAAAACAAAGGCGGTTATATTTTTTTTAAATATTATTTTTATTTTTAGTATTTTTATAATCGTATAAAAGCAGTTTCGTCGTTTTGATTTTTAAATTTTTATAACGAAAGCTAAAAGGCTGATTTTTTCCGAGGATTTTTTTTTATCGGCTAAATTAATCGCGGTGTTGTAAATTTCCTTTTGATTTTTTTTTAATTTAAAATCGTTTTTTTTTTCGAATAATTTTAATTTTTTCGTTTTTTTTTAATATAAAAATTTATTTGTTAATAATTTTATCGAATTCTTTTTTTTATTAAATAAATCGCTGAATTTTAATTTAATTTTTTATTTTATAATTTTTTTAATAACTTTGTCGACGGCTTCGAAACTGATATATTTGTCGATTTATTTTTCGCTTCGCATTAATAATAAACGTTTAAAAACTGATATTTTTTAAATAATTTAAACCGAAATATCGGTATCGATATTTTTTATATCGTCGTTAATTTTTTTTATTATAAACGTTTTTTTAATAATTTTATCGGTTTTTTTTCGAATTTCAAAATTTTTTTTTTTTTCGATTTTAACGTTTTTTTTTATATTAATTAATTTAGCGAACGAAACAAAAGCATTTTGCTTTTTTATAATTCGCTGATTTAATTATATAACTATAATATTTGCAAATACGATAATTGTATTAATAATATTTGCATTTGTTTTTTATTTATATATTTAAATTTTATTTATATTTAAAGTAAAAGTTTTTTTTTAATTAATACGCTTTCGGAAATGTTTTTTTTTTACTAATAAAAATCGTTTTCGCATTTTTTCTGTTTTTTAAACAATCGTTTTATTTCGTATTTTTTATTTTTAAACGAATAATATTTAATTAGTTTTGATTTTCAGTTTTGTTAAAAAAACTTATTTCTGCTTTTACCGGTCCGAAGCAAATTGCTTCGTATTTATTAATATAATAAATACTATTATTTATATAAAAATTAAATGCTTTGTATTTAAAACGAATATAAAATTTTTCGCAATAAATTTTTTTATTATTATAAAACTTATATTTAAAACCACGGGATTTGTTTTAATAATTATTTTTATTATTTTAATAGCCGCGATTTTGGTTTTCGCGTTGGTTTTTTTTTTTTTTTTAATAATTATTATTATAATTAATATTTCGCTAATTTTAATCGCTAGCACGGAAAAGTTGCTATTAAACAGCTATTATTTTTATAATAGCTTAACGAAATTAATCGCTTCGCGCATTTTAAAAAAAATAATTATTATAAAAGCTATTTCAATCGTTTTTATTATTCGAATTAACGTAAAGAAATTTCTTTTGCTATTGCATAAAATTCTCGATTTTGCTTTGCAATTTTTAAATTTTAATATCGGTAAATTTTAATACAAAGTTTCGATATTTTTATTAAGCTTTTCTAAATTAATAAATTTTGCAAAACGATTAAATAATATAATAACTGATTGTTTTTTAGCGATTTCGGTAACTTTTAATAGCTAAGCATATTTTTATATTAAAGTTTCCACGTTTTTTTTATAAATAAAAAAAAAAGATTTTTTTTGATTTATAATTTCGATAATACGTTCGCTTTAGTTTTGTTTAAAAACGAATTTTACAAATTTAAAATACTAATCGAAAATTTCAAAATTTTGTTTATTAATTTTAAAATGCTTAATAATTTTATTACGAATGCTAATTAAAAAGCTAAATAAAAACAATTTTTTTTATTTAATTTCGTTTAAAACTTTCTTATTAACGAAAACGTTAAAAACTTTCGTATAAATACGATAATAAGCTTTGAGTTTTTTAGCTTAGCGAATTATTATAATAAACTATTTGAAAAAAGCGATAATATCGCGAATTTGCTAGCGATCGTAATCTCGGAATTCCGATTTTAAAACTTTAATTAATTTACGCCAATTTCGAATTTTAATAGCTTTTTATTTATTTATCGATTTAATAATATTTTTAATAGTTAGGTTATAATAGCGAAGAAATTTATCGAATATTTCAGTTTTAAAAATTTCGAAATTTTTACAAATTTTTTTATATTTTTCGATAAAATCGGTAACGTTGGCGCTATTAAATAAAAATTACATCAGGGAAACTAAAAAAAAGCATGCGGTTTCGCATAAAAAAACGAAAAGCGTCGTTATTTATAATATTAATAAAAGTATTAGTAAAATTTAAATTAAATAAATAAATGTTTTTTAAAATTGCAAATTAAAAGTTTTTAATATAAAAAAAATCGTTTTTAATAAAAAAGCTATTAAAAAGATTTTTGTGTTTTTTAAAAAAGTTAAATAAAATAAAATTGCGTCCAAACATTTGGATAATATAACTAAAAAATTTGTTTTTTAATAAATTAATTAAATTAATATAATATTATTATATAATCCACGGTTTCGATATTCCGTAGCTTAAACTAATATACGTATAGCCATTTTTTTATTATTTTTAATAAAAAGCCGCAAATTATAATTATTATAATTACAAAATGTAAAATCAGAAAATTGAATTTTCGCCAAACGTTTAATCAAAAAAAATTTAATTTAAAAAGGCCGAGCGCAGCGGTCGAAACGTACGAGCTAATATTCGATTTGTTATTTTTAAACAAAAAAGCGATTTTCGAACTTTGAATTTCGCACGATTTAAAATTGCTTAATCGTAATTTCAAACGTTTTTGAAATATATTACACTTTTGTAATTTAATAATTATACGCAAAATAAAAAAAACTATTAAAATTTTTTTATATAATACAGCTGCGAATAATATTATATAAAAGATTTTTTAAATCGTAATAACGAAATATCGAAATCGATTTTAATTACGAATTTTAAAAAATACATCGGCGAATATATAAAAACGAAATACCGAAATTTAAATTTTTGCGTAAATTATCAAATATAAAAATAAATAGGAAAACCAAATTAATACGGCCATATATCGATGAGTAAAATAATTTAGGAAATCCAAAAAAAAAAAACAAAAAAAAAAAAAAAAAATAAATACAAATATAAATTAAACTGCGTGTTTATAATACTATTTAAAAGAATGCTTTGTTTTTATATCCGTTAAAAATAGTTAATAGCAGGGGGTTTCGGAGAAATTCATGCCTCGATCATAGCTAAAACTATCAATTCTTATTAATACAAAATATTACCGTTTTATACTAATATTTACGTAGCGCTTTCGACGTTATTATTATACGTACAAATTATTATAATTTAAAATACTTTTTTACGAAAAAACGTTTAAACGGACGCTAAACGAAATAAGCCGACGAGCTAGTTAAATACGATTTTGCAATCGAATATAAAACAAAAGTTTTTAATCCGGCGGATAGTTTTTTCCGCCGGCCAAATTTAAAAAAAATTTTTAAAAAAAATAACGAACAGCTATTTACGCTATATCGTAAGCTAAAATTAATTTATTTAAAAAATTTTAAAATGTTTTTCGTAATAAAAACACGCTTAAAATCGAAATATAAATTATTTCGCGCCGATAAATATTCGAAGCTTTTATTAACGGAATTAAAAAATAAAAAGCAAACGGAAAAAAATTAAATAAAAAGTTTTTTCGCCGGATTATTTTTTGCTAATATTATTAATTGCAAATAATATATATTACGAAGCGTAGCCGCTGTATTATTATAATTCGAAACGGCTAATAACGAATTAGCAAAACCGATATATAAAATTATTTTTAAATTGCAAAAATCTGATTTTTTTATATTACAAAAAACGTACGAATCGGCTTCGTAAAACAGTTTAGCCGGATCCGAAAAATATTAGCGTATAAATTAAAATAAATTATTACGTTATAAAAAACGTACGTATATTTCGAATAAAAGCGTTATTAAAAACGAAATATTAAAAATTAATTATAACAATTCGACCGCCGGTTATTAAAATTTTCGGCGAACGTTAAAACTGATCGAAAAAAAGTATTTCTGGCCTGGTTTATAAAGCGACGTAAAGCGTTACGTTAATACGTATAAAAAATGCTAAAAAAGCAAATCTAAAAAACACCGATTTTATAATAAATTAATTTTTTTTCGATTTTTACGAAATTTAAAAAAAAAAAATTATAAATTTTATTACGGATTTATTTTTTAGCAAAAAACGAAATTGTATTTACGATTCGATATTTGTTATAATAAATCGATATACGAAGCTATCGAAATATATACCGATATTATAAAAATAAATAAAAAAATCAAATTAATACGATTATATATCGATAAGTAAAATAATTTAGAAAATCTTAGAAAAAAAAACTAAAAAAAAAAAAAAAAAAAAAAAAAAAAATATAAATTAAATTACGTGCTTATAATATTATTTAAAAAAATGCTTTGCTTTTATATTTGTTAAAAGTAATTAATAGCAAAAGATTTCGAAAAGATTTATACTTCGATTATAACTAAAACTATTAATTCTTATTAATACAAAATATTACCGTTTTATATTTTGTTTTAAATAATATACGTAATCGTTTTTAATTACGATCAAAAAAAAACATAATTTTAAATAAATGCAATTTAATTTATTTTATATAATTTAAAAACTAATTAATTAAAAACCGAACTTTTTAATTTTATACTTTTTCGGTTTTTTAATCCGTTTTTAGCCTTTTTGCTATTAGCTTTTATAAAAAAATAGCGTTTCGCTTATCGTTTAAATTATTTTATTTATTTTGCTTTTTTAAAAAATAATTCGATAAAATATTAATCGAAATATCGTTTTATTTTACGAACGTTTTAATAGCTTTTTCGTCGATAATATTATTAAATATCGCTGCGACGAATATTTTCTACGATTTTTTTCCGTAAATAATAGCTTTTAGCTTTTAAACGTGGTTTTACGCTTTGTAAAAAGCGATAAAAAGTTTTATATTAAAATCGTAGAAATAATCGATTAATTCGTTATAATTAAAACCGATTAACGCTTTTGCTTCGCGTAAAACTAATAAATCGGATTACGATTATTTACCGACGAATACTTTTGAAAAAGCTCCGAAGCTTATAAAAAAAATTATTCTACGAAATAATTCGAAAATAATCGTTTGCAATCGAAACTATCGAAAATATTATAATTGCTTTCGTCGCAAAACAAACAGCGTTAAATTATTTATCGAAACGTCGTTTTCGAAATGATTTTTGTATTTTTGCGCCGTATAATTATTCGAATAAATTAATATTACGCCGTCGGTTTTTTAAATTCTAAATCTAACGAAAACTTTTTGCTTAATCGAAAAACTGACAAATATTATTTTATTTTTTATTTCGTAATTTTCGGTTTCGTAATCCGATAAAATAACTAAAGCTATTATTTTAAACGCGCTGAAATACGAAAAAGCCGGGCTTTTTTAAAGTTTTAATTAGCTTAGCGTCGTAATATAATTGTAAATAAGCTTCGATTATTTTCGAATTATATACGAATACAAACAAAACGTAATAATCGAAAATAATATCGGTAAAATTTTCGATTTTTTTTTTTTTTTAAAAATCGGCGATATCGAATTTTATAATTATAATACGATCGGAACCAGCGAAATTTAAAGCGATCGGAACGTTAAAATAAATTACGAAATAATAATTTCCGAAGTTCCGAATAATTAAAATAGCGAAATAAAAACCGGAATGTATTTTAAAAATTTATTAAATAAAATTATAAAATATATTAGCGAAAAAAATTATAAGCGCTTTTTAGATTTTAATTAATCGGAAATAATACTTATATATAACTATTTTTTTTTTATAAAATGCAATAATAATTTGTTTTTTCCGTTATAAAACCTTACGTAATTAACGAATTCGCAGTTTAATTTAAATAAAGTTTAAAATATATTTTCGGTCGAAAAGCTAAAAAAGTCGGCTTTTAAAAATATTCGTTGTTTTTATTTTTTTTTATTTTAATCGAATTTTATAATCGCGCTAAAAGCTTTAAAATTTATTTTAAAATTCGCATAGCTTAAATAAATTTTAATACGCGCTTAAATAATTTTCGCAGTTTTTCGTCGGAATATAAATTAATTATTAAAATCAATTTCGAATACGTCGTAATCCGAATTTTTAATAATAGCGAATCGATTAGCAAAACCGATAATATCGATTTTTTTTATAATTAAATCGTAATACGCCGCGTAATAATATACGTAAAAATAGCAAAACTTGCCGTTTTTTTTAGCGTTAACGTTATTTGTAAAAACGAAATTAAAAAATCGGAATTTTTTAACGAAAAAAAATTCGAATAAAAACGGATTATCGTTTTCAAAAGTTTTTTTTATTTGTTTCGGCGTATTATATTTGCAATTTTCCGAAAAAAGCTTAATTTAATTTTTATTCGAAACAAAAAAAAAAACACTAACAGATTTATTTAATTTTTATATAAAAATATCGAAATAAAACTTTTAAATCGTTTCGTCGTCGAAAACGAAAATTTTAAATAAAATAATTTAATTTTGTGTTTTTTATATAATTTTTTTCGCAATAATTTCGATATTTTTTTTTAAGCTTTTTCGATCGAATCGTATAATAATCGAAATTTTAAATGCTTTTATTAAAATTTAAAATATTAGCGATAATAATACGACGTTTTTAAACGTAATAATCGTTTTTGATATTTACGTATTTAATTTCGAAAAATTAAATTTAAAATTGTTTAAATTTTTTTTTTTCGAAATGCCGCGGTTTTTTAAATTTGATTTTGTAAAATCGTCGCGTTTTTTATTAATTAATTTGAAAGCTATAATTCGGCGTCGATTTCCGACTGTTTTTATTCGCGATGCTTTTTTTGCTAACAACGCGAATAGTTTTTTTCCGAATAAAAAAGATTTCGAAAATATCGACGCGCTTTTTTACGTTTTTTATTTTTATTTTTTTCGGAATCGTTTTTATAAATATAATAAATTTTTTATATTCGAATAAGCGATTATTTGCTATTACGCTTTTAATTTCGTTTTCGAATTCGTTTTCGATAATTAAAAATAAAAATCGCCGAATTATTTTAATTATTTTAAAAATATTAATTGCTATTACGTATATTTTTTTAAACTAAACGAAAATAATATTAGCTTTTTCGTTTTTTTCGTCGTTGTAAATTTAAAATATCGGAATAGCGTCGTTTTTTTTTTTTCGATATAAAAATATCGTATTTAACGACGCTTAATTTTTTGTTTTAAAAAAAATCAAATTTAAAATTTCGCAACCGATTAAAATCTTTTTTAGCGATTATATAACGTCGTCGATTAATTTGCAAACAATTATAAAAAAATTTATAAATCTGCGGGCTTTTAAATTATTAGCTTTTAAAGCTTGCGTTTTGAAAATATAGGCGTTTAATATTTAAATTCTTTTTTTCGTAAAAATAATAGTTTCGAAAAAGCGGGCGAAATGCCGAAATAAAATAATACCGGTGATTTTGCTAAAAACGTATTTTTAAATATTTTTTTTTCGTTAATTTAATAAAAAGCGCAAAATTCGGTCTGTTATTTTTTTTTTTGTTATTTCGAGCTTTTTTTACTTCGGCGAAAGCTTTTAAAACGTTATCGTAATTTAGCAAAAATTTATCGTAATTAAAACTTTTACGAACGAATTCAGTTTTAACAAAGCTTTCGTAATCGAATAAAAATTCGTTAACGTTTTTAATTATTATATCGAATTATTTTATAAATATTTTTACGAAAGCTGTTTATTAATTTAAAATAACAGCATTATATATTTATTTAAATTCGAAAAAATTACGTATAATAATTTCGTTCCAAAATAAATTAAAAATAAATCTGCTAAATTTAACAACGTTTTATTTAAAAAACGATATAATATCGATAAGTTTATTAATTAAAAAAATATATTATATTTGTTAAAAAATAATTAAAAAAAAATACGAAAATTATAAAATATTTGTATTTAAAAATTACGGAAATTCGCATGCTGTTTTTTTAATAAATTATAATTATTTAAGCAAATATTCGTTCAGAATAACGAAAAAAATAAATAATACAAAAAATAGCAAATAATAAAATTATAAAAAATAATTTTCGTAAAATATACGAATAATATAAATATATCAAATATACGGCTTAAATATATACAAAGCTTTTGTTTTAATAAACAAAAGTATAATATAATAAAAAAAAAATATAATAATTATTTTAAATAATATAAAAAAAGTTTTAAAAATAAATAATATATATAAAATAAAATAATTAAATTATATATAAGCAAAGCAAAATAAAAATAATAAAACAGTATATTGTAAAACGGTGATACCTTGTATTGATGGGAGTTGGTAGTTTTAGCTAAGGTCGAGGCATGGACCCCTCCGAAACCCCCTGCCACTGACTACCTTCAACAGATATAAAAGCAAAGCATTTCTTTAAATAGTACCATAGGTATACAATCCAATTTATATTTTCATTCATTTTTTTTTTCCTTTTTTCAGTCTTTTCTAGGGATTTCCTAGATTATTTTACCCACCGACATATGGTCGTATCAGTTTGGTTTTCCTACCTATTTTTACATTTGGTGATTTACGCAGGGATTTAAATTTCGGTGTTTCGTTTTTATATATTCGCCGATGCATTTTTTAAATTTACAATTAAAGTCGACTTCGATATTTCGCCATTACGGTTTAAAAAACTTCTTATATAATATTATTCGCAGCTGCATTATATAAAAGATTTCTAATAGCTTTTCTTATTTTGCGCATAGTTATTAAATTATAAAAGTGCAATATATCTCAGAAACGTTTGAAATTACGGTCAGGCAATTTTGTATCGTGCGAAGTTTAAAGCTCGAAAATCGCTTTTTTGTTTAAAAATAATAAATCGAATATTGGTTCGTACGCTTCGACCGCTGCGCTCGGCCCTTCTGAATTAGATTTCTTTTGGTTAAACGCCTGGCGAGAATTTAACTTTTTGATTTTACGCTTTGTGATTATAGCAATTACAATTTGCGGCTTTTTATTAAAAATAGTAAGGAAATGGCTGTACGTATATTGGCCTGAGCCACGGAATATCGAAACCGTAGATTATACAGTAATATTATATTAATCCAGTTAATTTATCAAAAAATAAATTTTTAATACGCTACCCAAATGTCTGGACGCAATCTTATTTTATTTAATTTTTTCAGAAAACACAAAAACCTTTTTGATAGCTTCCCTATTAAAAACGATTTTTTTTATACTGAAAACTTCTAATTTGCAACTTCAGAAAACATTTATTCGTTTAATTCAAACCTTACTAACATTTTCGCTAATATTATGGACAACGACGCTTTTCGTTTTTTTATACGAGGCCGCATGCTTCTTCTTAGCTCCTTTGGTGCATTTTTATTCAATGGCGCCAACGTTACCGATTTTATCGAGAAATATAAAAAAACCTGTAAGAATTTCGGAATCTTAGAAATTAAAATGTTCGATAAACTTTCTCGTTATTATAACCTAATTACTAAGGATATTATTAAATCGATAAATAAATAAAAAGTTATTAGGACTCGAGACTGGCGTAAATTAGTTAAAGTTTTGAAATCGGAATTCCGAAACCACGATCGCTAGCAAATCCGCGATATTATCGTTTTTTTTAAATAGTTTGTTATAACAATTCGCTAAGCTAAAAAATTTAAAGCTTATTATCGTATTTATACGAGGGTATTTAACGTTCTCGTTAATAAAAAGGTTTTAAGCGAAATTAAGCAGAAAAGATTGTTTTTATTTGGCTTTTCAACTAGCATTCGCAATAAAACTATTAAGCATTTTAAAATTAATAAACAAAACTTTAAAACTTTCGATTAATATTTTAAATTTATGAAATTCGTTTTTAAACAAAACCAAAGCGAACGTATTATTAAAGCTATAAACTAAAAGAAATCTTTTTTTTTTATTTATAAGAAAAACGTGGAAGCTCTAATACAAAATATATTCAGCCATTAAAAGTTACCGAAATCGCTAAGAAACAATCAGTTATTATATTATTTAATCGTTTTGTAAAACTTACTGACTTGGAAAAGCTTAATAAAAATATCGAAACTTTCGTATTAAAATTTACCGATATTAAAATTTAAGAATTTTAAAGCAAAATCGAGGATTTTATGCAATAGCAGAAAAAACTTCCCTACGTTAATTCGGACGATAAAAACGATTAAAATGGCTTTTACAATAATTATTCTTCGCAAAATACGCGAAGCGATTAACTTCGCCAAACTACCGTAAAAGTAATAGCTGCCTAGTGGCAATTCTTTCGTGCTAGCGATTAAAATCAGCGAAATACTAACTATAATAACGATTATCAGAGGAAAAAAAATCAACGCGGAAATCAAAATCGCGGCTACCAAAATAATAAAAGTAATTATCAAAACAGACCTCGTAGCTTTAAATATGAATTTTGTGATAATAAAAAAATTCACTGCGAAAAACTTTATATTCGCTTAGAATATAAAGTATTTAATTTTTGTATAAATAATAATATCTGCTATATTAATAAATACGGAGCGATTTGCCTCGGACCGACGGAAGCAGAAATAAACCTTTTTAACAAAGCTGAGAATCAGAGCTGGTTGAATATTATTCGCTTAAAAATAAAAAATACGGAATGGAACGATTGCTTGGAAAACAAAAAAAATGTAAAAACGATTTTTATTAATAAAAAAAAAAACATTCTAAAAGGCGTACTAATTAAAAAGAAAACTTTTATTTCAAGCGTAAATAAAATTTAAATATATAAATGGAAAACAAATATATATATTATTAATACAAGTATCGCATTTGCAAATATTATGGCTATATAATTAAGCCAGCGAATTATAAAAAAGCAAAATGCTTTTGTTTTATTCGCTAAACCGACTGGTATGAAAAAGAACGTTAGAATCGAAAAGGAAAAAGATTTCGGAATTCGAAAAAAAACCGATGAAATTATCAAAAAAACGCTTATAATAAAAGAAATTAACGACGATATAAAAGATATCGACACCGATACTCCGGTTTAAATTATTCAGAAAATACCAGCTTCTAAACGCTCACCACCAATGCGAAGCGAAAAATGGATCGACAAATATATCAGCCCCGAAGCCGTCGACGAAGCTATTGAAAAAATTATGAAACAGAAAATTAAATTGAAATTCAGCGATTTATTTAATATAAAAAGGAAATTCGACAAAATTATTAATAAACAAATTTTTATATTAAAAAACGAAAAAGTTAAGATTATCCGAGAAAAAAACGATTTTAAATTAAAAAAAAACCAAAAAGAAATTTATAATACCGCAATTAATTTAGCCGATAGAAAGGAATCTTCGGAAAAAATCAGCTTTTTGGCCTTTGTTATAAAAACCCAAAAGTTAAAACGACGAAACTGCTTTTATACGGCTATAAAAGCATCAAAAATAAAAACAATGCTTAAGAAAAGTACGACCGTTTTCGCTTTATTCGATAATAGAGCCGAAGTTAATTGCATAAACCAAAAAACAGCCGAAGCCAATAGTATTTCGATTATTACCGATAAACGAATGATTTATATCATCGTTAATAAAAACACGATTAAATTTAATAAGATTGTACGAAATATTAAGATCGACGTTGGAAGTATTATTATTTATAAAAACTTTTTGATAATAAAAAAATGCTTTTATTTTATTATTTTTAAAATGCTTTGAATTCTGGAAAGTTTCGTCAGCTTTAAATACATCGAAAACGGCCAAATGAAAGTTTTTTTTTAAAACTGAAACCGATTTTTTTAAGGTTAAATTACCGTCGCCGGCGATAAAGTCTTTTTAATCGACGTTTTATCGGAAAACGAATAGCCGGCTTTAGTTCTAGAACAAACGCTGGGCTATAACAAAACCTGAAAAATAATCAGCCAAAAGCATTCGCGTTATTAATCGAAATGATACCGCGAGTAAAATTGGCCAATATTAATATTTTTAGCTATTAACTCGGAAATAAAAATTCCGAAAATTTCGTTTTCGTATTAAACAAATCCGATCTATATATTTTACTTTTTTGTGTTAATATCAGCATTTTTTATAAACGCAAAGCTGATAAAATACGATTCGTAAATCTTAACAAATCCGGTGGGAATATTTTCGGAAAGATAAACGATTGGTTCGAAAAAGACGAAGTAATAAAACCACCGCAATTAGTTACTGGCGAATTCGAAAGATTTATCACCGGCCGATTTTTCAGCTTATTACTTGGCAGCCGATTTATAAAAAAACGATTTAATAATTTAGCAATCGAAACCCAACTTTTGCTAAAAAAGAAAAAGGTTTTGTACGAAGTCTTACGCAACCGAGAAAAAGCTATAGCCTTCGATTTCATCGAAATGGGCCAATTTAGTTTTAACGTTACGTTTTACATCGATATCAAAACCGTATTTTACGAAGCTTGGCAAAAGAAAACCTTTTTAATCCTTAAAGCCTTTCAGAATAAAATAATCGAAATGTTAAAAAAACGAATTAAACAAGAAATTTTCGAATTTTGCTACGGCTCATATAAAAACAAATGGTTTATCGTTGCGAAGAAAAAAAAAGGTATTTACAGATTTATTATCGCAATCGTCGAAATAAACAAAGTAACGATACGAAACGCTAACGTGCCATTTAACGTCGATTAATTTTCGAACGAATTCGCAGGATTAACAATCGCTTTCCTTTTCGATCTGTTTTTCGGCTACGATTATTTAATGCTTGACCTACGATTTCGAGATATAACAGCAATTTAAATTCCAATCGGTTTATTACGTATAACTAGAATATTTATAAAAGCCATTAATTCAGTCGCTTAATTCGTAAAAGTCGTATATAAGGTTTTTATAATTTGTATTTCTGATATTATTCTGTTTTATATTAACGACGTCGGAGTAAAAGGCCTTAGATTATATTATAATAATAAAAAGATTTTTTTTAAAGTTCGACGTTATATAATAAAATATATTTAAAATATCGATAAAGTTATAATTTGCTTCGAAAAAGCCAAAGCTATTATTAGCTTTCGATTAAAATTTTGTATATTCGAAATAAATATCGTCGGTTATATAACTAACAGCGCTGGCCGCCATTTTTAACGAAAAAAAATTAAAAAAATCTGCGAATAGAAAAAGTGCGAAAATATTACCGAAGCCAAAGCTTTTATTAGCGTTATGATTTATTATCGTAATTAAATTAAAAACTTTTTTTAAAAAGCTGCATTTATTTACGCCACGATAAAAAAAAAAATCGATTTCGTTTGGGGAAAAAAGCAAAGCAAAGCTATGAAAATTTTTAAAAACGACTTTTTATCGGCCCTATCGCTTATACGGATCGATTATAGCCCAGACGCAAAAGAAATTATTTTAATTGTCGACGTTAGTATTTTCGGTTAGAAAGCTGTATTGCAATAAATCGATAAAAACAAAAAACGGTATTTTTTACGATTCGAAAGCGGCTTATAGTTTTTCGCGGAAGCACGCTACGATGCTATTAAACGAAAATATCGGGGCGCTTTTAAAATAATAAAAAAAATAAAAAGCGAATTATACGGCGTATATTTTATTTTGAAAACGGATGCAAAAGTTTTTGTCGATCAACTAAATGAAAAAGCTAATAATTTATTAAAAGCATTCGTTATTAATTAAATAGCTTGGATGCGATTTATAGATTTCGAAATCAGATATATTAAAAAAACAATTAATATAGCGGCAGACGGCTTTTTTAAACGAAAACGATTTTATTCGTTTAATTTCGCTAAATAAAGCGAATAAGATATCGACGAGTGAATCGCTGACGAAATCGGCTGTTTCGCTATTTGCGCTTTGGATTTCATAAAGCCAAAACTATTCGCGTTGTTATTTCGGCTGGCACCGCGAATGAAAAACGCTAATTTTCGGGCCGAAAAAACATTCGCGTTATTATTTCGGCTGGCATTGCGAATGAATTTGACCGAAAACGATCGGGATAAGCCGATTGGCGACGAGAATAAATTTTTGATCGATAATTACGAAACCGAGGATTTTTATTTTATCGTATATTATTTAATTATTTTGTTTAAACTATTTAGCGTATTAAACTATTAGTTTAAATTATTTAAAAACCAGGCTTTCGATTATATTTTAGCCGATAGAAAGCTGTATAAAATAAAAGATAATATATATTAAAAACGCTTAGTGGTAAATAATAAAGCTAATAAATTTTAAATTATAAAGAAAGCTTACGAAGAAGTGTTTTATAAAAAAGCTAAAGCTATTTACTACCGAATCAAAAACGATTTCTGATAAAGAAAATGCTTCGAAGATTGTAAAGCTTTCGTTAAAACTGTATTTTTTGTTAAAAACGAAAGCCTGGCCGAAAAAAAAACTTATTATATTCGACGTAGTTTTTTGAAGTTTGGGAAAAGATTAATTTCGACGTTACGCGCGTACCGACCACCGATCGCGGTTATATATGCTTTATGCTCGTTATTAACGATTTATTTAAATGGCCTGAAGAACGACTTTTCCGAAACGCTATTTCCGAAGCTATAGCGATTTTTTTTTAAGAAAACGTTATATATCGATATAGTTTGTTTAGCAAATTAAACGTTGATAATAAATTCGAAAACAAAAGCGTTGTCGAAACTTTTATAAAAAAATACGGTATTTAACGTATTCAGATTTTAGCTTATAATTCGAAAAGTAATAGATCCGTTGAACGAAGCTATAAAAATATTTTTAACGGCTTTTTAAAAGCTATTCGAAAAGATTATAAGCGTTGGTCGCGGAAATTCTCGGGAATGCTTTTTATTATACGTATATATATATACGCTTCTATTGAAATGATTTTATTTTTTATTTAATACGGCAGAAACGCTCGATTATTTTTGGAAACAAAATGGTTTATATAAAGGTTTTATAACGTAATTAAAATAAAAACGAAAGCAGATTTATTAGTAATAAGGTTTAAACAGTTAAATTATCGCGATATAAATATAAAAGAGATAATTTTAAAAAAGAAAAGGTATAGGGAAGCAGCTAAAAAAGTCTGGAATAAAACCAAGGTTTTAAAAAAAACGCTAATTAAAAAAAGAGATTTGGTTTTAGTTTACGACGTTTAGCGCGCTATCGATAAATCGGCCGATATTAAATTTGATTATAAATGGCTCGGATCTTACGAAGTATACGAGGCCGAGTTGAATAAAAGCTATTATAAACTTACGGAATTCGATAAAACGAAGCTAAAAGAAACGTTCGCCGCCAACCGGTTAAAGCGATTTTACAAAAGAAATTAGCAAATTTACCTTTTGGATTCTGAATTAAAAAGCGATTCCGATTTTAGCGATTCCGACGACGATTCCGACCAAAGCGATTATACTTTTGAAAAAAAAAATCTTTTAGAAAGGTTTAAAAACAGCCGAACGATAATTTCGCTATTAAAACTATAGTTTAAATTATGATTTTATTCATGACCGAAAAAGAGAAAGGTGCTTATAAGATTGTTTATTAATTATTTTATTATTTTCGTTGTTTATTGTTTTTCCTTTTTTATTATATATTATTTTATTGTTTTTGTTTTGTTTTATTTATATATAATTTAATTATTTTGTTTTATATATATTGTTTATTTTTGCAGATCTTTTTTTATATTATTTAGGACACCTATTGTACTTTTTTTTATTTGACTGTACTTTTGCTTATTAGAATAAAAGCTTTGTATATATTTTAAACCGTATATTTAATATATTTATATTGCTCGCACATTTTACGAAAACTATTTTTTATGCATTTTATTATTTGCTACTTTTTGCACTATTTATTTTTTTCGTTATTTTAAACGGATATTTATTTAAATAATTATAATTTATTGGAAGAACAGCATACGGATTCCCGTGGCTTTTAAATATAAATATCTTACAGTTCCCGTACTTTTTCCCATCTACTTTTTAACAAACACAATACACCTTTTTTGATTAATAAATCCATCGATATTATATCGTTTTTTAAATAAAGCGTTGCTAAATCTGGCAAGCTTATTTTTAATTTATTTTGGAACGGAATTATTATACGCAATTTTTCCGAGTTTAAATAAGCATATAATACCGCTATTTTAGATTAATAAGCAGCTTTCGTAAAAACATTTATAAAGCAATTCGATATAATAATTGAAAACGTTAACGAATTTTTATTCGATTACGAAGATTTCGTTAAAATTAAATTTGTTTGCAAAAGTTTTGATTACGACAAATTCCTGCTGAACTACGACAACGCTTTAAAAGCCTTCGCCGGAGCAAAAAAGGTTCGAAATAATAAAAAAGAAATAATAAATCGAATCTTGCGTTTTCTGCCAAATCAACGAAAAAAAAATATTTAAAAATACGTTTTTAATAAAATTACCGGTATTACTTTATTTCGGCATTTCGCTCGCTTTTTCGAAACTATTATTTTTACGAAAAAAAAAGTCTGGGTATTAAACGCTTATATTTTTAAAGCGCAAGCTTTAAAAGCTAATAATTTAAAAGTCCGCAGGTTTACAAGTCTTTTTATAGCTGTTTGTAAACTGGTCGACGACGCTATATAATCGCCAAAAAGAGTTTTAATCGGCTGCGAAACCCTAAGTTTGATTTTTAAAGCAAAAAATTAAGCGTCGCTAAATGCGGCATTTTTATATCGAACGAAAAAAACGACGCTATTTCGACGCTTTAAATCTACGACGACGAAAAAAACGAAAAAGCTAATATTATTTTCGTTTAGTTCGAAAAAATACACGCAGTAGCAATTAATATTTTTAGAGCAGCTAAAACAATTCGGCGACTTTTATTCCTAATTATCGAAAACGAATCCGAAGACGAAATTAAAAGCGTAATAACAGACAACCGCTTATTCGAATACAAAAAACCTATTATATTTATAAAAATAATTCCGGAAAAAATAAAAACAAAAAACGTAGAAAAGCGCGCCGATATTTCCGAAACTTTTTTTATTCGGAAAAAAAAACTATTTATATCGCTAGCAGAAAAGGCATCGCGAATGAAAACAGCCGGAAATCAACGCCGAATTATAAGTTTTAAATTAATTAACAAAAAACGCGACGATTTTACAAAATCGGACTCAAAAAACGTCGGCATTCCGAAAAAAAAAGATTTAAACGATTTTAAATCTGATTTTTCGAAATTAAATACGCAAATATCAAAAACGCTTGCTGCGTTTAAAAACGTCGAATCGCTAATATTTCAGATTTTAATAAAAATATTTAAGATTTCGACTATTATACGATTCGATTAAAAAAGCTTAAAAAAGAATATCGAAATTATCGCGGAAGAAATTATATAAAAGGTACAAAATCAGATTACTTTGCTTAAAACTTTCGCTTTCGACGACGAAACGATCCAGAAGTTTTACTTCGACATTTTTACACAAAAGTCAAATAAATCCGTCAGCTTTTTTTTTTTTGCTTCGAACGAAAACTGAATTAAGCTTTTTTTGGAAAATTGCAAATATAATACGCCGGAATAAATAAAAAAGATTTTTGAAAACGGTGACCCGTTTTTACTCGAATTTTTCTTCGTTAAAAAACTTCGATTTTTTAATTTCGTTTTTACGAATAACGTTAACGCTAAAAAAAACGGCAAGTTTTGCTATTTCCACGTACGCTGTTACGCGGCGTATTGTAATTTGATTACAAAAAAAATTAACGTTATCGGCTTCGCTGATCGATTCGCTGCTATTAAAGATTCGGATTACGACGTATTCGAAATTGATTTTAATAATTAGTTTATATTTCGACGAAAAACTGCGAAAATTATTCAAGCACGTGCTAAAGCTTATTTGAGATACGCAAATTTTAAAACAGATTTCAAAATATTCAGCGCGATCATAAAGCTCGATTAAAACGTAAAAGAATAAAAGCAACGAATATTTTCAAAAGCCGACTTTTCTGGCTTTTCGACCGAAGGTGTGTTTTAAAGTCTATCTGAATTAAGCTGCGAATTCGTTAATTACGTAAGGTTTTACAACGGAAAAAACAAGCCACTGCTGCATTTTATAAAAAAAAAAGTAGTTATATATAAGTATTATTTCCGATTGGTTAAAACCCAAAAAGCGCTTACAGCTTTTTTCGCTAATATGTTTTACAATTTTATTTAATAAGTTTTTAGAATACATCCCGGCTTTTATTTCGCTGTTTTAATTATTCGGAATTCTGGAAATTACCGCCTCGTGGCATACTTTGACGTTCCGATCGCCTCAGGTTTCGCTGGCCCCGACCGTATTACAGTTATAAAATTCGATATCGCCGATTTTTAGAAAAAAGAAAAGATCGAAGATTTTACCGACGCCATTTTCGATTATCACGTTTTGCTTGTATTCGCATATAATTCGGGAATAATCGAAGTTTATTTGCAATTATACTACGACGCTAAATTGATTAAAACTATTTAAAAAAGTTTAGTTTTTTCGTATTTCAGCGCGTTTAAAGCAATGGCCTCGGTTATTTTATCGGACTACGAAACCGAAAGCTACGGAATAAAAAATAAAATGATTTTTGTTAGTTTCTCGACTAAGCAAAAAGTTTTCGTTAGATTTAGGATTTAAAAAATCGACGGCGTAATATTAGTTTATTCGAATAATTATACGGCGCAGAAATACAAAAACTATTTCGAAAACGATAATTCGATAAGCAATTTGATATTGTTTATACTGCGGCGAAAGTAATTATAGCACTTTCGGTAATCGCGACTGCAAACGATTATTTTCGAACTATTTCGTGGAATAGTTTTTTTTACAGGTTTCGAAGCTTTTTTAAAAGCATTCGTCGGTAAATAACCGTGGTCCGATCTATCAGTTTTACGCGAAGCAAAAGCGTTAATCGGTTTTAATTACGACGAATTAATCGATTACTTTTACGATTTTAATATAAGACTTTTTAGCGCTTTTTGCAAAGCGTGGGACTATATATAAAAGCTGGAATTTATTATTTACGGAGAAAAGTCGTGGAAAGCATTTGTCGCGGCGATATTTAATAATATTATCGACGAAAAAGCTATCAGAACGTTCGTAGATCTAAACGATACTTCGACTGATATTTTATCGAGCCACTTTTTAAAAAAGCAGAATAAACAAAATAATTCAAACGACAAGCGAAACGTTATCTTTTCGCAGAAGTTAATAGCAAAAAGGCCAAAAACGGGTTAGGAAACCGAAAAAGTATAAAGCTAAAAAGTTCGGTTTTTGGTTAATTGGTTTTTAAATCATATAAGATAAACTAGATTGCATTTATTAGAATTATATTTTTCGTTGGTCGTAGTTAAAAACGATTACGTATATTGTTTAAGACAGAATATAAAACGGTAATATTTTGTATTAATGGAAATTGATAGTTTTAGCTAAGATCGAAGCATGGATCCCTCCGAAACCCTCTGCTATTGATTACTTTCAACAGGTATAAAAGCAAAGCATCTTTTTAAATAGTACCATAGATATACAATCCAATTTATACTTTCACTTATTTTTCTTTTCCTTTTTTCAGTCTTTTCTAGGGATTTCCTAGACTATTTTACCCACCGACATGTGGCCGTATCAGTCTGGTTTTCCTACCTACTTTTATAATATAATAAAAAAAAAAATAATAAATAACAAAAACAATAAAACAATTAATAAATAATTTAATATGCATTTTTTTTTTTTTCGATTATAAATAAAATCACGATTTAAATTATATTTTTAACAGCGGAATTATCGTTCGGTTATTTTCAAACTTTTTCAAAAAATTTTTTTTTTTAAAAATATAATCGTTTTAATCGGAATCGTCGTCGGAATCGCTAAAATCGAAGTCGCTGTTTGATTTAGAATTTAAAAAATAAATTTATTAATTTTTTTTATAAAATCGCTTTAACCGATTAGCGGCGAACGTTTTTTTTAATTTTGTTTTATCGAATTCCGTAAATTTATAATAGCTTTTATTTAATTCGGCTTCGTATATTTCGTAGAGTCCGAGCCATTTATAATTAAATTTAATATCGGCCGATTTATTAATAGCGCGCTAAACGTCGTAAATTAAAACCAGATTTTTTTTTCTGATTAGCGTTTTTTTTAAAATCTTAGTTTTATTTTAGATTTTCTTAATTATTTTTTTAAATTTTTTTTTTTTTAAATTATTTTTTTTATATTTATATCGCGGTAATTTAACTGCTTAAATTTTATTATTAATAAATCCGCTTTCGTTTTTATTTTAATTACGTTATAAAACTTTTATATAAGCTATTTTATTTCCAAAAATAATCGAGCGTTTTTATCGTATTAAATAAAAAATAAAATTATTTTAATAAAAACGTATATATATATACGTATAATAAAAAGTATTTCCGAAAATTTCCGCGATTAACGTTTATAATTTTTTCGAATAGCTTTTAAAAAGCCGTCGAAAATATTTTTATAATTTCGTTTAACGGATCCGTTGCTTTTCGAATTATAAATTAAAATTTAAATACGCTGAATATCGTATTTTTTTATAAAAATTTCGATAACGCTTTTGTTTTCGGATTTATTATCGACGTTTAATTTGCTAAACAAATCGTATCGATATACAACGTTTTTTTAAAAAAAAAAAATCGTTATAATTTCGAAAATAGCGTTTCGAAAAGATTTTTTTTTAAATTATTTAAAAAAATCGTCGATAACGAATACGAAATATATATATCCGCGGTCGATAATCGATACGCGTATAACGTCGAAATTGATTTTTTTTTAAATTTTAAAAAACCACGTCGGATATAATAAGTTTTTTTTTCGGCCAAGCTTTCGTTTTTAATAAAAAATACAGCTTTTTACAAAAGCTTTGCAATTTTCGAAATATTTTTTTTATTAAAAATCGTTTTTAATTCGGTAATAAATAGTTTTAGCTTTTTTATAAAACACTTTTTCGTAAGCTTTTTTTATAATTTGAAATTTATCGGCTTTATTATTTATTATTAAACGTTTTTAATATATATTATTTTTTATTTTATATAATTTTTTATCGGCTAAAATATAATCGAAAGTTTAATTTTTAAATAATTTAAATTAATAATTTAATACGTTAAATAATTTAAATAAAATAATTAAATAATATACGATTAAATAAAAGTTTTCGGTTTCGTAATTATCGATCAAAAGTTTATTTTCGTCGTTAATCGGCTTATTTCGATCGTTTTCGATTAAATTTATTCGCGGTACTAGCCGAAATAATAACGCGAATGCTTTTTCGGCCCGAAAATTAATATTTTTTATTCGCGGTGCCAGCCGAAATAGCAACGCGAATAATTTTAGTTTTGTAAAATCTAAAGCGCAAATAATAAAACAGCCGATTTCGTTAGCAATTTATTCGTTAATATTTTATTCGTTTTATTTAATAAAATTAAACGGATAAAAGCGTTTTCGTTTAAAAAAGCCGTTTACCGTTATATTAATTATTTTTTTAATATGCTTAATTTCGAAGTTTATAAATCGTATTTAAATTATTTAATTAATAACGAGCGTTTTTAATAAATTATTAGCTTTTTTATTTAATTAATCGATAAAAACTTTTGCGTTTGTTTTTAAAATAAAATATACGCCGTATAATTCGCTTTTTATTTTTTTTATTATTTTAAAAGCGTTTCGATATTTTCGTTTAATAATATCGTAACGTATTTTCGCGAAAGATTATAAACCGCTTTCGAATCGTAAAAAATATCGTTTTTTATTTTCGTCGATTTATTTCAATACAGCTTTTTAACCGAAAATATTAGCGTCGACAATTAAAATAATTTTTTTTGCGTTTACACTGTAATCGATTCGCATAAGCGATAAGACCGATAAAAAATCGTTTTTAAAAACTTTTATAATTTTTTTTTTTTTTTTTTTTAAACGAAATCGATTTTTTTTTTATCGTAGCGTAAATAAATATAACTTTTTAAAAAAAGTTTTTAATTTAATTGCGATAATAAATTATAACGTTAATAAAAGTTTTGGCTTCGATAATATTTTTACACTTTTTTTATTTACAGATTTTTTCAATTTTCTTTCGTTAAAAATAACGGTTAGCGTTATTAATTATATAATCAACGATATTTATTTCGAATATATAAAATTTTAATCGAAGGCTAATAATAGCTTTGGCTTTTTCGAAACAAATTATAATTTTATCGATATTTTAAATATATTTTATTATATAACGTCGAATTTTAAAAAAAATCTTTTTATTATTATAATATAATTTAAAGCTTTTTATTTCAACGTCGTTAACGTAAAAAAAAGCAATATCAAAAATGCAAATTATAAAAATTTTATATACGATTTTTACGAATTAAGCGATTAAATTAATAGTTTTTATAAGTATTTTAGTTATACGCAGCAATTCGATTAAAATTTAAATTACTATTATATTTCGAAATCGTAAATCAAATATTAAATAATCGTAGCCGGAAAATAAATCGAAAAAAAAAGCGATCGTTAATTTTGCGAATTCGTTTGAAAATTAATCGACGTTAAATAATACGTTAGCGTTTCGTATCGTTATTTTATTTATTTCGACGATTGCGGTAATAAATTTATAAATGCTTTTTTTTTTTTCGCAACGATAAACTATTTGTTTTTATATAGGCCGTAGCAAAATTCGAAGATTTTTTGTTTAATTCGTTTTTTTAGCATTTCGATTATTTTATTTTAAAAAACTTTAAAAACTAAAAAAGTTTTTTTTGCCAGATTTTATAAAACACGGTTTTAATATCGATATAAAACGTAACGTTAAAATTAAATTAATTTATTTCGGTAAAATCGAAAATTATAATTTTTTTTCGATTGCGTAAAATTTCGTATAAAACTTTTTTTTTTTAATAAAAATTAAATTCCGATTGCTAAATTATCAAATCGTTTTTTTTATAAATCGGCTGTCAGATAATAAACTGGAAAATCGGCCGAAAATTAATTTTTCGAATTCGCTAATAATTAATTAAAATAATTTTATTACTTCGTTTTTTTCGAATTAATCGTTTATTTTTTCGAAAATATTTTTATCGGATTTGTTAAAATTTACAAATCGTATTTTATTAGCTTTACGCTTATAAAAAATGCTAATATTAATATAAAAAAATAAAATATATAAATTCGATTTGTTTAATACGAAAACGAAATCTTCGGAACTTTTATTTCCGAATTAATAGCTAAAAATATTAATATTAATTAATTTTATTCGCGGTGCTATTTCGATTAGCGACGTAAATGTTTTTAATTAAGTATTTTTCAAGTTTTGTTATAATTCAGCGTTTGTTTTAAAACCAAAGCCGGCTATTTGTTTTTCGATAAAACGTCGATTAAAAAGATTTTATTATCGGCGACGATAATTTAATTTTAAAAAAATCGGTTTTAATTTCAGAAAAAAGTTTTTATTTGGCCGTTTTCGATATATTTAAAACTGACGAAGCTTTTTAAAATTTGAAACATTTTAAAAATAATAAAATAAAAGCATTTTTTTATTATTAAATAGTTTTTATAAATAATAATATTTTTAACGTCGATTTTTATATTTCGTATAATTTTATTAAATTTAATAATATTTTTATTAACGGTCGTATAAATTATTCGTTTATCGATAATAATCGGAATATTATTAATTTCGGCCGTTTTTTAATTTATGCAATTAACTTCGGTTTTATTATCGAATAAAACGAAAGCGGTCGTACTTTTTTCAAATATTATTTTTATTTTTAATACTTTTATAACCGTATAAAAGCAGTTTCGTCGTTTTGATTTTTAAGTTTTTATAATAAAAGCTAAAAAGCTGACTTTTTCCGAAAATTCTTTTTTATCGGCTAAATTAACTGCGATATTATAAATTTTTTTCTGATTTTTTTTTAATTTAAAATCGTTTTTTTTTCGAATAATTTTTATTTTTTCGTTTTTTTTTAATATAAAAATTTATTTATTAATAATTTTATCGTTAATTTTTTTTTTGTATTAAATAAATCGCTGAATTTTAATTTAATTTTTTGTTTTATAATCTTTTTAATAATTTCGTCGACGGCTTCGAAATTAATATATTTATCGATTTATTTTTCGCTTCGCATTAATAATAAACGTTTAAAAGCTGATATTTTTTAAATAATTTAAACCGAAATATCGATATCGATATTTTTTATATCGTTGTTAATTTTTTTTATTATAAATGTTTTTTTAATAATTTTATCGGTTTTTTTTCGAATTTCAAAATTTTTTTTTTTTTCGATTCTAACGTTTTTTTTTATATTAATCGGTTTAGCGAATAAAATAAAAGCATTTTGCTTTTTTATAATTCGCTAACTTAATTATATAGTTATAATATTTGCAAATACGATAATTACATTAATAATATATATATTTATTTTTTATTTATATATTTAAATTTCATTTATATTTAAAATAAAAGTTTTTTTTTTAATTAATAGGCTTTTTGGAATTTTTTTTTTTATTAATAAAAATCGTTTTCGCATTTTTTCTGTTTTCCAAATAATCGTCCCATTTCGTATTTTTCACTTTTAAACGGATAATATTTAATCAGCTTTAATTTTCAGTTTTATTAAAAAAGCTTATTTCTGTTTTTACCAGGCCGAAGCAAATCGTTCCGTATTTATTAATATAGCAAATATTATTATTTATATAAAAATTAAATATTTTGTATTTTAAGCGAATATAAAGTTTTTCGCAATAAATTTTTTTATTATTACAAAACTTATATTTAAAGCTACGAAATCTGTTTTAATAATTATTTTTATTATTTTAATAGCCGCGATTTTGATTTCCGCGTTAGTTTTTTTTTTTTTTTTAATAATTATTATTATAATTAATATTTCGTTGATTCTGATCGCTAGCCCGAAAAAATTGCTATTAAACAGCTATTATTTTTACGATAGCTTAGCGAAGCTAATCGCTTCGCGCATTTTGAAAAAAATAATTGCTGTAAAAGCTATTTTAATCGTTTTTATTATCCGAATTAACGTAAAAAAGTTTTTTCTATTATTATATAAAACCTTCGATTTTGCTTTTAAATTTTTAAATTTTAATATCGGTAAATTTTAATACGAAAATTTCGATATTTTTATTAAGTTTTTTTAAATTAATAAATTTTGTAAAACAATTAAATAATATAATAATTAATTGTTTTTTAGCGATTTCGGTAATTTTTAATAACTAGGTATGTTTTTGCATTAAAGTTTCTACGTTTTTTTTATAAATAAAAAAAAAAGATTTTTTTTAATTTATAGCTTCGATAATACGTTCGCTTTAGTTTTGTTTAAAAACGAATTTCACAAATTTAAAATACTAGTCGAAAGTTTTAAAATTTTATTTATTAATTTTAAAATATTTAATAATTTTGTTGCGAATACTAATTAAAAAGCTAAATAAAAACAATCTTTTTTATTTAATTTCGTTTAAAACTTTTTTATTAACGAAAACGTTAAAAACCTTCGTATAAATACGATAATAAATTTTAAATTTTTTAATTTAGCGAATTATTATAATAAATTATTTAAAAAAAGCGATAATATCGCGAATTTGCTAGCGATCGTAGTTTCGGAACTTCGATTTTAAAATTTTAATTAGCTTACGCCAGTTTCGAGCCCTAATAGCTTTCCATTTATTTATTAATTTAATAATATTTTTAATAATTAGATTATAATAACGAAGAAATTTATCGAATATTTCAGTTTCAAAAACTTCGAAATTTTTATAAGTTTTTTTATATTTTTCGATAAAATCGGTAACGTTAGCGCTATTAAATAAAAATATATTAAAAAAGCCAAAAAAAAACATGCGGCCTCGTATAAAAAAACGAAAAGCGTCGTTGTTTATAATATTAATAAAAATGTTAATAAAATTCGAATTAAACGAATAAATATTTTCTGAAATTGCAAATTAAAAGTTTTTAATATAAAAAAAATCGTTTTTAATAAAAGAGCTATTAAAAAGGTTTTTGTATTTTTTAAAAAAATTAAATAAAATAAAATTACGTTTAAATATTTAAATAATATATTAAAAAACTTGTTTTTTAATAAATTAATTAAATTAATATAATATTGCTATATAATTTACGGTTTCGATATTCCGTGGCTCAGGCCAATGCACGTACAGCTATTTTTTTACTATTTTTAATAAAAAGCCGCAAATTGTAATTATTATAATTATAAAACGTAAAATCAAAAAATTAAATTTTCGCCAGGCGTTTAATTAAAAAAAATTTAATTTAAAAAGGCCGAACGCAGCGGTCGAAGCGTACGAATTAATATTCGATTTATTATTTTTAAATAAAAAAGCGATTTTCGAGCTTTAAATTTCGTACGGTTTAGAATTGCCTGACCGTAATTTTAAACGTTTTTAAAATATATTGCATTTTTATAGTTTAATAATTGTGCGTAAAATAAAAAAAGCTATTAAAAGTCTTTTATATAATATAATTACGAATAATACTATATAAAAGGTTTTTTAAGCCGTAATAGCGAAATATCGAAATCGATTTTAATTGCGAATTTAAAAAATGCATCGGCGAATATATAAAAACGAAATACCGAAATTTGAATTTTTGCGTAAATTATTAAATATAAAAATAAATAGGAAAACCAAATTGATACGGCCATATATCGGTAAATAAAATAGTTTAAGAAATTTTTAGAAAAAATTGAAAAAAAAAAAAAAAAAAAAAATAAAAAAAAGTATAAATTAAACTGCGTGTTTATAATATTATTTAAAAAAATGCTTTGCTTTTATATTTGTTGTTAAAATAATTAATAGCAAAAGGTTTCGGAAAGGTTTATGCTTCGATTATAGCTAAAACTATTAACTTTTATTAATACAAAGTATTACCGTTTTATAATATAAAAAACGATTTCAGTTTTAAATTTAGCTAAAATATTTATATAATATATTTATAAAAATTTTGGCTGTTTTAAAAAAATTATTATAAATAAAAAGTTAATTTTTATTAATAAATTTTGGTTTTTAATAATATTTTATTTACAAATACGACGTCGATTAAACACCGTTTTTCATTTTTAAACCGATAGCCAAACGGAATATTAAAATTAAAATTTAAAATTTTATTTTCGCACGTATTACGATTATCGATAAAACGATTAAGCTACGAAATTTGTTTTAGCCGAATTTACATATAACATTTCGATATACGCTTTTACGAATTTTATTTTTTTTCGTATATTATACGGCTTTTATTTAAAATTTAGCAATAACGTCGAAAGCGACGTTGTAAAAAAAAAAATACCGTCAGCGGAAAAACGAATTAAAATATTATAAAAAAAAAAAAATATTTAATAAAAAGCTAAAAAAAGCTAACGCGAATTATAAAAGATTTTACGACGCTAAATATAAAAAAATTAAATTTCAAATAAGCGATAAAATATTATTATCGATTAAAAACTTTCGATAACTGCGATTTTTTCGAAAGCTTTTAAATAAATATTTAAAACTTTTCAAAATTAAACGAATTATATACGAATACGGCCAAATTTATTAATTCGAGCTTTTTTTTTAATATCGTATTTACGATACTTTTTACGTTTTTCTATTAAAATCTTGGCAGAATCGAAACGATACCGAGCCGAAAAATAATATAATAAAATTTTAAAAACCCGAAAAATACAAAATTAAATTAATATAAGCTTATAAAAATATAAAAAAAAGCCGATATTATTTAGTACGATAAAAAGATTATTTATTAAACGAAAATTCGTAAAAATCAGAAAATTATTTTACGAACGTAAAAAAAATTATAAAAAAATATTTGAAAAATACGACAAATAATAGCAATAAAACAATAGCGAATACGCGTCGTAAAAGCAAAAAAAAAAAAAAAAAATATTTAAAAAATCTTAAAACCGCTGTTAAAACGATTTATTTTTCGTATTATTATTATTATTTTTTTTTTTATTTTTATCGTTATTTTTTTTCAAATTTAAAAGCAGCGGCAAACTAAAAAAAAATTAATATTAAACAAATTCGCAAAATATTCGATTTATTTTAATTAAAGCTTTTATAATAGCCGTAATCGAATTTTAAATTGCAATTACGATATTTTCGTAAAAATTTAAAATTTAATTTAATTAATTAAAATAAATTCGAACGACGTTTTCGAAACGTCGAAAAATACGTTTTATATTAGCGTCGTTAAAAAAAAAGCCGGCGCAATTAAAGTTTTTAAAACAATAGCAGCCGTTAAATCGACAAAAGCAAGCGCAGCAGCAGCAGCGGCAGTTCGAGCCGCAGCGATTCGTACGATTTTTTAAAAGCGCTTATAAATAGAATTACAACCGATTTAACACCGAATCAAATCCGAGTTAATATTTAACGTAAATTTAATTTCGAATATAATCAGAATTAATACGCGATTAATTGAAAATTAATTTTAGTATTATTAAAAATTAATAAATACGATAAATTATATAAAAATTTAAAGCTTCGAGAAAAATACAAATCTTATACGAATTTATTATTATATTTTATCAACGCTTTTATTAATATTACTTCGCCGCCACCATCTCGCTGCCACCATCTCGCTGCCACCACCTCGCTGCCACCATTTCGTCGCCATTACTATTACCACCATTATTACCACCACCACCATTATTACCACCACTACCACTACTATTTCGTCGCTACCATCTCGTCGCTACCACCTCGTCGCTACCACCTCGTCGCTACCATCACTACCATTATTATTATTATTACTACTATTACCACCATTACCACCATTACCACTACTACTATCATTACTATTATTATTATCACTACTATTATTACCATTACTATTACTATTACTACCATCATTTTGCTGCTATTATTTCGCTGCCATTATTTCGTCGCCATTATTTCGTCGCCACCATCACCATTATTATTATTATTATTACCACCATTATTATCACTACTACTATTATTATTATTATTTCGCTGCTACCATTTCGTCGCTACTACCACCACTACGACTACTATCATTACTATTATCACCACCATTACCATCATTACCACCACTACTACTACTACCATTATTACTACTACTACCACTATTACCACCACTACCACTATTACCACTATTACCATTACTACCATTACTACCATTATTATTATCATTACTACCATCATTTTGCTGCCACTATCTCGCTGCCACCACCTCGTTGCCACCACCTCGCTGCCACCACCTCGTCGCTATCACCACCACCACCACCACCACCACTACCACCACTACCATCATTATTATCACCACCACCATTATTACCACTACTACCATCATTTTGCTGCCACCACCTCGCTGCCACCATCTCGCTGCCACCACTACTACCACCACCACCTCGTCGCCACCACCTCGTCGCCACCACCTCGTCGCCACCACCACTACTACCACTACCACCACTACCACTACTACCACTATCACCACCACTACCACCATCACCACCACTATTACTATTACTACCATCCCCTCGCTGCCACCACCTCGCTGCCACCACCTCGCTGCCACCATCTTGTCGCCACCACCACCACCACCACCACCACCACCACTACTACCACCACTACCACCATTACCACCATTATCACCACCATCATTATTACCACCATTACCACCACTACCACCATTACCACCACTACCACCACTATTATCACTACTACTATTATTACCACTACTACCATCATTTTGCTGCCACCACCTCGCTGCCACCACCTCGCTGCCACCACCTCGTCGCTATCACCACCACCACCACCACCACCACTATTACTACCATCATCACCACCACCATTACTACCACTACCACCACTATTATCACCACCATCTCCCTGCCATTATTGTAACTATTCAGCTTATTCGGCTGTTCGGCTATTCGGCTGTTCGGCTGTTCGGCTTTTCGTTATTTTTTCTAGCAAAATAATATTAGCGAAATAATAATAATAGCAGCGAAGTAATAGCAGCGAAAAAATAAATGTAATAAATTTTTTTTTTTTTGAAAATACAAATGGTGATAATAATGGTGGTGGTGGTGATAATAATAATAGTGGTGGTGATGGTGGCGACGAGGTGGTGGCAGCGAGGTGGTGGCAACGAGGTGGTGGCAGCGAGATAGTGGCAGCAAAATAATAGTAGTAGTGGTAATAGTAGTGGTAGTAATAGTAGTGGTGGTAGTGGTGGGTGGTGGTGGTGGTGGTGATAGCGACGAGGTGGTGGCAGCGAAGTGGTGGCAACGAAATGGTAGCAGCGAGATAATGGCAGCAAAATAATGGTAGTAATAGTAATAATAATAATAATAATAGTAGTGGTAGTAATAATAGTAATAGTGGTAATGGTAGTAATAATGGTAATAATAGTAGTGGTGATAATAGTAGTAGTAATAGTAATGGTAATAATGGTGGTAATAATAGTAGTAATAATAGTCGTAATAATAGTAATAACGACGAGATGGTAACAGCGAGGTGGTGATGGTAATAATAATAGTAATAATAGTAGTGTAAGGATTGAAAGGCAGGGAAACACTAATTCAGACAATAAAGCTTAGATAAGATTGGATTGATAGTCAAACTGATTTCTACCTTTTATATTTCTAGTAAAAGGCGTGTATAAATACAAAAGGAGGGATGGAGCCTTCGAAAAAAATATTTCTTAAGAAACCAAGCGAATTTTATTTAGTATGCTTTTTCAGCCTTTATTTCGACCTTTTTTTATTTTTTTTAATATAATTTTAATAACTGGTTTTTTAGCAATTATTTCCATAAAATGTTTTATTTAAATATTATTTTTAGCTTTTATAATATTATCCGGCCCCTACGGTCTATTCGCAAAAAATGCTATTCGAGGATTAATAAAAAGCAAAGGGTTTTAGCGAATTATTTGATTTATATACGTGATATTAATTTCTGATATTATTTCTTTTTTTAAGCCTTTGGTTTTTAAAAGCGATTGATTTTTTTATGCGTATGCTTTCGTATATAACGTGCGTTACGCTTTCGAAATAACGTACGGTTTTTTCCGCTTTTAGTCGTGAATTATAGCTGTTTTTTCCGCTTTCGGTCGTAAATTATAGCTGTTTTGCTGTTTTGTTTTTTTTGTTTTCGATAGCGCTTCGTATTTTCGTTGAAAAAGCCTTTTTTTTTAAAATAGCCGCCATCTTTCTGCTTAACTTTTTTTTTTTTTTTTTTTTTTTTTTATTTTTTTCGTCAACTTTTTTTTATTTTAATTAATTGCTTCTCGCCGCGTTCGCCGCGAACTTTTAAAATGCTTTTGACTTTTATTTGCTTTCGGTATGCCCGCCTGATTTTACGCGAAGGTATTATAGCGGCCTTTTTGTTTTTTTACGTTTTCGAACTTTTTAGCGTGAAATGCAACCGTTGCAAAGCTTCGCATATTTAATGCTTTTTTGTGAATTTTTTAAACTTTTATTCGAATTCGCTTTTAATTAGCTATAAGTTTTTGCCGTACGCGCTATCGAAGCGCAAATATTTTTCGCGGATTTTAACGATTTTATAAATTGTTTCGATGCTGCTACCGCCGCTGCCGTTTTTTTTTTTTTTACTGCCGAAGCTAAAGCTTTTATTAAAACTTTTATCGATTTTATTATTTACGACGCTTATATAAATCGTTTAAAAAAGTAACGCTTCGGCTTTTATAATAATCGGAAATCGTACGAATCGCGCCGCGGCTCGGGCTGCCGCCGCTGCTGCTGCGTCCGTTTTTGCCGGTTTAACGGCTGCTGTTATTTTAAAAGCTTTGGCTGCGCCGGCTTTTTTTTTTAACGACGCTAATATAAAACGTATTTTCCGACGTTTCGAAAACGTCGTTCGGATTTATTCTGACCAGTTAAATTAAATTCTGAATTTTTACGAAAATATCGTGGTTGCAATTCAGAATTCGACTACGGCTATCGTAAAAGCTTTAATTAAAATAAATCGAATATTCTGCGAATTCGTTTAATATTAATTTTGTTTAGTTTGCCGCTGTTTTTAAATTTAAAAAAAATAATAATAAAAATAAAAAGGAAAATAACGATAATAAAAATAAATTAGTTTAGCGGCGGTTTTAGGGTTTTCTAAATGTTTTTGTGTAAAACGGTGATACCTTGTATTGATAGGAGTTGGTAGTTTTAGCTATGGTCGAGGCATGGACCTTTCCGAAACCCCCTGCCATTAACTATCTTCAACAAATATAAGAGCAAGGCACCTCCTTTAAATAATACCATAGGCACGCAGTCTAATTCATATTTTTACTTATTTTTCTTTTTCTTTTTTCAGTTTTTTCTAAAGATTCCCTAAATTATCTTACTTACCGATATATAGCCGTATCAGTTTGGTTTTCCTATTTACTTTTACATTTGATAACCTACGTAAAGATTCAAACTTCGGTGTTTCGTTTTTATATATTCGCCGATGCATTTTTTAAATTCGCAATCAAGGTCGATTTCGATATTTCGCTATTACGGCTTGAAAAACCTTTTATATGGTGTTATTCGCAGCTGCATCATATAAAAGACTTTTAATAACTTTTCTTATTTTGCGCACAGTTATTAAATTACAAAAATGTAATATATTTTAAAAACGTTTAAAATTACGGTTAGGCAATCCTGAACCGTACGAAGTTTAAAGTTCGAAAATCGCTTTTTTATTTAAAAATAACAAATCGAATATTGGTTCGTACGCTTCGACCGCTGCGTTTGGCTTTTTTAAATTAAATCTTTTTTAATTAAACGCTTGGCGAAAACTCAACCTTTTAATCTTACGCTTTGTGATTATAGCAATTACAATTTGCGGCTTTTTATTAAAAATAGTAAAAAAATGGCTGTACGTGTATTGGCCTGAGCTACGGAATATCGAAACCGTGGATTATATAACAATATTATATTAATTTAATCAACTTATTAAAAAACAAGTTTTTTAATACGCTACCCAAATATTTAAACGCAATTTTATTTTATTTAATTTTTTTAAAGAATACAAAAACTTTTTTAATAGCTTTTTTATTAAAAACGATTCCTTTTATATTAAAAACCTTTAATCTGCAATTTTAAAAAACACTTATTCGTTTAATTCAAATTCTACCAATACTTTTACTAATACTATAAATAACGACGCTCTTCGTTTTCTTATGCGAGGCCGCATGCCCCTTTTTGGCTCCTTTGGTGCACTTTTATTTAATAGAGCCAATATTACCGATTTTATCGAAAAATATAAAAAAACTTATAAGGATTTCGGAGTTTCTGAAACTAAAATATTCGATAAACTTTTTCGTTATTATGACCTAACTACTAAAGATATCATTAAATCGATGAATAAATAAAAGGCTATTAAGGCTCGAAACTGGCGTAAACTAATTAAAGCTTTAAAATCGGAATTCCGAAACCACGATCGCTAGCAAATTCGCGATATTATCGCTTTTTTTAAATAGTTTGTTATAATAACTCGATAAGCCAAAAAACTTAAAGTTTATTATCGTATTTATACGAAAGTTTCTAACGTTTTCGTTAACAAAAAGATTTTAAACGAGGTTAAGCAGAAAAAATTGTTTTTATTTGGCCTTCCAATCAGTATTCGCAACAAAATTATTAAGCATTTTAAAATTAATAAACAAAACCTTGAAACTTTCGATTAATACTTTAAATTTGTGAAATTCGTTTTCAAATAAAACCAAAGCGAACGTACCATCGATGTTATAAACTAAAAGAAATCTCCTTTTTTTATTTATAAAAAAAAACGTAAAGCTTTAGTGCAAAAACATGCCCAGCTACTAAAAGTTACCGAAATCGCCAAAAAACAGCCAGTTATTATACCATTTAATCGTTTTGCAAAACTTATAAGCTTGGAAAAGCTTAATAAAAATATCGAAACTTTCGTATTAAAATTTACCGATATTAAAATTCAAAAGCTTTAAAACAAAATCGAGGGTTTTATATAATAGCAGAAAAAATTCTTTTACGTTAACTCGAATAATAAAAACGATCAAAATAGCTTTTATAACAATTATTTTTTTTAAAATACGCGAAGCGATCAGCTTCGCTAAGCTATCGTAAAAATAATAGCTGCCTAATGGCAATCTTTTCGTATTAGCGATTAGAATTAGCGAAACACTAATTATAATAACGATTATCAAGGGAAAAAAGGAAATCAGCGCGGAAATCAAAATCGCGGCTATTAAAATAGTAAAAATAATTATCAAAAAAGATCTTATGGCCTTAAGTATAAGTTTTGTAACAATAAAGAAATTCACTGCGAAAAACCTTATATTCGCTTAAAATGCAAAGCATTTAATTTCTATATAAATAATAATATTTGTTATATTAACAAATACGAAGCGATTTGCTTCGGCCCGACGAAAACAGAAATAAATTTTTTTAACAAAGCTGAAAATCAGAGCTGGTTAAATACTATTCGCTTAAAAGTGAAAAGTACGGAATAGAACGATTGCTTAGAAAACAAAAAAAATGCAAAAACGATTTTTACTAATAAAAAAAAAAATATTCCAAAAAGCGTATTAATCAAAAAGAAAACCTTTATCCCAAGCGTAAGTAAAGTTTAAATGTATAAATAAAAAACAAATATATATATTGCTAATGCAAATATCGCATTTGCAAATATTATAATTATATAATTAAGCTAGCGAATTATAAAAAAGCAAAATGCTTCTGTTTTATTCGCCAAACCAATTAGTATAAAAAAAAGCGTTAGAATCGAAAGAAAAAAAGATTTTAAAATTCGAAAAAAATTCGATAAAACTATTAAAAAAACGCTTATAATAAAAAAAATTAACGACGATATAAAAAATATCGACACCGATATTCCGATTCAAATCATTTAGAAAATACTAGCTTTTAAACGCTTATTATTAATGCGAAGCGAAAAATAAATCGACAAATATATTAGTTCCGAAGCAGTCGACGAAGCTATTGAAAAATCATAAAACAAAAAATTAAATTGAAATTCAGCGATTTATTTAATACAAAAGGGAAATTCGACAAAGTTATTAATAAACAAATCTTTATATTAAAAAAAAACGAAAAAATTGAAATCATCCGAAAAGAAAACGATCTCGAATTAAAAAAAAACTAGAAAAAAATTTATAATACCGCAATCAATTTAACCGATGAAAAGGAATCTTCGGAAAAAGTCAGTTTTTTAGCTCTCGCTATAAAAACTTAAAAATTAAAACGACGAAACTGCTTTTACACAGTTATAAAAGCATTAAAAATAAAAACAATGCTTAAAAAAAGTACGACCGCCCTCGTTTTATTCGATAATAAAACCGAAATCAATTGCATAAATCAAAAAACAATCGAAATTAATAATATCCCGATTATCATCGATAAGCGAATAATTTATATTATCGTTAATAAAAACATTATTAAATTTAATAGAATTATACGAAATATAAAAATGGACGTTAAAAGTATTATTATTTATAAAAACTTTTTAATAATAAAAAAATGCTCTTATTCTATTATTTTTGAAATACCCTGGATCTTGGAAAGTTTCGTAAGCTTTAAATACACCGAAAACGGCCAGATAAAAGCTTTTTTCTGAAATTAGAACCGATCCTTTCAAAATTAAATCACCGTCGCCGGCGATAAAATCTTTTTAATCGACGTTTTATCGGAAAACGAATAGCCGGCTCTGGTCTTAAAACAAACGCTGGGCTATAAAACCTGGAAAATACTTAGCTAAAAGCATTCGCGTCACTAATCGAAATAGCACCGCGAATAAAATTGGCCAATATTAATATTTTTAGCTATTAATTCGGAAATAAAATTTCGAAAATTTCGTTTTCGTATTAAACAAACCCGATCCATATATTTTACCTTTTTATATTAATATCAGCATTTTTTATAAACGCAAAGCTAATAAAATACGATTTGTGAATTTTAGCGAATCCGATAGAAATATTTTCGAAAAAATAAACGATTGGTTTGAAAAAAATAAAACAACAAAACCGTTCTAATTAATTATTAGCGAGCTCGAAAGACTTATCACCGGCCGATTTTCCAGCTTATCACCTGGCAGCCGATTTATAAAAAAACGATTTAATAACTTAGCAATCGAAACTTAACTTTTGCTAAAAAAAAAAAAAGTTTTATACGAAGTTTTACGCAACCGAAAAAAGGTTATAATTTTCGACTTTACCGAAATAAATCAATTCAGTTTTGACGTAACGCTTCACATCGATATTAAAACCGTGCTTTACGAAGCCTGGCAAAAAAAAACCTTTTTAATTCTTAGAGCTTTCTAAGATAAAATAGTCGAAATGCTAAAAAAACGAATTAAGCAAAAGATTCTCGAATTCTGCTACGGCTTATACAAAAACAAATAGTTTATCGTTGCGAAAAAAGAAAAAAGCATTTATAAATTTATTATCGCAATCGTCGAAATAAACAGAATAACGATACGAAACGTTAACGTGCTATTTAACGTCGATTAATTTTCAAACGAATTCGCAAAGCTAACGATCGCTTTTTTTTTCGATTTGTTTTCCGACTACGATTATTTAATGCTTAACCTACGATTTCGAAATATAACGGCAATTTAAATACTAATCGGTCTGCTGCGTATAACGAAAATACTTATAAAAGCTACTAATTTAATCGTTTAGTTCGTAAAAATCGTATACAAAATTCTTATAACTTGTATTTCTGATATTGCTTTTTTTTACGTTGACGACGTTAAAATAAAAAGCTTTAAATTATATTATAATAAAAAGATTTTTTCTAAAATTCGACGTTATATAATAAAATATATTTAAAACATCGACAAAGTTATAATCTGTTTCGAAAAAGCTAAAATTACGATTGGTTTTCGATCAAAATTCTATATGCCCGAAATAAATATTATTAATTATATAATTAACAGCGCTGGCCGCTACTTTTAACGAAAGAAAATTGAAAAAATCTGCGAATAAAAAAAATATAAAAATATTACCGAAGCCAAAGCTTTTATTAGCGTTGTGATTTATTATCGCAATTAAATTAAAAACTTCTTTTAAAAAACTGCACCCATTTACGCTATAATAAAAAAAAAAATCGATTTCGTTTAGGAAAAAAAGCAGAACAAAACTATAAAAGTTTTTAAAAACGACTTTTTATCGGTTTTATCGCTTATGCGAATCGATTACAGCCCAAACGCAAAAGAAATCATTTTAATTATCGACGCTAATATCTTCGATTGGAAAGCTGTATTATAACAAATCGATAAAAACAAAAAACGGCATTTTTTACGATTTAAAAACGGCCTATAATCTTTCGCAAAAACACGCTACGATGCTATTAAACGAAAATATCGAGGCGCTTTTAAAATAATAAAAAAAATAAAAAGCGAATTGTACGACGTATATTTTATTTTGAAAACAAACGCAAAAGTTTTTGTCGACCAATTAAATAAAAAAGCCAGCGACCTGCCAAAAGCATTCGTTACTAATTAAATAGCTTGGATGCGATTTATAAACTTCGAAATCAAATATATTAAAAAAATAATTAATATAGCGGCAAATAGCTTTTCCAAACGAAAACGTTTTTATTCGTTTGATTTCGCTAAACAAAACGAACAAAATATCGACGAATAAATCGCTAATAAAATCGGCTGCTTCGCTATTTGCGTTTTGAGTTTTATAAAGCCAAAACCATTCGCGTTGCTATCTCGGCTAGCATCGCAAATAAAAAACACCGATTTTCGGGCCGAAAAAGCATTCGCGTTATTATTTCGGCTAGTACCGCGAATGGATTTAATCGAAAACAATCGGGATAAACCGATTAACGACGAAAATAAACTTTTGATCGATAATTACGAAACCAAAGATTTTTATTTAATCGTATATTATTTAATTATTTTATTCAAATTATTTAGCGTGCTAAACTATTAATTCAAATTATTTAAAAACCAAGCTTTCGATTATATTTTAGCCGATAAAAAGCTATACAAAATAAAAAATAATATATATTAAAAACGGCTAATAATAAATAATAAAATCGATAAGTTTTAAATTATAAAAAAAGCCTACGAAAAAGTGTTTTATAAAAAAGCTAAAACCATTTATTACCGAATCAAAAACGACTTCTGGTAAAGAAAATGTTTCGAAGATTGCAAAGCTTTCGTTAAAAGCTGTATCTTTTGTTAAAAACGAAAGCCTGGCCGAAAAAAAAATTTATTATATCCGACGTAATTTTCCGAAATTTAAAAAAAAGTCAATCTCGACGTTATACGCGTATTAATCACCGATCGCGGTTATATATATTTCGTATTCGCTATTAATAATTTATTTAAATAGCTTAAAAAACGATTTTTCCGAAACGTTATTTTCGAAACTATAGCGATCTTTTTCTGAAAAAACGTTGTATATCGATATAATTTATTTAGCAAATTAAACGTCGATAATAAATTCGAAAACAAAAGCGTTATCGAAACCTTTATAAAAAAATACGGCATTTAACGCATTTAAATCTTAGCCTATAATTCGAAAAATAATAAATTCGTTAAACAAAGCTATAAAAATATTTTTAACGGCTTTTTAAAAGCTATTCGAGAAAATTATAAGCGTTGGTCGCGGAAATTCTCGGAAATGCTTTTTATTATGCGCATATGCATATACGCTTTTATTAAAATGATTTTATTTTTTATTTAATACGATAAAAACGCTCGATTATTTTTAAAAATAAAATGGCCTGTGTAAAAGCTTTATAACGTAGTTAAAATAAAAACGAAAGCTGATTTATTAATAATAAAGTTTAAGCAATTCGATTACCGCGATATAAATATAAAAAAGATAATCCTAAAAAAAAAAAAAATATAAAAAGGCAGCTAAAAAAGTCTGGGATAAAATTAAGATTTTAAAAAAAACGCTAATTAGAAAAAAAGATCTGGTTTTAATTTACGACGTCCAGCGCGCTATCGACAAATCGGCCGATATTAAGCTTAATTATAAATGGCTCGGATCCTACGAAATATACGAGGCCGAATTAAATAAAAGCTATTATAAACTTACGGAATTCGATAAAACAAAACTAAAAAAAACGTTCGCCGCTAACCGATTAAAGCGATTTTACAAAAAAAATTAGCAAATCTATTCTTTAGATTTTAAATTAAAAAGCGATTCCGATTTCAGCGATTCCGACGACGATTCCGACCAAAGCGATTATATTTTTGAAAAAAAAAAATTTTTTGAAAAGGTTTAGAAACAACCGAACGATAATCCCGCTGCTAAAACCATAATTTAAATCGTGATTTTATTTATAATCAAAAAAAAAAAAAATGCTTACAAAATTGTTTACTAACTGTTTTACTGTTTTTATTATTTATTATTTTCCTTTTTATTATATACTGTTTTATTATTTTTATTTTGCTTTGCTTATATACAATTTAATTATTTTGTTTATTTTTAAAACCTTTTTTTTATATTGTTTAAAACACCTATTGTACTTTTCTTTGTTTAATTATACTTTTGTTTATCAAAACAAAAGCTTTATATATATTTAAGCCGCATATCTGATATATTTATATCGTTCGCATATTTTACGAAAACTATTTTTTATGCATTTTATTATTTGCTACTTTCTGTATTATTTACTTTTTTCGCTGTTCTAAACGAATGCCTGCCTGAATAATTATAATTTATTAAAAAAACAGCATGCGGATTCCCGTGATTTTTAAATACAAATACCTTATAATTCCCGTACTTTTTTTTATTTATTTTTTAACAAATATAATATATTTTTTTGATTAATAAACCCATCGATATTATATCGTTTTTCAAACAAAACGTTGCTAAATCTAATAAGCTTATTTTTAACTTATTTTAAAACGAAATTATTATACGCAACTTTTCCGAGTTTAAACAAGCATATAATGCCGTTATTCCAAATTAACAAGCAGCTTTCGTAAAAACATTTATAAAGTAATTCGATATAATAATTAAAAACGTCAACGAATTTTTATTCGATTATAAAAGCTTCGTCAAAGCTAAATTCGTTCGCAAAAGCTTTGACTACGACAAATTTCTATTAAATTATAATAACGCTTTAAAAACTTTCGCCGAAGCAAAAAAAGCTTAAAATAACAAAAAAAAAATAACAAACCGAATGTTGCGCTTTTTGCTAAATCAGCGAAAAAAAATATTTAAAAATACGTTCTTAGCAAAATCACCGGTATTATTTTATTTCGGCACTTCGCTCGCTTTTTCGAAACCATTACTTTTACGAAAAAAAAAGTTTAAATACTAAACGCTTATATTTTTAAAACGCAAGCTTTAAAAGTTAATAATCCAAAAGCCCGCAAATTCACAAGCTTTTTTACGGCTATTTGCAAACTGGTCGACGACGCTATACAATCGCTAAAAAAAGTTTTAATCGGCTGCGAAACCTTAAATTTAATTTTTTTTTAAAACAAAAAACTAAGCGTCGCTAAATGCGGTATTTTTATACCGAACGAAAAAAACGACGCTATTTCGATATTTTAAATTTACAACGACGAAAAAAACGAAAAAGCTAATATTATTTTCGTTTAATTCGAAGAAATATACGCAGTAGCAATTAATATTTTTAAAACAGCTAAAATAATTCGGCGATTTTTATTTTTAACTATCGAAAACGAATCCGAAGACAAAATCAAAAGCGTAATAACAAACAACCGCTTATTCGAATATAAAAAACCTATTATGTTTATAAAAATAATTCCGAAAAAAATAAAAACAAAAAACGTAAAAAAGCGCGCCGATATTTTCGAAACTTTTTTTATTCGAAAAAAAAAATTATTCACGTCGTTAGCAAAAAAGGCACCGCGAGTAAAAACAGCCGGAAATCGACGCCGAATTATAAGCTTTAAGCTAATTAATAAAAAACGCGACGACTTTACAGAATCGGATTTAAAAAACGCCGGTATCCCGAAAAAGAAAAATTCAAACGATTCTGAATCTGACCTTTCGAAATTAAATACGCAAACATTAGAAACGCTTGCTGCGTTTAAAAACGCCGAATTATTAATATTTCAGATTTTAATAAAAATATTCAAAATCTCGACCATTACGCGATTCGACCGAAAAAGCCTGGAAAAAAATATCGAAATCATCGCGGAAGAAATTATACAAAAAATATAAGATTAAATTATTTTGCTTAAAACTTTCGTTTTCGACGACGAAACGATCCAGAAGTTTTACTTCGACATTTCTATATAAAAGCCAGATGAATCCGTCAGCTTTTTTTTTTTTGTTTCGAATAAAAACTAAACCAAGCTTTTTTCGGAAAATTGCAAATATAATACGCTAAAACAAATAAAAAAAACTTTTAAAAATAATAATCCGTTTTTACTCGAGCTTTTTTTCGCTGAAAAACTCCGATTTCTTAATTTCGTTTTTACGAATAACGTTAATACTAGAAAAAACGGCAAATTCTGCCATTTTAATATGCGCTATTACGCGGCGTACTGCGATTTAATCACAAAAAAAATTAACGTTATCGGCTTTGCTGATCGATTCGCTGTTATTAAAAATTCGAATTACGACGTATTCGAAATTAATTTTAATAATTAATTTATATTCCGACGAAAAACTGCGAAAATTACTTAAGCGTATATTAAAACTTATTTAGGCTACGCAAACTTTAAACAGATTTTAAAGCTTTTAACGCGATTATAAAATTCGATTAAAACGTAGAAAAATAAAAGCAACGAATATTTTCAAAAGCCGACTTTTCTAGCTTTTCGACCGAAAGTATATTTTAAAATCTATCTGAACTAAGCTACGAATTCGTTAATTACGTAAGGTTTCACAACGGAAAAAACAAGCTATTGCTGTATTTTATAAAAAAAAAAATAGTTATATATAAGTATTATTTCCGACTAATTAAAACCCAAAAAGCGCCTACAGCTTTCTTCGCCAATATGCTTTACAATCTTATTTAATAAGCTTTTAAAATACACCCCGGCTTTTACCTCGCTGCTTTAATTACTCGGAACCTTGGAAACTGCCGCCTCGTGGCATACTTTAACGTCCCGATCGCTTTAAGTTTCGCTGGCTCCGATCGTATTACAATTACAAAATTCGATATCGCCGATTTTTAAAAAAAAAAAATCGAAAACCCTATCGACGCTACTTTCGATTACTACGTTCTGCTTGTATTCGTATATAATTCGGAAATAATCGAAGCTTACTTACGATTATATTACGACGCTAAGCTGACTAAAACCATTTAGAAAAGCCCAGCTTTTTCGTATTTTAACGCGTTTAAAATAATGATCTCGGTTATTTTATCGGATTACGAAACCGAAAGCTACGAAATAAAAAATAAAATAATCTTTGTCAGCTTTTCGATTAAGCAAAAGGTTTTCGTTAAATTCAGGACCTAAAAAACCGACGGCGCGATGCTAATTTACTCGAACAATTATACGGCGCAAAAATATAAAAACTATTTCGAAAACGATAATCCGATAAGTAATCTGACACTGTTTATATTACGGCGAAAGCAATTACAGCATCTTTAATAATTTCGACTGCAAACAATTATTTTCGAACCATTCCGTAAAATAGTTTTTTTTATAAGCTTCGGAGCCTTTTTAAAAGCATTCGTTAGTAAATAACCGTAGTCCGATTTATTAGTTTTGCGTAAAGCAAAAGCGTTAATCGGTTTTAATTACGACGAATTAATCGATTATTTTTACGATTTTAATACAAGACTTTCAGCGCCTTTTACAAAGCGTAGGACTACGTTTAAAAGCTAAAATCTATTATTTACGAAGCAAAATCGTAAAAAGCATCCGTCGCGGCGATACTTAATAATATTATCGACGAAAAAGCTATCAGAACGTTCGTAGATCTAAACGATACTTCGATTAATATTTTATCGAGCCACTTTTTAAAAAAGCAGAATAAATAAAGTAATTTAAACGATAAGCGAAACGCTATCCTTTCGCAAAAGCTAATAGCAAAAAGGCTAAGAACGGATTAAAAAACTAAAAAAACGTAGAGCTAAAAAGTTCGGTTTTTGATTAATTGGTTTTTAGATTATATAAAATAAATTAAATTGCATTTATTAAAATTATGTTTTTTTTTAGTCGTAGTCAAAAACGACTACGTATATTATTTAGAACAGAATATAAAACGGTAATACTTTGTATTAATAAAAATTAATAGTTTTAGCTATGGTCGAGGTATAGACCCTTTCGAAACCTTTTGCCACTAACTACTTTTAACAAATATAAAAGCAAAGCATCCCTTTTAGATAATATTATAAGTACGCAGTCTAATTTATATTTTCATTTATTCTTCTTTTTCTTTTTTCAGTCTTTTCTAGGGATTCCCTAGACTATTTTACCCACCGACATATGGCCGTATCAGTCTGGTTTTCCTACCTACTTTTATATTTGTTTTTTTTTTCTTGCTTTTACGGCGCGCATTCGTTATTGCTTCGTTGCTATCATTTGTCGTATTTTTCAAATATTTTTTTACAATCTTTTTTACGTTCGTAAAATGGTTTTCTGGCTTTTAAAAGTCTTCGCTTGGTAAATAGCTTTTTTATCGTATTAAATAATATCGGCCTTTTTTTGTATTTTTATAAATTTATATTAATTTGATTTCGTATTTTTCGGATTTTTGAAATTTTATTATATTATTTTTCGGCTTGGTATCGTTTCGATTCTGCCAAAGTTCTAGTAAAAAAACGTGAAAAGTATCGTAAATACGATATTAAAAAAAAAGCTCGAATTAGTAAGCTTGGCCGTGCTCGTGTATAATTCGCTTAATTTTGAAAAGCTTTAAATATTTATTTAAAAGCTTTCGAAAAAATCGCAGCTGTCGAAGGTTTTTAGTCGATAATAATACTTTGTCGCTTATTTGAAATTTAATTTTTTTATATTTAGCGTCGTAAAATCTTTTATAATTCGCGTTAGCTTTTTTTAGCTTTTTATTAAGTATTTTTTTTTTTTTTGCAATATTCTAATTCGTTTTTCCGCTGATAATATTTTTTTTTTTACAACGTCGCTTTCGACGTTGTTATTAAGTTTTGAATAAAAGCCGTATAATATGCGAAAAAAAATAAAACCCGTGGAAGCGTATATCGAATTGTTATACGTAAATTCGGCTAAAGCAAATTTCGTAGTTTAATCGTTTTATCGATAATCGTAATACGTACGAAAGTAAAATTTTAAAATTTGATTTTAACGTTTCGTTTGGCCATTTGTTTAAAAATAGAAAACGGTATTTAATCGACGTCGTATTTATAAATAAAATATTATTAAAAACTAGAATTTATTAGTGAAAACTGATTTTTTATTTATAATAATTTTTTTAAAGCAGCTAAAATCTTTGTAAACGTGCTGTATAAATATCTTAGCCAAATTTAAGGCTGAAATCGTTTTTTATATCGGTATATATTTCGACAGTTTCGTATATCGATTTATTATAACGAATATCGAATCGTAAATACGATTTCGTTTTTTGCTAAAAATAGATTTATAATAAAATTTATAGTTATTTTTTTCTAAGATTTCGTAAAAATCGAAAAAAAAGCTAATTCGCTATAGGATCGGTGCTTTTTAAATTTGCTTTTTTAGTACTTTTCATACGTATTAACGTAACGCTTTACGTCGCTTCGTAAACCAGGTCAGAAATACTTTTTTTCGACCAGTTTTAGCGTTCGCCGAAAGCTTTAATAGCCGGCGGTCGGATCGTTGTAATTAATTTTTAATATTTCGTTTTTAATAGCGCTTTTATTCGAAATATACGTACGTTTTTTATAACGTAGTAATTTATTTTGGCCTATACGTTAATGTTTTCGGACCCGGCTCGATTGCTTTGCGAGGCCGATTCGTACGTTTTTTGTAATATAAAAAAATTAAATTTTTGCAATTTAAAAATAATTTTATAAATCGGTTCTGCTAGCTCGTTATTAGCCGTTTCGGATTGTAGCAATACAGCGGCTACGCTTCGTAGTATATATTATTTGCAATTAATAATATTAATAAAAAACAGTTCGGCGAAAAAGCTTTTTATTTGGTTTTTTTCCGCTTGCTTTTTATTTTTTGATTCCGTTAACAAAAGCTTCGAATATTTATCGGCGCGAAATAGTTTATATTCCGATTTTAAGCGTGTTTTTATTGCGAAAAACATTTTAAAATTTTTTAAATAAGTTAATTTTAGCTTACGATACAGCGTAAATAGCTGCTCGTTATTTTTTTTTAAATCTTTTTTTAAATTTGGCCGGCGGAAAAAACCATTCGCCGGATTAAAAACTTTTGTTTTATATTCGATTGCAAAATCGTATTTAGCTAGCTCGTCGGCCTATTTCGCTTAGCGTCCGTTTAAACGTTTTTTCGTAAAAAAGTATTTTAAATTGTAATAATTTATACGTATAATAATAACGTCGGAAGCGCTACGTAAATATTAGCTTTATTATTTAAAAGCGTAAATTATAGTTATTAGCTTAGCGTCGTAAATCTCGTATTTTTGTTTTATAAAAAAAAGCTTTTTCGAATAATATACGATAGGATGCTAACGTACTTTCGTATTTTTTTCGAATAATTAAAATAATATTTCGCTTATAGCGAATTTCGAAACGTTTGTTTCGATTTGAATTTTTAATCGAAAGTCGAAATAGCGTAAAATCGGTGCTTAGCAAAACTTTTTTTTTAAAAGTAAAAAAGCGAGCTTCGCTTCGAATAAAAAACGAAAAAAGTCCGATATTTTTTTTCGTTGCATTTTTTTTAAAAAATTTGTAATAAATCGGCAAAACTTAGCGTAGTTTTTAATAAAACGTTTGTAAAAGTTAGTAAAATCCAAAAACACTTAAATATTTCGCTATATAATAAAAAAAGGCTATTTCCGAATATTATTTACTTTTTTTAGGTTTATTTTAATTTCCGTAAAAATAACGACGAAGCCTAGGAACTCAATCGTATTCGTATCGAAAGCATATTTTTTTAGATTTTCGTAAAGTTTGTTAATACGAAATTTTTCGAAAACTTTTTTTACCGTGTTTATATAATCGTCGGAATTTTCGAAAAATATTAAAATATCGTCGAAGTAAATTATATACGTAATATTTATTAAATCGATTAAAACTTAATTAATATACGCTTGGAAAGTTGCTGATGCGTTCGAAAAACCGAAGAATAATACGCAGTATTCGAAGTGTTCGTAACGAATGCGAAACGCAATTTTTTATTTATTTTTTTTTTTTATTCGAAGGCGGTGGTACGCCCAAATGAAATCTAGTTTAGTAAATATTTTAGCTTTTTTTAAACGATCCAAAGTTTCGCTTATAAGAAATAGAAAAATTCGATTCTTAACTGTAATTGCGTTTAAATTTTTATAATCGACGCATAATCGTAAACTTCCGTTTTTTTTCGGTATAAATATTACCGGTGCGCCGGCAAGATTAATAAATTTTTTTATCCAGCTTTTTTTTAAGTTCGAATCGAAATATTCGCGTAATTCGGTAAATTTAAATTTCGATAAAAAGTAAACTAGTTTTTAAAAAAAGTTTTTTTTTTTCGCGAAGTTTATTCGATGCTTTATAAAATAGTAAAAAGCTAGGATAACCGCGGCGGTATCGTTAAACACGTCGGCGTAATCGTCGTATTTAAAAAGTAATTAATATTGTTTTTTAATAGCTTTTTTCAAAACGATACAAAACGCTTGCTTTTTTTTGAATTTTTTTTTTTAAAACGTTTAATTATAACGAAATTAAGTTATAAGCGTTCGACTGAATATCGCTACGATTTAGCTCGAAAGCTTATAACGGGGTCGATATTTCGCAATTAAAAAAATTTTAAAATAAATAAAACTTTTGGAATATTTATATCGCAAATCATAAAATCGCTTTGTATTTTTTTAATTATTTTATAATTATTAATAGCGCGAATAAATTGCGTATGCGTGCCGTAAATAGTTATTTTTTTTTTTTAATTGTGGATAAATTAATACGTTTTTAAATTGGTTTCCATTTATATTTAATTAATAACTTTTGGATTACGCAATTTTTTTCCGCGCCGCAATCGATAAAGGCTCGTTTCGTACGTGTTTCGCTTTTGGTTTTTTTAATTTCGATTAAAATTATTATTTTCTGCTTTTTTTTTTCGCTCGATTTTATTAGCAGCAACGAAATTAAGATCGAGCGAAAACTTTTTCCGAATTTTTAAATTTGTTAATTTCGGAGCAATTTAGGGTTATATATTTTTTTTTATTATATTTATAATATTCGATTTTTAAATAATTAGCTATACGGTGCCTTTTTTTTTGGCAGCGACTGCATTTCGAAAAATAAAAAAAATCGTTAAAAGTTTTAGGATTTTAAAGGATTTTGTTAGAATTATCGTTTTTTCGCTTTCGTTTTTTTTTTTGTAACGTATTTTCGAATCGAAAACGATATGTATCTGTTTTAGTTTTTAGGTTTTAATCGTAAATATAAGTTTTTTTTTTTTTTTTTTTTTTTTTACGTTCGTTTCGTCGTTTATTATTTTTTTTGTTTCGTCGTTAATAATTTTATTAGCATTTTCGATACGACGAGCGATTAATATTAATTTTTCGTGCGAGTTTATAGCTGTAATATTGTTTTATTTAATAATTTTTTTTCGAAAAATAAATCGGAGCTTTGCGAAAAGCATTTTTTTTTTAATCGTATCGTTTGTTATTTGCAATTATTATTCGAAATTATTCAAATAAGCAACGAAATCGTTAATTAATTTATATTTTTTTTGCTTCGCTTTATCGTATAAATTCGAAGCCGCGATTTCTCGATTTTCCGCATTTATTAAAAAATTTAATATTTATTTTTTAAAATCGTTTTATATAATTCGAATATTCGTAAAACGTCGTTTATATTCGATTTATTTTTTTTATTTTATCGTCGAAAGCTAAAACACAAGCGTTAATTTTTTTTTAATCGGTACAAAATATTATTTTTTTATTTTGGCGAAAACTTCGCTTTACACGCCGAATAAAAGATTAAGCTTTTTTAATATTTTTTCTTCGATATATTAGAAAGTTTTTTATTTTTGATGCTTTTCGGCTCGAATTCGCTATATCTTTTACAAAAAGTATAATATGCTTAAAAAAAATGCTAAATCGTTTTTAATAAATATTATTATCGTAATATTCCGAGGATATTTTATAATAATCGCCAGCTTAGGTTATTTTTTGTTTTTTTTTAGCTAAGGCGGTGTTAAAAAATATAAAAACCTTTTTTTCGATTTTTTCGAAAGCGTTAAGTTTTTATTAAAATTGTTTAATTTTTTTTCGAAATTCGTTTCGGCGTTTTTTGGTTTTTTCGAATCTTTTGATTGTTTCGTAGACTTTTTTTTCGGTTTTTTTCTGCTTTATTTTAATTCGTATTTTTTTTACTTTCTTACGTTTATCGTTTTTTTTTTGTTCGGCGCGGATTCGTTTATTAATTAAATAAATTAAAATTTCGGTAAAAAATTTTTCCGAATCGTTTTAAACGTGGCTTTTTTTAATAATTTCTTCGATAAAAAGAATTAAGAAATCGTCGCGCTTTAGTAATAAAGTATTTTCGACCTTTGGTAAAGCTGGTAATATCAAAAAAGACGATAATACGAAGTTTTTCTGAGCAGCCGAAAATGCTAAGTCTTTTTAAATAGCTGGAAATGCTTGTTTTCTGCGAATGCGAAAAGCTATAATATCGATAATAACGATATAAATATAATAATATAATAAAAGATTGTTTTAATAATATCGAACTGCCGTTTCGATAAATAAAAAAATTAAAATATAAAAATTAAAAAGCAGGAAAATACTAGTTTAAATAATAAAGCTTAGATAAAATTGGATTAATAATCAGATTGATTTTTATCTTTTATATTTTTAATAAAAAGCGTATATAAGTACAAAAGGAAAGGTAAAACCTTCGAAAAAAGTATTTCCCAGGAAACCAAGCGAATTTTATTTAGTATGCTTTTCCAGCCCTTATTCCGACCTTTTTTTATTTTTTTTAATATAACCTTAATAACTGGTTCCTTAGCAATTATTCTTATAAAATGTTTTATTTAAATGTTATTTTCAGCCTTTATAATATTATCCGGCCTCTACGGCCTATTCGCAGAAAGTGCTATTCGAGGATTGGTAAAAGGCAGAGAGTTTTGGCGGATTATCTGACTTATATACGTAATGTTGGTTCCTGACAGATAATAATAATAATAATAATAATAATAATAATAGCGACGAAATAGTGGCGACGAAATGGTAGCAGCGAAATGATAGCAGCAAAATAATAATAATAATAATAATAATAATAATAATAATAATAGTAGTAATAATAATAATAATAATAATAGTAATAATAATAATAGTAATAATAATAATAATAATAGTAATAATAATAATAATAGTAATAATAGTAATAATAATAGCGACGAGATGGTAACGACGAAATGGTAGCAACGAGATGGTAGCGACGAAATAATGGTGGTAATAATAATAATAATAATAATAGTAATAATAATAATAATAATAGTAATAACGACGAAATAGTGGCAGCGAAATGGTAGCAGCGAAATGATAACAGCGAAATAATAGCGGCGAAGTAATATTAATAAAAGCGTTGATAAAATATAATAACAAATTCGTATAAAATTTGTATTTTTTTCGAAGTTTTAAATTTTTATATAATTTATCGTATTTATTAATTTTTAATAATATTAAAATTAATTTTTAATTAATCGCGTATTAATTTTAATTATATTCGGAATTAAATTTACGCCAAATATTAATTCGGATTTAACTCGGTGTTAAATCGGTTGTAATTTTATTTACAAGCGCTTTTAAAAAATCGTACGAATCGCGCCGCGGCTCGAGCTGCCGCTGCTGCTGCTGCGTTCGCTTTTATCGGTTTGGCGGCTGCTATTGTTTTAAAAACCTTAATTGCGCCGGCTTTTTTTTTAATAACGCTAATATAAAACGTATTTTTCGACGTTTCGAAATTGTCGCTCGAATTTATTTTAATTAATTAAATTAAATTCTGGATTTTTACGAAAATATCGTAATTGCAATTTAAAATTCGATTACGGCTATTATAAAAGCTTTAATTAAAATAAATCGAAAATTTTGCGAATTCGTTTAATATTAATTTTTTTTTAATTTGCCGCTGCTTTTAAATTTAAAAAAAAATAGCGATAAAAATAAAAAAAAAAAATAATAATAATAATACGAAAAATAAATCGCTTTAACGGCGGTTTTAAGATTTTCTAAATATTTTTTTTTTTTTTTTTTTGCTTTTACGACGCGTATTTGCTATTGCTTTATTATTATTATTTATCGTATTTTTCAAATATTTTTTTATAATTTTTTTTACGTTCGTAAAATAATTTTCTGATTTTTACGAATTTTCGTTTAATAAATAATTTTTTTATTATATCAAATAATATCGGCTTTTTTTTTTGTATTTTTATAAATTTATATTAATTTAATTTTGTATTTTTCGAGTTTTTAAAATTTTATTATATTATTTTTCGGCTCGGTATCGTTTCGATTCTGCTAAGATTTTAATAGAAAAACGTAAAAAATATCGTAAATACGATATTAAAAAAAAAGCTCGAATTAATAAGCTTGGCCGTGCTCGTATATAATTCGTTTGATTTTAAAAAGTTTTAAATATTTATTTAAAAGCTTTCGAAAAAATCGCAGCTATCGAAAGTTTTTAATCGATAATAATATTTTATCGCTTATTTAAAATTTAATCTTTTTATATTTAGCGTCGTAAAATGTTTTATAATTCGCGTTAGTTTTTTTTAGTTTTTTATTAAATATTTTTTTTTTTTTTTGTAATATTTTAATTCCTTTTTCCGCTAACGGTATTTTTTTTTTTACGACGTCGCTTTCGACGTTACTGCTAAATTCTGAATAAAAGCCGTATAATATACGAAAAAAAATAAAACTCGTAAAAGCGTATATCGAAATATTATACGTAAACTCGGCTAAAACAAATTTCGTAGCTTAATCGTTTTATCGATAATCGTAATACGTGCGAAAATAAAATTCTAAAACTTAATTTTAATATTTCGTTTGGCTATCGGTTTAAAAATAGAAAACGGTGTTTAATCGACGTCGTATTTGTAAATAAAATATTATTAAAAACCAAAATTTATTAATAAAAACTAATTTTTTATTTATAATAATTTTTTTAAAACAGCCAAAATTTTTATAAATATATTATATAAATATTTTAATTAAATTTAAAATTAAAATCGTTTTTTATATTATAAAACGGTGATATTTTGTATTAATAAAAGTTGGTAGTTTTAGCTATAATCGAAGCATAAACTTTTCCGAGACTTTTTGCTATTAACTATTTTTAACAAATATAAAAGCAAAGCACTTTTTTAAATAGTATTATAAATACGCAGTTTAATTTATACTTTTATTTATTTTCTTTTTTTTTTTTCAGTTTTTTCTAAAAATTTCTTAGATTATTTTATTTATCGATATATAATCGTATTAGTTTGGTTTTTGTATTTATTTTTATATTTGATAATTTACGCAAAAATTCAAACTTCGGTGTTTCGTTTTTATATATTCGCCGATGCATTTTTTAAATTCGCAGTTAAAATCGATTTCGATATTTCGCTATTACGGTTTAAAAAACCTTTTATATAATATTATTCGTAATTGTATTATATAAAAGACTTTTAATAGCTTTTTTTATTTTACGCATAGTTATTAAATTACAAAAATGCAATATATTTTAAAAACGTTTAAAATTACGGTCAGGCAATTTTAAATCGTACGAAATTTAAAGCTCGAAAATCGCTTTTTTATTTAAAAATAATAAATCGAATATTAGTTCGTACGCTTCGACCGCTGCGTTCGGCCTTTTTAAATTAAATCTTTTTTAATTAAACGCCTGGCGAAAACTTAATTTTTTGATTTTACGCTTTGTAATTATAGCAATTACAATTTGCGGCTTTTTATTAAAAATAGTAAAAAATAGCTGTACGTGCATTGGCCTGAGCCACGGAATATCGAAACCGTGAATTATATAGCAATATTATATTAATTTAATTAATTTATTAAAAAACAAGTTTTTTAATATATTATTCAAATATTTAAACGCAATTTTATTTTATTTAATATTTTTAAAAAATACAAAAACCTTTTTAATAGCTCCTTTATTAAAAACGATTTTTTTTATATTAAAAACTTTTAATTTACAATTTCAGAAAATATTTATTCGTTTAATTCGAATTCCATTAATACTTTTATTAATATTATAAATAACGACGCTTTTCGTTTTTTTATACGAAGCCGTATGTCTTTTTTTGGCTTTTTTAATGCATTTCTATTTAATGGCGCTAACGTTACCGATTTTATCGAAAAATATAAAAAAACTTATAAAAATTTCGGAGTTTTTAAAACTGAAATATTCGATAAATTTTTTCGTTATTATAATTCAATTATTAAAAATATTATTAAATTAATAAATAAATAAAAGGTTATTAAGGCTCGAAACTGGCGAAAGCTAATTAAAATTTTAAAATCGAAGTTCCGAAACTACGATCGTTAGCAAATTCGCGATATTATCGCTTTTTTTAAATAATTTATTATAATAATTCGCTAAGCTAAAAAACTTAAAATTTATTATCGTATTTATACAAAGGTTTTTAACGTTTTCGTTAATAAAAAAGTTTTAAGCGAAATTAAACAAAAAAAATTATTTTTATTTAGCTTTTTAATTAGCATTCGCAACAAAATTATTAAATATTTTAAAATTAATAAATAAAATTTTAAAACTTTCGACTAGTATTTTAAATTTATAAAATTCGTTTTTAAACAAAACTAAAGCGAATGTATTATCGAAGCTATAAATTAAAAAAAATCTTTTTTTTTTATTTATAAGAAAAACGTGGAAACTTTAATACAAAAACATGTTTAATTATTAAAAATTACCGAAATCGCTAAAAAACAATTAATTATTATATTATTTAATTATTTTGCAAAATTTATTAATTTGAAAAAACTTAATAAAAATATCGAAATTTTCGTATTAAAATTTACCGATATTAAAATTTAAAAATTTAAAGGCAAAATCGAAAGTTTTATATAATAGCAGAAAAAACTTTTTTACGTTAATTCGAATAATAAAAACGATTAAAATAGCTTTTATAGCAACTATTTTTTTTAAAATGCGCGAAGCGATTAGCTTCGCTAAATCATCGTAAAAATAATAGCTGCTTAATAGCAATTTTTTCGAACTAGCGATCAAAATCAGCGAAATATTAATTATAATAATAATTAATAAAAAAAAAAAAAAAACTAACGCGGAAATCAAAATCGCGGCTATTAAAATAATAAAAATAATTATTAAAACAAATTTCGTAGCTTTAAATATAAGTTTTGTAATAATAAAAAAATTTACTGCGAAAAACTTTATATTTGCTTAAAATACAAAACATTTAATTTTTGTATAAATAATAGTATTTGTTATATTAATAAATACGAAACGATTTGCTTCGGCCTGATAAAAGCAGAAATAAGCTTTTTTAATAAAACTGAAAATTAAAGCTGATTAAATATTATCCGTTTAAAAATAAAAAATACGAAATAAAACGACTGCTTGAAAAACAGAAAAAATGCGAAAACGATTTTTATTAATAAAAAAAAAATATTTCAAAAAGCGTATTAATTAAAAAAAAAACTTTTATTTTAAATATAAATAAAATTTAAATATATAAATAAAAAATAAATATATATATTACTAATGCAATTATCGTATTTGCAAATATTGTTACGATCCTGGCCGGTGGTAGTTGCCAGTGGTATGGCTGCCAGTGGTAGTTGCCAATGGTATGATTGCTGGTGGTGTCGGATTAAGGTTTGGGCACGGACCACCTCGGCCACTAGGCCTCGCGCTAAGTCACGTGACCCATAAGCGCAACCTATTATATATAAAATTCGCGATTCCGAATATTTTAGCTCGGTGTTTTTTTTTTCAATTTATATGCGTACCTTTTGGTTTATATCACCTTTTTAATTACTTTTAAGCTAGCTGTAACATAAAGAAAAACCAAACAACTTTCGCTGAAAAGCTTTGTATTTACGATTAAAAATTCGATCTGCTTTTGCAATTCGAATTTTTTTCAGGCCGCCCATACCGACGTTTATTTATCGATGCTTTAATCAAAACTTTTTTCTATTGATTTTGTTTTTAAAAAAAGCTGAAGTTTTTTTTTTTTATTAATTCGATCTGCCTCTGCAATTCGAATCGCCCCTTTTCAATATTACAATATTTTATGCTTTTTTTATAAATCGACGTGGCATCCGAAAACGAACGCAATTCGTACGATTCGGCTTCGAGTCAGCATTTCCATTTTTTGCTTTTGCTTTTAGCGCGTCCGAATTTCTATTCGTTTTAAATTCTTTCGACGATTTTAGCAGCGAGTTTTTATTCCACGACTTTTCCACCGAACCATAATTATTTGCAGCCGACTTATTTGCTAAATCCTTTCGTTTTACGATCGAATTTAAAATCGAGTTGTACGACGCTGACATTTTAATACTTTTAAACCGACGAATACTTTTACGACTGCCTAGCATATTTGCCAACGCTAAAAGATTTATTACGGCCTAACAGCTTCAAATCGCTTAAATAATCGCTTAAGCTATTATCGCCGCTCGTTTTTTAGTTTTTTTCGCTAATATCGCTCGCGACGCTTTTTTTTTATTCCGAGCTTCGCGCGCTTTTATCGCAGATTTTTAATTAATTTCCGAATATTATTTTCCCGTTTTCGATCTAGCTATTTTCCGAATCGAATTATCCAAAATTAAATACTTTCGCTACGCTTTCAGCGATTATTAAAAAAAAATTAAATATAACGTATAAAAAATAAATATAAAACTGTTTATTAAAAAGTATTCAAAAAATTTTATATAAAATATAAACCAAGCCAAAGCATATTTTAAATGCATTATTAAAAAAGCAAAAACTATTATTTTAAAGTATTTAAACTTCGAATTTTATAATTAAGCCCAATCGATCCGAAACGTTTTTCGCATTTTTAATCAGCGCTTTTTCGATTACAACCGCGTTTAGTTTGCTAAATTGCAATATAATAAGTTTTATATAAACAACGGTTAAATTTATAATAATTTTCGTTTTTTGTTTATCCGTTACGCAATTATTAACAAAATTGCTAAAAACCGTTGATTTAAAAATATATGCGAAAAGATTACTTTTATTTTTAAATACGATTTTCGAATGGAAAAGTACAAAATAAATAATAATTATATTGCTTTGAACGAGTTTTTGGCCGTTGCAAATAAAAAATCACGCAATATCCGAGCTGAAAAAATAATTTTTGCTCGTCGCATAAGCTATTTTTCTTTTGTTATAGCTTTTGCTAATTAAAATTCTAGGCGTATTCCCGGTATTTTTAAAGCTTTATAACGTTTTATTTTTTCAGCTCTTTTTGCTCGTATAGCTTTTTTTTTTTTTTAGCAAAGATTTTTACGAACGTATAACTGCTATTTCTGCTATTTTCGGTTTTTTCCGCTTGGCTGCGCGTTTTCTTAACGCTTATTATAATTGCGGCAAGCTCGGCCATTTTGCAAACGTTTGCCCCGACGCCAAGCTTAGTCGTAAAATCGCCGAAATAACTATCGACGAAAAGCAAAACGATTTATTAAAAAACTTTTAAATCGTAGCAAAAACTTTTATTATAGCAAAAGATTCGATTTGTAAAAGGATTTGAAATTTGACCAGCGCTTTTTAATAAAAAAGCGACAGTTTTTAGTTTTTATAAAATTAATACGTAATAAATTATATATTAAAATATTTGCATATATCGATAGCGGAGCTAATATTTTCGATGCGATCAAAACTTTTTTAATGTATTAACTTTTTTAACGTTTCGGAATAAGTTTTATTCGGCTGTATAAGCTTATTATATCCATCGGCTATAATAGCGAACCGGAAAAACTTATTTTTTTTGCTATTTTTTTTTTTTTTACGATTAACCGACGTTGTATAAATTTTTTTTTTTTGGTTATAAACCTGGGCTTTACCGACGTTTTTATTAATCGCAAATTTTTATAGCATTACGATTTAAAACAAGCGTATAGCCAAAGAAAAAACAAAATAAAATGGCCATTCGATATATTTATTATTTTTTATTTTAATAAGCAGTTGTTCGTCGATTTTAATCAGCGAATAAAACTTAAAATGCTTAATCGCATATATTAAAAAGATGCAAACAAACGAAACAGCGCAATAAAAACTTTATATATTTTTACCAGCATTTTTACAACGATTAAAAAAGCTTATTTAAATTTTAGAACTAATAAACCTTTTATATTTATGCGAAATTTTAAAAGCAGTTTAAACAAAATAAAAAAGTTTTTTATTAGCAGCTCTGAACCGATTAAGCCGGTTTTTTTAACCGGGCCAATTGCTACTTTTTTTATTTTTAATTGCAATATCAATTGTATTTCCGCTTTTGCATTTAGCGTTTTACAAATACGTTACGAAAAACGAATGCGAGCCGCAAAAAAAAAAAGATTATTATTATCCAGCGATTGCACGTTTGTTATTTTTGTATATAATATAAACAAAAAACGTTTTCGCCGTGCGAAAATCGCCGAATTTGAAAAAGTTATATAGTTCGCGGCAGTAAAAAGCATTTCCGTCCCCGACGTTTTGCAAGCCAAATACAACGATAACGTAGTTTTTGTAAAAAAGCTTTTTCTAGTTTAATATTCGAAATTCGAAAAACTGTTTTATAAGCAAAAAAGCGATAAGCTCGTTTTCCGCCGCTCCGGTATAAATTATAAAATATACCTGGCCACGGAAAATACGTTTTTTATAAAATTATTTAAACGCTTTACGAATAAACAGCTTACAAAAATCAAAAGCTATATTTTTAATAATTTATATAAAAACTTTATTAAACTTTTTAATGCTTTTTTCGCCGCCCCGATTTTATTTATTAAAAAATCAAACGGCTTTATGCGCTTATATATCGATTATCGCAAGCTTAACGACCTTACGAAAAAGAATTTTTATCTTTTGCTTTTAATTAACGAAATACTGACGCGAATTATTAAAGCCAAAATGTTTACGAAAATTAATATTTAATAAATATTTAATCGAGTCCGGATGTTCGAAAAATTTAAAAAACTGACCAGTTTTCGTATTCGATACAGCATATATAAGTATAAAATTCTTTCGTTCGGCCTTACTAATAGGCCCGTTATATTTCAACGTTTTATTAATAATATTTTTATAAAACATTTGGATAATTTCTGCTCGGCGTATTTTAACGATATTTTTATTTATTTCGCGAATAATTTGAAATATAAATTTATATTAAAAAGATTTTATCGATCTTAAGAAAACACGGCTTAAAAACTGATATTAAAAAATACGAATTTAATATTACGAAAATCAAATTCTTAAGTTTTATTATTAATATTTAAAATATTAAAATAAATTCGGAAAAGATCGCTATTATTAAAAACTGGCAATATACAGCGAATATACGAGGCGTATAAAGCTTTTTAAGCTTTTGCAATTTTTACAAACGTTTTATAGCCGGCTACAATCGTATTTGCCGCTTTTTTATTGCTTTTATAAGCAAAAACGTTTTTTTCGTATTCGAAAAAAAGCAGAAAAACGCATAGGAAGCATTGCGCAAGGTTTTGCTGAGCGTTTTTATTTTATATTATTACGACTTTTATAAGCAAACGCGTTTGGAAACCGACTTTTTTAATGGAATAATGGCTAGCGTATTGTCGCAATTGCAAAAAAATGATTTTTATTATTCGATCGGTTTTTTTTTTAAAATTATAATCGACGCCGAGCTTAATTATTCGATTTACGATAAAAAGTTTTTCGTTATCTTTCGCTTTTTTAAAAATTATAAGCCGGAGCTGTTAAGCGTTTAAAAAAATATATATATGTATATCGATTACCGCGTTTTAAAATATTTTATAATAACCAAAAACTTTTCGGCCCGATAAGTTCGATAGGCCGAGTTTTTCGCCGATTTTTATTTTACAATTATATATCGGTCGGAAATTATTAATACGCTCGCTAATACTTTTTTTTGTAAAAACCAGAATATTTTCTTATTAAAAGCGCGATAGCGAGCAGCTCGAAAGCAGCAAATGCTTTCAAACGATAAGTTAGATTTTTAGATTTTAAAAGAAATGGCTGCTAAAAGCATAATTACGCTGGCGCTTATAAAAACAGCGTCCGATAAGCGCGATAACGATACTTTTTTCGAAAAAAACAACGAAAACGAAAAAAATAAAATGCTTATAAAAGAATCCGCAGATTTAATTTTCGTAATCGCGTACGATATATATAATTATATAATTATAAACGATTTGCTGCAAATTAATAAAAACTTTTTTTTTTTCGAAGCGCAACGAACGTAAGCTCGCAACCATAATTTTGATTATTAATTGCGACAAAACAAATTGTTTTTTCAAAGCAGATTAATAATGCTTTTGAAATTTTCCGAATTGCGAATCTTTTTAATTCGACATATTTACGAACAGTTTTGCGTAGCATACGTTGAAATAAAAAAAATAAAGTTTTTGATCGGTCGCAAATATTATTAAAAAGCTATAAAAGCAGATATACAGCAATACGTTTCGAATTATCGTTGCATACGAATAAAAGCTAGGCGCGATAAAATCCCGGGCTTTCTAAAGCTTTTGTTTATATTTAGCAAACCTTATTAATATTTAACGATAAATTTTACGAAACTTTTATTAAACGAAAATAATCACGATTTCGCTTTCGTAATAATAAATCGCCTGTCCAAAAAGTTTTTATTAGTTTTTTGCTATAAAACTATTACAGCGAAAAAACTAGCAGCTTTGTTTTTGGTTTATTAGATGCGTTATTTCGGCATGCCGGATTTAATTATTTCGGACCGAAAAGCTCAGTTTATTTCGGTTTTCTGGCAAAAACTTTGCCGTATATTAAAAACCAAGGTCAAATTAACTATTGCGTATAATTTTAATATCGATAGGCAAATCGAAATAATAAACCAGTATATTAAGCAACGCTTCCGCTTTTTTTGCTTTTATTATTAAAATAATTAAAAACGCTTTTTATTTTTAATAAATATTATATAATTGATTTTATCGCACGAATTTTTCGGCAACGTTTTTCCTTTTTAAATCTTAAATAAATACGAAGCTCGTATATTTTAAAATATAAATAATTTCCGTTTTTTTCGCTCGGCTATCGAAAAGCTTAATCGCGACGAAGCTTTACATCTGGCTTTTCGAATTAAAAAAATTGTAAAATACGCATAATCGTTTATTACGCAATAACAAGCCAAAATAAAACGCTTCGCTAATTTGCATAAACGACCGGTGGATTAAAATATAAGCGACGAAGTATTAATAAATACTAAAAATTAAAAATTCGACCGATTTTTCCGGAAGCTTTCGGACAAATGGTACGGCTTAATTAAAATCGTCGATAAAATAAGAAAAAATTAAAAGCTTAACTTTTCCGCAAACTGGTTAATTTACTTAATTTTTTATTTATATTCGCTCCGAAAGCATATTAGCAATTTTTTATTTGGCCAACGCCGCTCCGAACCAGCTTTTATTTAATTATTTTCCGAACAAACGGAATAAAAAATCGAAGAAATAATAGATTCGAGATTGCATAAAAGAGTATTATAATACTAAATTAATTGGAAAAGCGTTAATAAAGATTTCGAATAATACTTTTGTTTTGACGCTATAACGGCTTTTCATATTTTTTAAGCATTTTACCGATTATATTCTATCGCCAAAGGCTTTTTACGAGCGCTTCTCGCATGGTTGCAAGCTTACAACGAAAGCAGGAAAAATTACACTAAATTAAAGGACGATAAACCTATAATTGCAACTGCGAGGACGCAGTTTTTCGGAAGGGGGGGGTAGTGTTACGATTCTGGCCGGTGGTAGTTGCCAATGGTATGGCTGCCAATATGTAAGGATTGAAAGGCAGGGAAACACTAGTTCAGATAATAAAGCTCAGATAAGATTGGGTTGATAGTCAAATTGATTTCTATCTTTTACATTTCTAGTAGAAGGCGTGTATAAATACAAAAGAAGAGGTGGAGCCTTCGAGAAAAGTATTTCCCAGGAAACCAGGCGAATTTTATTTAGTAAACTTTCCAGCCTTTATCCCGATCTTTTTTCAATTTTTTTTAATATAATTTTAATAACTGGTTTTTTAGCAATTATTTTTATAAAATGTTTTATTTAAATATTATTTTTAATTTTTATAATATTATCCGGCTCCTACGGCTTATCCGCAGAAAATGCTATTCGAAAGTTAATAAAAAGCAAAAGGTTTTAGCGGATTATTTGATTTATATACGTGATATTAATTTCTGATATTATTTTTTTTTTAAGCTTTTGGTTTCTAAAAACGACTGATTTTTTTATACGTATGCTTCCGTGTATAACGTGCGTTACGCTTTCGAAATAACATGCGGTTTTTTCCGTTTTTAATCGTGAATTATAGCTGTTTTTTTCGTTTTCGGTCGTAAATTATGGCTATTTTGCTATTTTGTTTTTTTTATTTTCGATAGCGCTTCGTATTTTTATTAAAAAAGCTTTTTTTTTTAAAATGGCCGCTATTTTTCTGTTTAATTTTTTTTTTTCTTTTTTATTTTTATTTTTTCGTCAGCTTTTTTTTATTTTAATCAATTGCTTTTCGCCGCGTTCGCCGCGAATTTTTAAAATGCTTTTGATTTCTATCTGCTTTCGGTACGTCCGTTTGATTTTACGCGAAAGCATTATAGCGGCCTTTTTGCTTTTTTGCGTTTTCGAGCTTTTTAGCGTGAAATACAACCGTTGTAAAGCTTCGTATATTTAATATCTTTTTATAAATCTTTTAAACTTTTATTCGATTTCGCTTTTAATTAATTATAAGTTTTTGCCGTACGCGTTATCGAAGCGCAAATTTTTTTCGCGGGTCTTAACGATTTTATAAATCGTTTCGACGCTGTTATCGCCGCTGCCGCTTTTTTTTTTTATTATCGAAGCCAAAGCTTTTGCTAAAACTTTTATCGATTTTATTATCTACGACGTTTATATAAATCGTTTAAAAAGAAATAACGCTTCGGCTTTTATAATAATCGGAAATCGTACGAATCGCGCCGCGGCTCGGGCTGCCGCCGCTGCTGCTGCGCCCGTTTTTGCCGGTTTAGCGGCTGCTATTGTTTTAAAAGCTTTGGCTGCGCCGGCCTTTTTTTTTAACGACGCTAATATAAAACGTATTTTCCGACGTTTCGAAAACGTCGCTCGGATTTATTTTAATTAATTAAATTAAATTCTGAATTTTTACGAAAATATTATAATTGTAATTTAAAATTCGATTACGGCTATTATAAAAATTTTAATTGGGATAAGTCGAATACTTTGCGAATTCGTTTAATATTAATTCTTTTTAATTTGCCGCTGTTTTTAAATCTGAAAAAAATAGCGATAAAAATAAAAAAAAAAATAACGATAAAAATAAATTAGTTTAACGACGGTTTTAAGATTTCTTAAATGTTTTTTTTTTTTTTTTTTTACTTTTACGGCGCGCATTCGTTACTGCTCCGTTGATATTATTTATCGTATTTTTTAAATATTTTTTTACAATTTTTTTTGCGTTCGTAAAATAGTTTTCTGACTTTCAAAAGTCTTCGCTTAATAAATAGCCTTTTTATCGTATTAAATAATATCGGCCTTTTTTTGTATTTTTATAAGCTTGTATTAATTTAACCTTGTATTTTTCGGGTTTTTAAAATTTTATTATATTATTTTTCGGCTCGGTGTCGTTCCGACCCTGTTAAAATTTTAATAAAAAAACGTAGAAAATATCGTAAATACGATATTAAAAAAAAAGCTCGAATTAATAAGTTTGGCCGTGCTCGTGTATAATTCGTTTAATTTTAAAAAGCTTTAAATATTTATTTAAAAGCTTCCGAAAAAATCGCAATTATCGAAGATTTTTAATCGATAATAATATTTTATCGTTTATTTAAAATTTAATTTTTTTGTATTTAGCGTCGTAAAACTTTTTATAATTCGCGTTAGTTTTTTTTAACTTTTTACTAAGTATTTTTTTTTTTTTTTATAATATTTTAATTCGTTTTTCCGTTGACGATATTTTTTTTTTTTACGACGTCGCTTTCGACGTTGCTGCCAAGTTTTAAATAAAAGCCGTATAATATGCGAAAAGGAATAAAATCCGTAGAAACGTATATCGAATTATTATACGTAAATTCGGCTAAAGCAAATTTCGTAGCTTAATCGTTTTGTCGATAATCGTAATACGTGCGAAAATAGAATTTTAAAATTTGATTTTGACGTTCCGTTTGGCTATTTGTTTAAAAATGGAAAGCGATGCTTAATCGACGTCGTATTTATAAATGAAATATTATTAAAAATCAAAATTTATTAATAAAAACTGACCTTTTGTTTGTAATAATTTTTTAAAGCAGCCAAAATTTTTATAAATATATTATATAAATATTTCAGCCAAATTTAAAGCTGAAATCGTTTTTTGTATCGGTATATATTTCGACAGCTTCGTATATCGATTTATTATAACGAATATCGAATCGTAAATACGATTTCGTTTTTTGCTAAAAAATAAATCCGTAATAAAATTTATGGTTATTTTTTTTTAAGATTTCGTAAAGGTCGAAAAAAAAGCTAATTCGCTATAGGATCGGTGCTTTCTAAGCTTGCCTTTTTAGTATTTTTTATACGTATTAACGTAACGCTTTACGTCGCTTTGTAAACCAGGCCAAAAATACTTTTTTTCGACCAATTCTAGCGTTCGCCGAAAACTTTAATAGCCGGCGGTCGGATCGTCGTAATTAATTTTTAATATTTCGCTTTTAATAACGCTTTTATTCGAAATATACGTACGTTTTTTATAACGTAGTAATTTATTTTGGCTTATACGCCAATATTTTTCGGATCCGGCTCGACTGTTTTTGCGAAGCCGATTCGTATGTTTTTTATAATACAAAAAAATCAGATTTTTGCAATTTAAAAATAGTTTTATAAATCGGTTTTGCTAATTCGTTATTAGCCGTTTCGAATTATAATAATATAACGGTTACGCTTCGTAGTATATATTGTTTGCAATTAGTAATATCAGCAAAAAATAATCCGGCGAAAAAGCTTTTTATTTGGCTTTTCCTCGTTTGCTTTTTACTTTTTAATTTTATTAATAAAAACTTCGAATACTTATCGGCGCGAAATAGTTTATGCTTCGATTTTAAGCGTGTTTTTATTACGAAAAACATTTTAAAATTTCTAAAATAAGCTAGTTTTAGCTTACGATGCAGCGTAGGCAGCTGCTTGTTATTTTTTTTTAAATTTTTTTTTAAATTTGGCCGGCGAAAAAAACTATCCGCCGGATTAAAAACTTTTGTTTTATATTCGATTGCAAAATCGTATTTAATTAGCTCGTCGGCCCATTTCGCTTGGCGTTCGTTTAGACGTTTTTTCGTAAAAAAGTATTTTAAATTATAATAATCTATACGTATAATAATAACGTCGAAAACGCTACGTAAATATTAGCTTTATTATTTAAAAACGTAAATTATAACTATTAGTTCAGCGTCGTAAACTTCGTATTTTTGTTTTATAAAAAAAAGTTTTTTCGAATAGTATGCGATAGGGTGCCAACGTATCTTCGCATTTTCTTCGAATAATTGAAATAATATTCCGCTTATAGCGAATTTCGAAGCGTTTGTTTCGATTTGGATTTTTAATCGAAAGTCGAAATAACGTAAAATCGGTGCTTAGTAAAACTTTTCTTTTAAAAATAAAAAAGCGACCTTCGCTTCGAATAAAAAACGAAAAGGGCCCGACATTTTTTTTCGTTGCATTTTTTTTAGAAAATTTATAATAAATCGGCAAAGCTTAGCGTAGTTTTTAATAAAACGTTTGTAAAAGTTAATAAAACCTAAAAACACTTAAATATTTCGCCACGTAATAAAAAAAAGCTATTTCCGAATATTATTTACTTTTTTTAGATTTATTTTAATTTTCGTAAAAATAACGACGAAGCCTAGGAATTTAACCGTATTCGTATCGAAAGCATATTTTTTCAGATTTTCGTAAAGTTTATTAATACGAAGTTTTTCGAAAACTTTTTTTACCGCGTTTGTATAATCGTCGGAATTTTCGAAAAATATTAAAATATCGTCGAAGTAAATTATATACGTAATATTTATTAAACCGATTAAAACTTAATTAATATATGCTTAAAAAATTGCTAATGCGTTCGAAAAGCCGAAAAATAATACGTAATATTCGAAATGTTCGTAACGAATGCGAAACGCAGTTTTTCATTTATTTCCCTTTTTTATTCGAAAGCGGTAGTACGCTTAAGTAAAATCTAGCTTAATAAATATTTTAGCTTTTTTCAAACGATTTAAAGTTTCGCTAATAAAAGGTAGGAAAATTCGATTTTTAACCGTAACTGCGTTTAAACTTTTATAATCGACGCATAATCGTAAACTTCCGTTTTTTTTCGATATAAATATTACCGATACGCCGGCAAAGCTAATAGATTTTTTTATCCAGCCTTTTTTTAAGCTCGAATCGAAATATTCGCGCAATTCGATAAGTTTAGATTTCGACAAAAAGTAAATTGATTTTTAAAAAAAGTCCTTTTTTTCCGCGAGATCGATTCGATATTTTATAAAATAGTAAAAAGCTAAAATAACCGCGGCGGTATTATCGAATACGTCGGCGTAATCGTCGTATTTAAAAGGTAATTAATACTGTTTTTCAGTGGCTTTTTTCAAAACGATACAAAACGCTTGCTTTTTTTTAAATTCTTTTTTAAAACGTTTAATTATAACGAAATTAAACTGTAAGCGTTCGATTAAATATCGCCACGATTTAATTCGAAAGCTTATAACGGAATCGATATTTCGCAACCAAAAAAACCCTAAGATAAATAAAACCTTTAGAATATTTATATCGCAAGCTACGAAATCGCTTTATATTTTTTTAATTATTTTATAATTATTAATAACGCGAATAAATTGCGTATACGTGTCGTAAATAATTTTTTTTTTTTTTAACCGTAAATAAATTAATACGTTTTTGAATTAGTTTTCATTTACATTTAATTAATAACTTTTGAATTACGCAGTTTTTCTCCGCGCCGCAATCGATAAAAGCTCGTTTCGTACGAATTTCACTTTTAGCTTTTTTAATTTCGATTAAAATTATTATTTTCTGCTTTTTTTCTTCGTTCGATTTTATTAATAACGACGAAATTAAAATCGAGCGGAAGCTTTTCCCGAATTTTTAAATTTATTAGTTTCGAAGCAATTTAAAATTATATATTTTTTTCTGTTGCATTTATAATATTCGATTTTTAAATAATTAATTATGCGGTACCTTTTTTTTTGGCAGCGATTGTATTTCGAAAAATAAAAAAAATCGTTAAAAGTTTTAAAATTCCAAAGGATTTTGTTAAGATTATCGTTTTTTCGCTTTCGTTTTTTTTTTTATAATGTATTTTCGAATCGAAAACGGTATATATCTGTTTTAGCTTTTAAGTTTTAATCGTAAATATAAGTTTTTTCTTTTTTTTTTTTTTGCGTTCGTTTCGTCGTTTATTATTTTTCGTTTCGTCGCTAATAATTTTATTAGCATTTTCGATACGACGAGCGATTAATATTAATTTTTCGTGCGAATTTGTAATTATAATATTGCTTCGTTTGATAATTTCTTTTCGAAAAATAAGTCGGAGTTTTGCGAAAAGCATTTTTTTTTTAGTCGTATCGTTTGTTATTTGCAATTGTTATTCGAAATTATTTAAATAAGCAACGAAATCGTTAATTAATTTATGCTTTTTTTGCTTCGCTTTATCGTATAAATTCGAAGCCGCGATTTTTCGATTTTTCGTATTTATCAAAAAATCCAACATTTATTTTTTGAAATCGTTCCATATAATTCGAATATTCGTAAAACGTCGTTCGTATCCGGTCTATTTTTTTTCCATTTTATCGTCGAAAGCTAAAACATAAGCGTTAATTTTCTTTTAATTAATATAAAATATTACTTTTTTATTCTGGCGGAAACTTCGCTTTGTACGCCGAATAAAAAATTAAACTTTTTTAATATTTTTTTTTCGATATATTAAAAAGTCTTTTATTTTTAATACTTTTCGGCTCGAATTCGCTGTGTTTTTTACAAAAGATATAGTATGCTAATAAAAAAAATGCTAAATCGTTTTTAATAAATATTATTATCGTAATACTCCGAGAATATTTTATAATAATCGCCGGCTTAAATTATTTTCTGTTTTTTTTTTCAATTGGGGCGGTATTAGAAAATATAAAAATCTTTTTTTCGATATTTTCGAAAGCGTCGAGTTTTCGTTAAAATTGTTTAATTTTTTTTCGGAATTCGTTTCGGCGTTTTTTGGTTTTTTCGAATCTTTTGATTGTTTCGTAGATTTTTTTTTCAATCTTTTTTTGTTTTATTTTAGCTCGTATCTTTTTTATTTTTTTACGTTTATCGTTTTTTTTTTATTCGGCGCGGATTCGTTTATTAGCCAAATAAATCAAAATCTCGGTGAAAAATCTTTTCGAATCGCTTTAAGCGTAGCTTTTTTTAATAATTTCTTCGATAAAAAAAATTAAAAAATCGTCGCGTTCTGATAGTAGAATATTTTCGACTTTTAATAAAGCTGGTAACGTTAGGGAAAACGATAGTACGAAGTTTTTTTAAACAGCCGAAAATGCTAAATCTTTTTAAATAACTGGAAATGTTTGTTTTTTGCAAATGCGAAAAATTATAATATCGATAATAACGATATAAATATAATAGTATAATAGAAGATTGTTTTAATAATATCGAATTGCCGTTCCGATAAATAAAAAGATTAAAATATAAAAATTAAAAAGCAGGGAAATATTAATTCAAATAATAGAGCTTAAATAAAATTGAATTAATAATCAAACTGATTTTTACTTTTTACATTTTTAATAAAAAGCGTATATAAGTATAAAAAAAAAAATAAAGCCTTCGAAAAAAGTATTTCCTAGGAAACCAAGCGAACCTTATTTAATATGCTTTCCAGCCCTTATTCCGACCTTTTTTTAATTCTTTTTAATATAACTTTAATAACTGGTTCTTTAGCAATCATTTTTATAAAATGTTTTATTTAAATGTTATTTCCAGCCCTTATAATACTATCCGGCCCCTACGGCCTATCCGCAAAAAATGCTATTCGAGGGTTGGTAAAAGACAGAGGGTTTTGGCGGATCACCTGACTTATACACGTGATGTTGGTTCCTGACACAATAGTAGTTGCTAATGGTATGATTGCTGGTGGTGTCGGATTAAGGTTTGGGCACGGACCACTTCGGCCATTAGGCCTCGCGCTAAGTTACGTAATTCATAAGCGCAATCCATTGTATATAAAGTTCGCGATCCCGAGCATTTTAGCTCGGTGTTTTTCTTTCAATTTACATGCGTACCTTTTGGTCCATATCACCCTTCTGATCACCCTCAAGCTAGCTGTGACAAATATTATAATTATATAATTAAGCCAGCGAATTATAAAAAAGCAAAATGCTTTTATTTTATTCGCCAAACCGATTAATATAAAAAAAAACGTTAAAATCGAAAAGAAAAAAAATTTTGAAATTCGAACCGATAAAATTATTAAAAAAACATTTATAATAAAAAAAATTAATAACGATATAAAAAATATCGATATCGATATTTCGGTTTAAATTATTTAAAAAGTACCAGCTTTTAAACGCTTATTATTAATACGAAGCGAAAAATAAATCGATAAATATATTAGCTTCGAAGCCGTCGACGAAATTATTAAAAAAATTATAAAATAAAAAATTAAATTAAAATTCAACGATTTATTTAATATAAAAAAGAAATTCGATAAAATTATTAATAAATAAATTTCTATATTAAAAAAAAACGAAAAAATTAAAATTATTCGAAAAAAAAACGATTTTAAATTAAAAAAAAAATCAAAAAAAAATTTATAATATCGCAATTAATTTAGCCGATAAAAAAGAATTTTCGGAAAAAGTCAGCTTTTTAGCTTTTGTTATAAAAATTTAAAAATCAAAACGACGAAACTGCTTTTATACGGTTATAAAAGCATTAAAAATAAAAATAATACTTAAAAAAAATACGACCGCTTTCGTTTTATTCGATAATAAAACCGAAATTAATTGCATAAATCAAAAAACGGCCGAAATTAATAATATTCCGATTATTACCGATAAACGAATAATTTATACGACCGTTAATAAAAATATTATTAAATTTAATAAAATTATACGAAATATAAAAGTCGATATTAAAAATATTATTATTTATAAAAACTTTTTAATAATAAAAAAATGCTTTTATTTTATTATTTTTAAAATATTTTGAATTTTAAAAAGCTTCGTTAATTTTAAATACATCGAAAACGGCCAAATAAAAACTTTTTTCTGAAATTAAAACCGATTTTTTTAAAATTAAATTACCGTCGCCGATAATAAAATCTTTTTAATCGACGTTTTATCGAAAAACGAATAGCCGGCTTTGGTTTTAAAATAAACGCTGAATTATAACAAAATTTGGAAAATACTTAATTAAAAACATTTACGTCGCTAATCGAAATAGCACCGCGAATAAAATTAGCTAATATTAATATTTTTAGCTATTAATTCGGAAATAAAAGTTCCGAAGATTTCGTTTTCGTATTAAACAAATCGGATTTATATATTTTATTTTTTTATATTAATATTAGCATTTTTTACAAGCGTAAAGCTAATAAAATACGATTTGTAAATTTTAATAAATCCGATAAAAATATTTTCGAAAAAATAAACGATTAATTCGAAAAACGAAGCAACAAAACTATTTTAATTAATTATTAGCGAATTCGAAAAATTAATTTTCGGCCGATTTTCCAATTTATTATTTGGCAGCCGATTTATAAAAAAACGATTTAATAATTTAATAATCGGAATTTAATTTTTATTAGAAAAAAAAAGTTTTATACGAAGTTTTACGCAATCGAAAAAAAATTATAATTTTCGATTTTACCGAAATAAATTAATTTAATTTTAACGTTACGTTTTATATCGATATTAAAACCGTGTTTTATAAAACCTGGCAAAAAAAACCTTTTTAGTTTTTAAAATTTTTTAAAATAAAATAATCAAAATGCTAAAAAAACGAATTAAATAAAAAATCTTCGAATTTTGCTACGGCTTATATAAAAACAAATAGTTTATCGTTGCGAAAAAAAAAAAAGCATTTATAAATTTATTATCGCAATCGTCGAAATAAATAAAATAACGATACGAAACGCTAACGTATTATTTAACGTCGATTAATTTTCAAACGAATTCGCAAAATTAACGATCGCTTTTTTTTTCGATTTATTTTCCGGCTACGATTATTTAATATTTAATCTACGATTTCGAAATATAATAGCAATTTAAATTTTAATCGAATTGCTGCGTATAACTAAAATACTTATAAAAACTATTAATTTAATCGCTTAATTCGTAAAAATCGTATATAAAATTTTTATAATTTGCATTTTTGATATTGCTTTTTTTTACGTTAACGACGTTAAAATAAAAAGTTTTAAATTATATTATAATAATAAAAAGATTTTTTTTAAAATTCGACGTTATATAATAAAATATATTTAAAATATCGATAAAATTATAATTTGTTTCGAAAAAGCCAAAGTTATTATTAGCCTTCGATTAAAATTTTATATATTCGAAATAAATATCGTTAATTATATAATTAACAACGCTAGCCGTTATTTTTAATAAAAAAAAATTAAAAAAATCTGTAAATAAAAAAAATATAAAAATATTACCGAAGCCAAAACTTTTATTAATATTATGATTTACTATCGCAATTAAATTAAAAACTTTTTTTAAAAAGTTATATTTATTTACGCTACGATAAAAAAAAAATCGATTTCGTTTAAAAAAAAAAATAAAACAAAATTATAAAAGTTTTTAAAAACGATCTTTTATCGGTTTTATCGCTTATACGAATCGATTATAGCTTAAACGCAAAAAAAATTATTTTAATTGTCGACGCTAATATTTTCGGTTAAAAAGCTGTATTATAACAAATCGACGAAAACAAAAAACGATATTTTTTACGATTCGAAAGCGGCTTATAATTTTTCGCGAAAGCACGTTACGATATTATTAAACGAAAATATCGAAACGCTTTTAAAATAATAAAAAAATAAAAAGCGAATTGTACGGCGTATATTTTATTTTAAAAACAAACGCAAAAGTTTTTATCGATTAATTAAATAAAAAAGCTAATAATTTATTAAAAACGCTTGTTATTAATTAAATAATTTAAATGCGATTTATAAATTTCGAAATCAGGCATATTAAAAAAATAATTAATACAGCGGTAAACGGCTTTTTTAAACGAAAACGCTTTTATCCGTTTAATTTTATTAAATAAAACAAATAAAATATTAACGAATAAATTACTAACGAAATCGGCTATTTTATTATTTGCGCTTTAGGTTTTACAAAACTAAAATTATTCGCGTTGCTATTTCGGCTGGCACCGCGAATAAAAAATATTAATTTTCGGGCCGAAAAAGCATTCGCGTTATTATTTCGGCTAATACCGCGAATAAATTTAATCGAAAACGATCGAAATAAGCCGATTAACGACGAAAATAAACTTTTAATCGATAATTACGAAACCGAAAACTTTTATTTAATCGTATATTATTTAATTATTTTATTTAAATTATTTAACGTATTAAATTATTAATTTAAATTATTTAAAAATTAAGCTTTCGATTATATTTTAGCCGATAAAAAATTATATAAAATAAAAAATAATATATATTAAAAACGCTTAATAATAAATAATAAAGCCGATAAATTTCAAATTATAAAAAAAGCCTACGAAAAAGTGTTTTATAAAAAAGCTAAAACTATTTATTACCGAATTAAAAACGATTTTTAATAAAAAAAATATTTCGAAAATTGCAAAACTTTCGTAAAAAGCTGTATTTTTTATTAAAAACGAAAGCTTAGCCGAAAAAAAAACTTATTACATCCGACGTAATTTTTTAAAATTTAAAAAAAAATTAATTTCGACGTTATACGTGTGACGATTCACTCTGTTGCCACCTTTCGTGTCACCCCAGCAACTACGTATAGCTGCAAGCTCTTTGGTCTCCTGGTGGGTCTCCCTATTAACTATGGAAACTATTTATATATATAAAGCTTTTTCCTTTTAGCAACTTCTGCTTTCTGCAGTTGTTGATTTTAAGTAAATATTTTTGTTACAGAACCAAAAGCTCGTTTTTTATACTATATGAACACGGCGACCAGTTAATTGATCTTTTAGCCCTTCGACTGATTAGATCGTTATATTATTAACAATTCTTTTTTTACGTTAGCGACGGCGTAAATTATTTTTCTTTTCGAATTTCTTACGGGTCATATTAAAATGATCGACCGGTCGTGAAAAGGTTTATTTCCGTACTTCGCGAAGAATGGCTCTTGTTTAACGATCCTTTTTTAACAGAGCTTTTTAGCTTTTATTATTATATTTTAATTTTTTTTCTTTTTTTAATCAGCGAAAAAGCAGCCTTTCCCAGAAGCTTTTTTTTCTGAAAAACAATTCTTTCCTCGAGAAAAAAAAAATAAAAGAAAAGGCAGAGCGCCAACCATTTCGCTTGCTATTTTTTTGCAGCTTAGCGCTGAAAGCGTTTAGTTGAAACTTTTGCAAAATCAACTAAAAAAAGCGCAAAAGCGTAAACGATAACTTCTGGAAATTATACGACTGCGATAAACCTTTTAATTAAAGCGTTTGGTAAAATCTATCGAACGTGCTTTTGCCAGTCGCGAATCTGCTGCTTTTTTTTTTTTTCGCAACGTTTTATTTCAACTAACAGACGCTGCAAATCAATTTCTACGCTTTTCGCGAATTTTTTTTGGATTTTCCTTTGACGGCCAAGACTTTAGCGCGCCTTTTGAACGCTATAATTCCTATTTATTTGCTGATTTTCGATTAGCTCGCATAAAACGCGTTTCGAATTTTAAGTTTAAGCTAAATAATAATAAAAATTACAAAGCACGCTATTGGAAAACTAAAGTTTTCGATAACTTCGAATTTTACTACGACTATTTCGCTAGCGATCGATTTCGCAAAAATTATATATTCGATCAGATCGAAGGCGTAATAAAAGAGTTTTTAACTTTACGTATTTTGGACCGTTTCGATCTTATATTTTCCGAAAAATTAATTAAAAAGGTCGCCGATTTTTTGGCCGATCTTTCCGACGTTTAAAAGGCCGAAAACGAATTCAAAATACTTGCAATAAATACGTACGACGATTTTTAGCGGTTTTACCTGCGATTTTCTATTTTCGCGGCGAACGCTTAAATACGAACTGATAAACAGCTTCGGAACGCTTTTCGCGATAAAATACTAAAGCGTTTACGAAAAAAGCTGCATTTGAAATAAGCGCGTATAACGATTTTTAAAAATTGGCTTATCGCCGTTCGATAAAAAAAATAAAGTCAGTTGGCTAAACGAATTTTATACGCGAGTCGCTTTTTAACCAAATTTACTATTTATTAAAATGATAAATTTTTAATCAAAGCGTACTACGAGTCAAATCGTACGTACGAAAGTCGTCCTAATGCTTTACAGGCTTTTTTTCAACCCTTTGTTTTTTTTTTTCTTTTACGCCAAAACGCTTTTTTTGACGTTTTTTCTTTTCGATCGAATCAACGATAACGCTCGTTTTTTATTTCATATCAGAAGGTTCGAGGCCAATTTGTACGATTTTTTACGGACCGATCTTCGGTTCTATTCAAAAGCTTTTTCAGGCTGGTAGGTGTAAACGAGGTCGAACCGGCCGAAGATTCGCTTTTTAATAATAATAATAAAAACGAAAACCCTTTTTCAAACGATTTTCAAAACGCATATAAGAAAATCGAAGGTTTTTCCGCCAATCGGGAAAACGCTTAGATTTAAGCAAAGCCTTTTTTTTGAACGTATTGCGCGATATGCGTTATTTTGACGTTCGAAAGCTTTTTAATAGCGATTTATTAACAATTCTCGTTATATTTATCAAAAATAGCTTTTCGTACAAAGTGAAAGCGCTCGCCGATTTTGAAACGAACGGTTATGCGTTAATCGATTCGGCGCTGATTAAATTCTTTTTTTTTTTTTAAAACTTTTAATTTAATTTTTTCCGGCTTTTTTTTTTGTAAAAGGATATAATAAAGCTCGTGGCTATTTAATTATATATTTTACGCTTTTTAATTTTATTATTAACAACCGAATACAATCGTTTACTTTTTTTTTAATTATTAACCTCGGAAATTATAATATAATTTTAGAAAAAGCTTGGTTGGCCGAATATTAAATTTTATTAAACTATAATAAACGCAAGTTTTATTGGCCGAAATCTTATTTTTTCACAGCTTTTTACGTTCGTTGTATTAAAGTTTTTTATTTGCATTTTCGAAAGATTTAATTTCGCTATTAAAACGACGTTATGAAACGTAATAAAAACTTTGATTAATTATGGCAGATCTACGACGCTGTTCGGAGCGCGAAAAGGTCGAATTTTATTCGCGATGCTAATTTCGATAGCGACGCTAATAGGATAATATAAAAAATTATATTACCATTTTCCCAGGCTGCCGATTCCTCTTTTATTATTTCTTTTTTTTTTCTTTTTTTTTCGTCAAAACAGCTTTTTCGTTCTACGAAAAACAATTATATTAAAAACCGAAAAAAAGCTTTCGCCGCGATAGCTTTTCAGCTTAATATAATCGATAATTTAAATAAGCCACTTTTTGAATCTTTCAAACGATTAATTCGAAAACGAGTCTTTTAATCTATTGCTTATTTAATTTTTATCTGCCAGATTATTGCATACGCTTTTAAACTGATTTTTAAAAAAAAATAATTAAAGTATTTTCAATTTTTCTGTACGAAATCGACAGAATACTAAACGATTTCACGTATAATATTTCTTTTAAAATTTAATTTTATAATTTTTTCGAACGTTTCAGAATTAACGAAATATCGATTTCGACCTTTTTAACCAGCTTAGCAAAGCTAATTTCGAATAAACTTTTCTTCGAATTTTTTTTTTCGGAATACAAAAACTTCGAATACGTATTTTCTAAGGCCGCTAATAACGAGCTAGCTTTTTACCGGCCTTACGACCATAAAATCGAGCTTATTATAAATAAAAAAAAGCTGAAATACACTCTTTTGTATAAAATGTCGATTTTAAAGCTCGAAATTATTAAAATTTATTTGTAAGATAATTTTAATAAAGGCTTTATCGAACTTTTCATCGCTTTTTTCGCTGCTTTAATGCTTTTCGCTAAAAAATCCGACGGTTTATTACGTTTTTGTATCGATTATCGAGCTTTTAATAATATTATTCGTAAAAATCGCTACTCTTTCCTTTTTATCGATAAAACCTTTGCTCGTTTTTCGAAAGCGCGAATTTTTACGAAGCTTAATATTCGTTAAGCTTTTTATAAAATTCGAATAGATCCCGCCAGTAAAAAACTGACGACGTTTCGTACGCGTTACGGCGCTTATAAGTGTAAAATGCTATTTTTTAGCCTTATTAATAAATTCGCAATTTACCAACGCTATATAAACGACGTTTTTTTCGATTATTTAAACGATTTTTGTATTGTATATTTAAATAATATTTTTATTTATTCGTCCGATCTTTTGAAATACGCTATATACGTTCGCAAAATGTTTCAAAAGCTCGCTGACGCTGAATTACAGACCGATATTCGAAAATCTGAATTTAACGTTACTCGGACCCGTTACCTAGGTTTTATTATTTTTATTAAAAGCCTAGAAATAAATTTAGAAAAGATTTTCGTGGTCGTTTATTAAAAGCTTTTTATTATTATAAAAGGTGTACAAAGCTTTTTTGGTTTTTGTAACTTTTACCGACGTTTTTTTCGAAATTACGATATAATTGCAAAGCTTTTAATTTATTTAATTAAGGCTAACGTTTACAATTTCATTTCTGAATATCAGAAGAGTTTCGATTTTTTTATATTAGCTTTTACTATTATATTAATTTTATAATATTATAGGCAAGACTTTTCCTGTATATTAAAAATTAACGCTTCCGACGGCGTAATAGCTTTTGTGCTTTCGCAATTCTATAGCGACGACTGGCTTTTAATCGCTTATTTTAGCAAAACTATAGCTTTCGCAGAGCTGAACTACGTCGTACACGATAAAAAAATGCTCGCAATCGTAAGATTTTTAGGCAATTTTCGTGCTGAATTAGCTGGCTCAGTTTATTAAATTAAAATAATTATTAATTACAAAACCTTAAAGTATTTTATAACTTTTAAACTTTTAAACGCTCGACAGGCACGCTGGGCCGAGCTTTTCGCCGATTATAATTTTTTTATTACGTACAGACTAAATAAACACAACTTTTTGGTTGACGTATTAATACGTCGTACGAGCGAATTCGATCGCTAAAACTTTTTTAAACGTATTTAGCGCCTGCAAACTCTTTTCCGAGCCGATCAGATCGATTACCGCTTTTTAATTAAAAAACTTCGATTTTCTACGGCTTTCGAAACAATTGTTTTTATCGTTGAAATAGCTGATTTTTCTTTTGCATTCCGTGTCGTTAATCAGCTTTTTTACGCTAATCGTACAATTAGCAGCCTGATAGCTTTCCGAAAAAAAGCTGTACGAAACGCTACGAAAAAAAACAACGATAATAATACTTCGTTTTCGTATATATTTAAACGCGATCTGCTGTTATATTACAGTCGTTTAATAATATTAAACGTCGATCATTTTCGTTTGGCTTTTGTACGAAAAATATACGACCAGATTTTTACCGTTTATTTTAGCGCTCGCAAAATTACGCAATTGCTTTCGGACCAATATTATTAGCGAGGTATAACAGCTTTCGTAAAATAATATTATCGCAATTGCTACGCTTATCGAAAGAGTTTTGTTTTAAAAAATAAGCGCCCCGGCTTTTTTCAGCTTTTTTCTGTTCCTGACCATTTTTAAAAACATATTATAATAAACTTTTGCAGTTTTAACAAAAATAAATACGGTTACGATAACGTATTCGTAATAATAAATCGTTTTTTTAAGCAGGCTATTTTAATCTTTTGCCACAAAAATATCGACGCTCGAAGTTTTGCTAAATTGTATATATTTTACGTATATAAGTATTTTGGCCTTTTAAAAAGTATTATTAGCGATCGTGGCCTTTAGTATTAGTTTACTTTTTGATTTAAATTAAATAAAATACTCGATACGCAATTGAAATTTTCGATAGCCGCTTATTTCGAAACCGATGGTTAGACCGAAATTTACAACTAATATTTGCAAAAACGCTTTCGATCTTTCGTGAATTTTTATTAAAACGATTGAAGCGAATTTCTTTTAATAATAAATTTCGCTTAAATAGTTTTTTCTTACGAAAATCTAAATGGCCTTTCATTTTTTAAAGTTATATACGGCTATATTTTCCATATCAATTAAAACTAGAAATTCGATATTTCCCTTTTTTTTAATTTTTTATATAAGTTAAACGCAAACGAAGCTTATGCGTACGCTCGCCGTTATTACGACGCCTGGAATCTCGCCAAATCGCATTTTCAACAAGCCTACGACAAAATAAAAAAGAATGCGAATAAGTTTCGCCGCGCGATCGATTTTAATATTAACGACTACGTATAGCTCGATATGCGTTTATTTTCGACCTTTCGGCCTTTTCGCAAGCTCGACAATTTTATAAACGGCCTTTTTAAAATTGTAGCCAAAATTTTCGACAACGCTTTTAAGCTAAACCTTTTTAATATTATAAACGTACATTTAGTTTTTTACGCTAGTCGACTGCGTAAAATAGCTGACGACGCGCTTTCAAATTAAGTTAATTCAGCTTTTGAATTTATTAATATAATTGATAAGCTTAAATACGAAGTCGAAAAATTAATCGTTTGTCGAATGCAGCGGAAGATCTTTTAGTACAAAGCTTTTTGGGTAAGCTTAAATAAAGATTTTACGTGGTACTTCGCGTCTGACTTTATATACGCTTTTTTGAAAATGCGCGATTTTCATTTGGCGCATAAAAAGTTTTCCGGCCCTTTTGTAAAACTTGTAGACTGGCTGAAGGCGTATTCCGAAGGTTTAAATTCGTACGATTATTTAAATAGCGACGTATTAATGGATAAAAA
>VWND01000049.1:0-32401 GCA_009599575.1 Blumeriella jaapii
AAACCGAAAGTTACAATTAGTACCTCAAAACGCGTTCATTTTTCGTAATTTTTATTAAAACGATTGGCAACGAAATTCCTTTAATAATAATTGTCGCCTCAAAATACTTTTTTTTCACGAACCTCAAATAGCCTTTCCACCTTTTCAAATTAATACGATTCTATTTTCCCCTATTTAATTAAACTGGTAACTCGATACGGTCCCCTCCTTCCAATCTTTATATAAGCTAAAACGCAAACGAAGCTCGTGCTTACCTCGCCGCCACTACGACCGTCTTTTGTTTGGAAACCGCTCGTAAATCGCCCCTTTAACAAGCCACGAAAAAATCAAAAGATGCGAATAAATCTCGCCGCGCGAATCGCTTTTAACGTAGCGTATTATCAGATACGTTCGATCTGACTTCCATTTCCGACCTTTCGCTGTGTCGGCCCTTTCGCAAACTCCGACAACCCTACAAACGGGCCCTTTTAAAATTATAGCCAAAATTTTCGACACACGCTGTCAAGCTAGACCTCCCTTAATATTATAAACGTACACCCAGTTTTTTACGCTAGTCGACTTCCGTAAAGCAGCTGACGAACGCTTTTCTCATCAGATAACTAACCAACACAGTCCTTAAATCTACTAAATATAATAATACGATTAAATACCAAATCGAAAAATTGACGCTTGTCGAATACAACCGACCACCTTTTAAGACAAATTTTTTTAAATAGGCTTCAATAAAATCTCACTGGTACGCCCGCTTCTGATTTTATAGACGCTCTCCTAAAAATTGCGCGATTTCTATTTAGGCGCAATAAAAGCTCCCCGGCCCTTCTTCTGCAAAACTTGTAACCTTGCTGAAAGCGTATTCCGAAAGTGTTAATTCGTACGATTATTTAAATAGCGAGCCGTACCACTAGGATATAAGCTCGAAAACGCGCTTTTTTCGAACGGGGAGGATAGTATGACGACTCGCTCGTTTGCCCTCGCGACACCCAAGCAACTACGTATAATTGCATGCAAGCTTTCTGGTCTTCTGGGTTGATCTCCTAATCCAATTTTGAAAACTAGCATATATATACAGCTCTCCTCTCCTTAGCAACCTCTGCCTTCTGCATTGTTAAATTCCTAATGAATATTCTTGTTACAGAAACACAGCTCTATTTCATAAACCCCCATATGAACACGGCGACCAGGTAAACTGATCTCCAGCCCTCCGACCCCCCCTGATTAGATCGCCCCCCACACAGCTTAATAATACTATCAAACGTCGATCATTTTCGTTTTGGCCTTTGACACGCACAAAAATGCACGAACCAGATTTCACCACACCGCTTATTTTAACGCTCGCAAAAATTACCGTAATGCTTTCGAACTAAATATTATTAGCCGAAATATAAAAGCTTTCGTAAAATAATATTATCGCAATTGCCCTACGCTTTATCGTTGGGAAAGCACGAAGAGTTTTATTTTCAAAAAAATAAGACCGCCTCCGAGCTTTTTTCAGCTTTTTTTTTGTTTTTTGACTATTTTGGGAAGCCCACGTTATAATACAACTTTTGCAGCAGCTTTAATAAAAACAAACAACGGCCCTCCCTACGATAACGTATTCGTAAATAATAAATCCACGCTTTTTTAAACAAGCTATTTCGATCTTTTGCCTATAAAAAATATCGATGCTCGAAGTTTCGCCCAAATTGTATATATTTCACGTATATAGGTATTTTTGGCCTTTTAAAAAGTGATTATTAGCGATCGTGGCCTTTAATATTAATTTATTTTTTAATTTGAATTAAACAAAATACTCGGTACGCAATTCGAAAAGTTTTCGACAGCCGCTTATTTTTAAAACCGACGGTCAGACCGAAATTTACAATTAATATTTCGACAAAAACGCTTTCGATTTTTCCGTAAATTTTTATTAAAACGATTGGAGCGAATTTTTTTTAATAATAGATTTCGCCTAAATAGTCTTTTTTTTACGAGAATGTTAAATGGTTTTTTTTTACTTTTTGAAATTGTATACGGTTATAATTTTTTATATCAATTAAAAACTAAAAGTTCGATACTTTTTTTTTTTTAATCTTTTACACAAATTAAACGCAGACGAAGCTCGTGCGTACGTTCGCCGCCATTACGACGCTCTAGAACCTTGCCATGCCCCAAAAAAATCGCACGTTTTTAATAAGCCTACGACAAAATAAAAAAAAATGCGAATAGGTTTCGCCGCGCGCGATCGATTTTTTAACGTTGGCGACCTACTATTATAATTCGATATGCGTCTATTTCCGATTTTCCGGGCCTTTTCGCAAGCTCGATAAAATTTTATAAACGGCTTTTTCAAAAATTATAGCCAAAATTTTCGACAAACGCTTTTAAGCTAGAATTTTTTAGTATTATAAACGTACATTTAATTTTTCACGCTAATCGACTGCGTAAAACAGCTGACGACGCGCTTCTAGGTCAGGTTAATTCAGCCTCTGAATTTATTAATATAATTGGTAAGCTTAAATACGAAATCGAAGAATTAATCGCTTATCGAATGCAGCGGAAGACTTTTCAGTACAAAGCTTTTTGGATAGGCTTAAATAAAAATCTTACGTAGTATTTCGCGTCTGACTTTATATATATTTCCCTGAAGATGCGCGATTTTCATTTGGCGCATAAGAAGCTCTCTGGTCTTTTTGCAAAACTTGTAGATTGGCTGAAGGCGTATTCCGAAGGTTTGGATTCGTACGATTATTTGGATAGCGACGTACCAATGGATAAAAAAGCTCGAGGCGCGCGCTTTTTTCGGACGGGGGGGTAGTGTGACGATTCACTTTGTTGCTACGATTCACTCTGTTTGCCACACTTCTCGTATCACCCCAGCAACTAGGTATAGCTGCAAGCTCCCAGCAACTACGTATAGCTGCAAGCTTCCTGGTCTCCTGGTGGGGGGTCTTCCCATCAACTGTGGAGACTATTTATGTATATAAGGCTTTTTTTTCTTTTAGCAACTTCTGCCTTTTGCAGTTGTTGATTCTAAGTGAATATCTTTGTTACAGAACCAAAGGCTCGTTTCTTTTATACCATGTGAACACGGCGACCAGTTGACTGATCTCCCAGCCCTTCGACTGATTAGATCGTCACAACGTGGGCCTTCTCGCGGGCCCATTGTTTTTGGGACATAATCACGTTTACCGTTCGTTTTTGTTTAGAATTTTGGACGTTGTTTGAGCAAAAAAGAGTTACATGAGCAGACCTGCATTTGGTGCCGCGTCCATGCATCTACAGTACCATAGCTACCGGAGCTCGCTTGGGAGTGTTGATTTGGGAAAAACATGCCGACGATCACGTATCCAATCCAATCCATTCCAAAGTAGATGCCATGCCTCTCTTTCACACACACACACACACACCACACACACCTCACTTAACCCAAACCCACGCCCAGCAAAAATCTAAAGCGGTTTCCTCGCCCACCCACTCAGACACTCCCACCCAGCAGCATGACCTCTCCCCTCCTCCAACACCTCCGCGACGCCCGCACCCGCGCCCTCGCCCTCACCACAGAGCACGGCGCACCTCGCAAGCCACTTCTCCCACGCCCACGCGCCGACAACACCACTCACGAGCGCCGCGTCCGCCGTGCTCCCCATGACCATCGCGTCGTCGAGCTCCGGCTGCCGCTCTACCCCGCTACTATCCCTCTGCGCCGCCTTTTCTCCTCCCTCCCCTTCCCTCCCATCGGCAGGAAGACCCAGGCCCGCTTGACGCCCACGAAGCCGGCCGCCAGCAGCCGCGCGATGAAGTGCCGGGTCGGCTCGGGATCAAACCCGAGCGTCCGCAGCTTCAGGCCAAATTCCACGCTGCGGGCGAGCCCGCGCGGTCCGGCTCCCATGATGTCCGAGTCCAGGAGGCTGAAGTCGAGATAGCCGCCGGGCTTGAGCACGCGGAGGCATTCGCGGAGGCAAAGCGCCCACTCGTCCTCGTCGTTAGGTGCTCGCTCGCGCAGGATCATGTGCACCTCGCGCATGGACACGAGGTCGAATTGGGCGTCGCGGAACGGCAGCCGAACCAGGCGCTCGACCGCGATTTGCCGGTGGTTGCTCGGCCCGCGGATGTTCGAGTTGGAAAGCTGCCGCAGCGACTTAGTCGTGATGGTGTACACCTTCGTGTTGGGGTATTCCGAGGCGCAGTGCCATGCCCAGTCGCACGTTGCCTGGCCGCCAAGGTCCAAGATGCGAGCGCGTTCTCTGATGGTGTTGTTGGCTGTGACTTTGGGTCCAAGGGATGACAAGCGAGCGAGTCGCTTAGCGATAGGGGCTGCGATCAGACGGCCTCCGTTCAGGAGCTTGAGAGCGTGTACGTTCCAATTCGCGGCAGCCATTTGTGATGATGCTTCGTTCTCTCTGTCGCGCTTGAGCTTGGCTGGATCCTCAGCTGTGATCTCATCACCGCGGGCGACGTTTGCAGAAAGGCGGCGTTTGGCCGACAAGGGCACGACAGAAAGCTGGTACTTGCCCAGGAGCTGGGCGCGGTGAGAATGAGGGAACGAGACGCGCTGGGCTTGCAGAGCTTCGAAACGTGGGAGCCGGTGGACGAAAGTATCTCGCGGGCGAGAGCGGGCCAAGAATTGCTGGAAAGCCCGGTAGTAGGCTGATTCCTGGGCTGTGATCTTTGGCAGGGGGTAGATGTCCGTCGACGTGGTGAGTACGGCATCTGAGAAACGGACGGCCTTGCGAGGTGGTGAGTCGGGATCCGTGATGGGAGCTACCATTTGAGATTGCGACCTGGTGCTCGCGGCACGCTTGAGGAGCGTGACCTCGTCGCCGTGCTCCTCCGTAGGGTTGATGAGCTCAGAGAGGTAGGTGGATTGCGCTGTCAGCCACACGGCGGTGCGGTCGAGGTGAGTGGCTGCGACATCTTTCAATCTTTCGGCGTAGCCAGGGCTGTAGTCGGTAAGGATCTCATCTGCGACAATCTCGTCGTCGGTCGGCGAGACGACGTCCAGGTCCGTCACAGTCTCATCCGACTCTTGATGCGTGAGATCTGGGCGGACATTCAGGTCAGATTGGAGCTGGGCGAGGTTAGGCCTTGCTGTTGGAATGCCATCTGACATGGTCTCGTGAACCTCCACAGTCCGCTCAACGGGAGCTGAAGTCCATGGGGTCTTGTAGAAGTGCTCAGCGGTGGTTGAAGAAGGTGGATGAGCCGATTCCGGGGTGTATGCCGCGAGATGCCAGGTGTGTCTTGCTCCAGGAGACAGGGCGGAGAAGAAGCCTCCTGGAGACGGAATCTCCAGCCGGGTCAGGGCATTCATCGATCGCTGCTGTTCTGGCGAAAGAATGATCGAGTCGTGGCGGTGGATGTTGGTGACGAGTGGGGGAAGGCCTTGCTGCATCTCTCGCACGGGCGAGACTTCAGGCGTGGGATGGGTCAACTCAATGACTTGTTCAGCCTGCTGCTCAAGCACAACGTCTCCTCCCGAAAGCGCCTGTAGAGTCGCCATCGCCGCAGGCTGTAGCTGAACACCGGGTCCCCACTCGTCGTGATCCACATCGCTCTCGTTCCCGATATCTGGCGTGGGAGGGGCAGACATCTGAGCCATCTGCTCGGACGTAAGACTGCCATCCAAGGATGGCGGAGCGGAGCACGACGGGACTTCCTGGGATTGCAGGTACGTGAAGATAGCCGGGGACATTGGGACCTTGGGCGGTGGTGTAGGTGGAATCGGAGAAGTCATAGCCTTGAAGGCTGCAACGCCTGGCCATGGATCACCCCCCGACGGGATGACCAGAGCTGGTAGAGAGGCCCTCGAAGTCCTCGTTCCACCCGCATCGGTAGGTGAACGGTTGGACTGGGTGGCCTGGCGAGCACTGCGCCGCCTCTTCCGGTGCCTGTCTTCTTCGTCCGAAGAGACATCGTACAGATCGTCAAATTCGGTAGCGTCGGTAGTGAAGCTATCCCGGGTCCACGGCGCCGAGTCGAGGGATGGGGAAATGCTGTAAGCGTCTGAAGAGTCGTCAGTCTGCGGGATCGGGGCAGACATGAAGTGGTTTCCTCTCGGAGTCGGGAAATGATCGCTCAGTGGTGAAGGCCGGCTTTTCATGTTCGACGACACATCTTGGCCCCTGTACACGTCTATGATAGACCCTAGCGCTGACTCCTCGTCCTCTTCCATTATAGTATTAAGAAACACCTGTCGCCTGGTAACCTGTCCAGGCGGCGGAGGCGTGTAGGTCGTAGCCGGTAATAAATCTAAGGGACCCATTATGTCGATGCAGAAGGCGCCCTGAGAATGGGGTTTGGCCGTGGTTCTATTGAACGAGAATATGATGCGGAGAATCGACGACCAGCGTCGGTAGACCAGAGATTTCCGTGGTAAGAGATTATTGAGAGGTGGAAATTAGATGTTTGAGAGGTGTAACAATGAACAAAAGATGAACGATGGTATGCTCCGATCAACGAAGACTTTCTTTCCAAGGGCAGAAACAGCCAGAAGCGAAACGATAGCAACGGCACGAACGATAAGCAAAACGATATTCAATAAGAAATGGTAGTAAGAGTGGGCGGTCCATTCGAAATCCACGGGTTGCCAGGTTGTTTTCTTATACGACCACCGCTTCTCGCTTAAGCCAAGTCCAACAATCTCAGCAGCCAAAATTAGCACCGGAGCCGCTTCCTTTCGACGAATGATACATGGCGCGCGCCAGCGACATGGGCGGTTTTGTCGGTCTGGTCTGGTCTGGTCTGGTCTGGTCTGGTCTGGTCTGGTGCACGTCGTGTCTGCAGATATGTGTGTACCCGGACGAGCCTATGAGAAGCTGCAGCGCCAACCCGACCCAGCCTCCGGGCGCGTAAGGTGAAGCTCTCTCCGCCAGTCACGTACGACGAGGTTTCATCGGCCAAGACCTCGTTGGGTAAGAGGATAAGAGAGAGATGGAGAGAGAAGCGCAACGGTCTGTGGCCTTGACTTGTCTCTCCGATGCTCGCTCCCGAAATAGATCATTGCATCGCGCGCAACCAGGGAAAGCAAAACGCTTCGCAGAACGAATCGAATGAAGATCCGACAATAGGGATAAGAGAGAGAGAGAGCGGCTGCGGCGCTGATGATAGGCTCTCAGCACATGAAGAGCCGATGCTTTGCTCTTGGTGATCTGGTGTTGGTGTTGATGTCGACGAAAGCAGAGGGAGAACGGCGACTGCGCATGCTTGGCGCGGCGGGTACTGTGCACATGCCCCTCACGTGATACAGCCCCCCTATGTTCTGTCGCAGCTTTCCCTTGTGCTCCTCGAGTCGCAGCCGCAAGCATGAACCATTCCACAACCACAAAGAAGAAGAAGAAAGACAAGGGATAAAGACGAAACAAAGACATCTCATTTGCGCCAAGGCTATGCAACCTACTCTATCTCGCCTCCGTTTTTTGCTTCCCGCCGTTGCCATTGCTGTTCCCAGCCAGAACGCCACAACACGCCGCACATGCCATACAATGCAACAAGTATCATACCTTACACATCCTGCCAAATTTCCCTCCCATCACATGTACTCCCCCTGAGATCCGAAATCTAGCTCTTCGGGTGCGGAAACTCGTCCGCAAGCTTCAACCTAACCAGCACGTTCATGCTCAGCATCTCCTGCACCAACAGCTTCGCCGCATACGGCATCGTCATCTTCGTGACGCCCCGCGTGCTCTTGCATGTCTGGCACCATCCCTGGTAGCCCATCAGGCCGCACGTTTCGCAGACGTCGACCTCGTGCGCGTCGCTGCTCAGCATGAGTCTCTCGAGCAGCAGCTGGCTGGCCCCGTACGCAATCAGACAATCGCGCTCCATCTCCCCCAGACGGAGACCACCGTCGCGCGAGCGGCCTTCCGTTGGCTGGCGCGTGAGGATGGCTCGCGGGCCACGGGAGCGGGAGTGCATCTTGTCTTGCACCATGTGCTTGAGCTTTTGGTAGTAGATGGGCCCGAAGAAGATGTATGCCGGAAGGGGCTCGCCCGTGATGCCGCTGGTCACGAAGTCTTTCCCGGAATAGGAGAATCCGTTCTTGATGAGGATCCTACCCATGTCGTCGACGTTGCTGCCACCAAACGCAGTACCGTACTCCAGCGTGCCATTCAAGACGCCGGCTTTGCCGGACAGCAGTTCGAGCATCTTTCCAACCGTCATGCGGGAGGGAAAACCGTGAGGGTTCATGATGATGTCGGGACAGACGCCAGAGTCGGCGAAGGGCATGTCTTCTTGGTTGACGATAATTCCGACGACACCTTTTTGCCCGTGGCGAGAGGAGAACTTGTCGCCGAGCTCGGGGCGTCGGGTTTGCCGTGTCTGAACTTTGATGATGACATCGTCGCGGTCATTTTGCGTAGTCATCACTTTGTCGATGTATGCAAAGTCGTACGCGCGGTAGGTCGATGGCGCTGGCTTGTAGTCATTCGTGCCGTAGTCAGAGCCAATCCCCGTGGACATTGTATTTAGAGGTGTTTCTTTGTTGCAGAAAACTTCGCCTGAGAAGATACGCTCGCCAACTGCGGCAATACCATCGGATGTCAGGACTCGGTGCTTAGCGATTGGCTTGCTTGGGTCTTTCTCATCGCGGACTCGATCGCCAACACGATCAAACGATCGATTTGGGTACCTCTTCAAAGAGATCATATTCTTGCGGAATACTTGGCATCTGCCAAACCCTCGATCGCAGGATGCTTTGTTAAGGACTAGATGGTCGACGAGTTAGTATCTACCACATTGAGAATGGTTTTGCAATAAAATCTGACAAGATGAGAACATTGAGAGAAGACATTTGAAGAAAACAACAAAGTAGTTGTCGACTGACGATAGCAGACGCCGATGTTGCGTGTTCATTCGACTGGGGAAAAGAGAAAGCTCTCGTAATGCCAATCTAAGCAAAACCCATCTTGTTGTCGTGTTACCGCTACCGCTAGACTTGAGATGGGAGGACCGGTAAAAAGGGAAACAACAGATGAGGGAGGAAAGGAGCACTAAAAAAAAATTTGACGAATCGATTGAAAGAAGAGGAGGAACGAACCTAAGGCATCTGTTCAAACCAGTCAGTTCTCTCCCCTTAGCTGGAACTGCAATGATGACTTACCTTCGATATCATACCCAGAATAAGACATGACGGCGACCGTCGCATTCTGTCCAGCCGGAAGCTTGTCGTAATGAATCAGCTCGATCGTGCGCGTCTTCACCATAGGCTGTTGTGGGTACACCATAAGGTAAAGCAGGGTATCGATGCGAGAAAACTGGTTGTAGGCAATGGCCCCCAATAGCTTGCTTACCCATGGCACATTGGTAGGTATTACGCGGGGACTGGTTGTGATGCGGGTACGGAATCAGACCAGCAACAGCTCCCAAGATGGTAAAGGGCTCGATTTCGAGATGTGTAGAGGTTTCGTCGATTTCGTTCTCGTACAGCGCGATGTTGGAGTCGTTCTCCTCGTTGACATCAACATACTCGATTAGCCCTCGATACAGGAAGTCGTCGAAGTCCATCTTGCCGGACCGTAGAGCTTCGAGTGAGCGGCGAGTGACCTTGGATTTTTGGTTTTCGACGATGATGAGCGGCCGACAGATTCTTCCTTCGTCGGTAGCAATGTGGACGGCATTCGTGTGATGATTGATGAAAGATGCTCACGAAGGCCGAGACTCGGCCTGCGCGGCGGAATCTGCGGAAGGTGTTTAAGAAGACCTTGGGCTTTCTGGTCAGTGCCAGAGGAGTTCCGTTGACAAAAACAACATATGCGCCGTCCTCGTAAATCTCCTTGCCGCTCATCGACACGATATCTTCAGCTCCAAGCACAAAAACCAACTGTTTGACTGGCTCCTCGAGATCGTTGGTCGTGATGTGTGTCATGAGTGCCAGATTCTTAACGAGACCACACGCTTCTCCTTCCCGGGGTATCGGACGGGCACAGCATACCGAACTGAGACGGCTGAAGAGCACGGGGACCAGATACTTTGCGGGTCTTCTCGAACTGAGAACTGATGCGGGTCATCATTCCTAACGCACTGATGTAACTCAATCTGCTGAGCACATGGGTGACACCCGCCCGCTCCATCTTGAATCGCTTGACGCTCCAGTTTCCAGTCGAAATAGCTCGATTCATGCCCTGCGTGATATGGTTGCCGTGAGATTGTATGTGATTGAACGCATCGAACTGCATCGTTCTATTAGGCTTTTTCAAGACCTTGTCAATGTTCATCTTCAGATCCCCGTTGAACTTCTTGAACAAATCTTCGAAAAGCAGAGACAAAAGCTGGCCTGCCAATTTCCAGACGCTTGTTCCCAACATAATCGCGGTCATCAACCAATTTCGGATCGTGGTTCGCCATCAGAACACGTCGAACCATGAAGCAGATGTACAGAGCTTTTGGGCGGAAATCGAGTCCATGAACAGGTACGTGGGTGATGATGATACTCGAGAGGGCCTCAAGCGCATCCGCAATCTGGTTCCGGCGGCGTTGTGGGGCACCTATGTTACCTTTCCTAGAGCCCATCTTGACTCGAGTCCCGATCCACTCCAAAGCCTGGTGTTGCGAGAACACACCTAGTCTGGCACACTCCTCAAAATTGACGGCAAAATCGTCCTGATAGGTGCTGTCGGTTCCCGCAACCAACAACAGCATCTCGTGGTCCGATTGTATGCCTAGCGCCTTCAGTGCAATCACGATCGGGATAGGTTCGTTGAGAATGTTGTGCTGGAGCCAGATTCTTTCCTTCTTGAGTAGCACGTAACTCTTCGACTTCCGCAGGTGGGTAGAACTAGTAACAGAGGCAGAAACGATGCCCTTTTTGACATCAGTCTCGACGATGACTCTGTTCTTGCTCAACTGTTCCTGGACAAGGATCACCTTCTCCGTACCGTTGACTATAAAGTATCCTCCAGGATCTAGAGCACACTCGTTCATGTTCGCCATGTCGTGGTCATCTCTTCCAGACAGTCGGCACTTGGAGCTGCGAAGCATAATAGGTAGTCGTCCAATGGCAATATCAGTTCGGTGGATGACTTGTTTCCCTCGGATGTATTTGATATTGACTCGGATCGGAGCGGCGTAGGTCAAGTCTCGGAGTCGGCATTCGTTCGGTGTGATTTCTTGTTGCAGATTGCGGTCGTCTTGTTCCACTCGGTCGGGCATTCCAATGTAGACATCCGTGTACCTAAGCCCTCGTCAGCAAGACTCGGTCCGCAAGCCATTGGGGCTCACCGACTCTAGGTAGAAGTGCTGGTCGACATCGCTGGTGATCCTTTTATTCGCCTTCACGATTTCCTTGATTTCATGCTCGACAAAGAAGTTGAAGGAGTCGATGTGTTGCTTGACCAGGCCTTTGACCTTGAGGAAAGCTGGCAGAAGATTCCACTTGTCCTAAGCCGCAGTTAGATCTGCACATACGAGTTCTCCCGTCCTCCAGTCCCACCTTCGCAGTATTGATGGGCGCTGTCATGTCCTTGTTCGAGTAGAACGGGTTGCAGCAACGCCTCGAAGTCCTGATTCACAGTCAACCACCACTCTGGCACGCGCCATAGATCCTCTCACATCCGGGCCCGACACTCTCTTCACCTCCTCTTCGTCTTTGACCGTCTTCTTCCTCGGTCTGCGCTTTGTAGCTTCGGGGCGGCTTGGATCGGAAGCTATCGAAGCTGCGGCCACCTGTAACGCTGATCAGTCTTCGAGCTTGTGTGCTTTTGAAAAAAATTCTCCATACCTTTTTCGTCGCGGCATGATTTGGCGCCGCAACCTCGACAGGTCCTGCCGCCGTCTTCTTCTGGGTGGCATCCTGGCGTATCGAATTGTGAGGTTGTGGTCGGGTTCGAAGACACGCGAAAATTATATGGCATTGAACCCCACCATCCCAATCTAATCAGCAGCGCAAGGCGCAAGGCTGGAGCTGGCTGGCCCTTTCCGGCCCGTCTATTTTCCGACGATCAACCGCCTTGTCTCGGCTTGACGTCTGTGGAGTTCCATCACGTGACTACCGCTTCACCGCTGTTCACGGATCTGTTGATGATTGGTAGACGCCGATGTCCAGTTTGTTTATTCTGATTGGTGGGTACAGAGCAGAGCAGCGTTTGGGCGCGTATCGAGTGTATCATCTACTTTTAGCCATTTGATATGCACTGCAGAATAGAAGACGTAGTTCTATCACAACCATTCCTGAATTTGGTGGAGCTTGAGGCGGTCGCTCTGTGTACTGTACAGTTTTTAGTAAACGCCTTTGACTTCAGTCTTAGTAGTAGATCTTTGGAAGCTACTGTAAAAGCTGACGATGAGACTCTCGCAAGTCAGTGAAAACTGCTTCCAACGCTTAGAAGTCAAGTCCCCCTTGTTCGGATGGCCTCTTTGACTCATCAACATCTTTGCAAAAGGAGGTGGGTGGGAGGAATAGAGCTCGGGGTAGCTGGAATAGCTGGAATGGCTGGAATAGCTGGAATCGCTGGAGTCGCTGGAATCGCTGGAATAGCTGGAATCGCTGAGATAGCTGGAATGGCTGGAATGGCTGAGATAAATGAAATAGCTGGAATCGCTGAAATCGCTGAAATCGCTGAGATAGCTGGAATAGCTGGAATAACTAGAAAATCTGGAATCGCTAGAATATCTTAAAACAACTTGAACATCTGAAAAATCTGCTGAAATCGCTGAAAAATCTGGAATATCTGGAATCGCTTGAATAACTTGAATATCTGAAATCTCCAAAATCTCCCAAATCTCCCAAATCTCCCAAATCTCCCAAATCTCCCAAATCGCCAAAATCGCCAAAAATCGCTGAAAAAATCGCTGAAAAAATGCCAAACACGCGTTCCTTCCTTCCTTCCATCCAGGACAGAAGGGAAGCCCGCCGTGTTGGAATGTATCCCAATCAGGTGACCAGAACCCCCCCCCGCACCCCTTGCCGGCAGAGCTGCGCCTATATACTGTAGGTAGGTACATACTGTAGGTACATAGGTACATACATACCTACATACGTACACATACATACAAAGGGGGCCACAGCCAGCAAACACCACTTTTCTCTCCCCCTGTACTGTACTGTACTGTAGGAGAACACCGCCAAAACCACTTTACACTACAGCACTGTACATACACACATACTTACATACATACTGTACATACATACATACACACAGTACAGAAGCTCGACTCGACACCTACCGAAACGGATCCCGCCCCCGATGATACAGTACTGTACCTACAGTAGGCAGCGCGCAGCGGGAAAAGAAAGAAAGAAAGAAAGGTAGGTAGGTAGGTACGTGAAAAGATAGATAGGTACCTAAGGTAGGTAGGTAGGTAGGTACACAGCATGAAGCTCAGCTTCTGTTAGCGTCCTGCTTCTGGGATCCTGTCTCTGTTGTCCTGCTTCTGTTTTTTCCATCCGTCTTTCTATCTGCCTTTCTATCCGTCTTTCTATCCGTCTTTCTATCTGCCTTTCTATCCGCTTTCCCCCATCTTCCCCCGTCATTTATCCCCGTCCTACGAAGGCTGGCAGCACTGCGCCCTCTGCAGGCACGAAGTGCCGATTAACTGATCTTTGCAAAGGTCCTTATTTTTATCATCAACCGCCTTGCTATTTCTCTGGACCGATCCCGAAGCGCGAAAGCGGCACAGGCCATCGAAGCCATTGCAGATCAAGCCGTCGTTGCCTTGGTCGCACGAGGAGATCGGATAGTCCGAGTCGGTGATCTGGATCGTGCAATCGGGTTCGGCGGGGACGGACGAGTCCATCGTTTCGGGAAGGGTGATCTTCGATGCCACCAGGCTGGCGAAGAGGAGGAGGGCGGAGGCCGTGGTGGTGGTGGGGAACTGCATGTTGGGAGAGGTGAAGGGGGAGAGCTGTGGTTGTCTGGGGAGAAAAGTGTGTGTGTGAATGGGTAGGAAAGTAAACTGTAGTGTGTGTGTAGTGCTCGGCTGAAGAGGGGTGTTGGTTCTGCTGAAGAAAGAGAGAGGAGAAGCAGAGACACACGCAAGTTTATATTCACTTGGTGATCACTTGCCCAGCCTTTTTCCTTTGGATTCTTGCACGGTACTGTACGTGCTGCCAAAATGTCAGTTTCAGACTCGATTCAGTTTCCCATGGCACTTTACCTGCCGTCCAAATGGCTGTGGGATACCAGATCCCTCACTGCGCCACGCATCTATGTGAACCGGCGCGCTCTTCAGAAGCGTGTCGAGCCTCGTCTCGCATATATATCTTCATGCCAAACCTTGTCGATACAGTACCATTTACGAGCGAGTTTCAGCCGGTGCAATATAGCCGAAACTTGGACGGGTCAGTTACAGTACTGTACCAAGATCGTATAGACTTTAGCGCCAGCTTCCATTAGGGTTCACTTCACGTGAATTCAAAGATGACGGGCGTCGGCGCAAAGGCCTTGACGCAGGAATTTTGCACGTTTGAGATAGATGCCGAGTCAAGCGGATTAGGTTCTGGGACGGTGGTGTGTGCAAGGTCGCGCTCATGCGACTCCCTCCCTCCTCGTCCTCTGTACTGTAGGTCAACCACATCAGGCCCATCTTACCTCTCACTACGGTCTCCCGGCATCACCGCCGAAGGCCCGTCATCAGGATCGCCTCCGCGCAGGCATCGTGTGCCCACTGGGTGAGAAAACAAGACTTCACATCTGAGCTGGCGCCACCCAGCCGACCCTGGGCCTGTCAGATCGGACCGTGCATCATGTCGTTGTCAGTTTCTCGCATCTCGGGGACTCGTGCAGCCTCGCCGTGCGAACATCTCTTCGCCCCGTACTGTACCGGACCCAGACGGCACGGTCAGGTCCACCTACCGTCCCCTCTTCGCGTGCTCTCGACCGCATCTCCCGAAGCGCGAGGGGGATGCATGGCCGGTCCCAGGCCACGGCACCACGATCCCGCACCGGTCGCACCGTCGTCCTTCCCCTCTGGCGATGGCGGGGAAAGGATGGCATCCCCAGATTCGAGCGCGGCGCACGTTCTCCTCTCCACGCGTGGAGGAGTTGCCCGGTCCGACGGCCGGGCGCCGGACCTCCTCGCTCTCCTCTCTCGTCTCTTCTCTCTCCTCTCTCCGCTCTCCTCTCTCCTCGCCGCGCCGAGTCGAACAGCTGCAGGCCAATCACGCTGGCCCGGGCGCCTCGTGTGCTGGACGGTGAGGCCGCACTCCGCGTCCCCGCCAATCGAGCAGCCGCTTGGCCAGGCCCAGCGGCGCCGTAGCCGCAGCGATTTCGGGGTGCGATGGAGCGTCTGAGGCGCCGCGCCGAAGGGGAAGACAGGCCGCCGGCCCGCCCGAGGGCGAGGTTCGGAAGGAAAAGCGCTCGGGTGGGCCTGGGGCGTGGGAAGGGGGACCAGCATGACACTGGGGATCTCGGAGCGCGACGGATGGGCACCGTGCTGGGGGAGGGCGCGCGAGGCGGGGGAGTGCGGTGTTGTGTCGAGGGTTGAGGTTGAGGGGTGAGGGTTGATAGCTGTGAGGGTTGAAGCTGTGAGGGTTGAAGCTGTGAGGGTTGAAGCTGTGAGGGTTGAAGCTGTGAGGGTTGAAGCTGTGAAGGTCAGCAGAGTAGAGTAGAGTAGAGTAGAGTAGAGTAGAGTTTAGGGTTCGTCCAGACCGGGATCCGATGGGCGCGCGATCATGGGGGAGGGAAGGGTTGTGTTGTGGTTTGTGGTTGTGGTTGTTGGTGCAGTTGTGGTTGTGGTTGTAGTTGTAGTTGTTGTCATAGTTGTTGTCATAGTTGTAGTAGTTGTACTGTAGTATTTGTAGTAGTTGTGGTTGTAGTTGTCGTTGTTTGTTGTCATAGTTGTAGTAATAGTTATTGTAATAGTTGTAGTAGTAGTTATTGTAATGATGTTGTAGTAGTAGTAGTAGTAGTCGTAGTATTCGTAGTAGTAGTCGTAGCAGTAGTAGTAGTCGTAGTACTTGTTGTTGTTGCTGCTGCTGCCCTTGCTGCCGCTGCTCGCCCGACCAAACCACCGCACCGCACATCCCCTCCTCGCCCTCGCGCGGCTTGCCCCGTCCGATCGCGGTCGGGTCGATATCTGATATCTGCGCGATCGCGTGTGTGGGATGGGCCGAACAAGGAAAAGGGAAGCTTTTGCGCCGCTGGGAAGTCAAACGACCCCGGCCGTCCAGTCCCGTCCGGACTGTATCGATCGTCGCGTACCGGGCCGGACGTGGGACCGCGTCGGTCGGTCCTCGAGCCGCGGTGGTCGATGCAAGCGAAGAGAAAATCCCACACTCAGCCTCAAGTCGTTAAACCCTCGCTCGCGCTGCATTTCATTTCTCTCGCTGCTCGACTCGCTCGACTCGCTCTTCTCTTCTCTTCTCTTCTCCTCTTCTTCTCTTCTCTCCCCCCTCCTCTCCTCTCGCTCTCTCGCGTCTGCGTCCGGGGACGACGCCCGCACCCACGCACCCACGCGAGAATACCCCTTTCTGCGCTCGCATTCTTCCAGGTACGTCGAGGTCGAGGCCCAGGTGCCGGAGGCCGTCGAGCGGCGCCGAGAGCGAAAAGATCCCCAGAGAAACAAACCTCCCCGCCCTCGACCACAACCCCCTCCCCCTCGACCACAACCCCCCCTCGAAGACTCGAAGACTCGAAGAGCTCCTCGCCCAGCGCGTGTGCGCGCGCAACATTCCCTCCCCCGTCTGACGTGGCACACAGGATTTCCATCTCTCCATCTCCATCTCCATCTCCATCTCCATCTCAATCTCTCCATCTCTCCACCTCTCCACCTCTCCGCCTCTCCACCTCTCCGCCATGGCCTACGCCAACAGCACCAGCGACCGAATGGACGAGCTGCGCTTTCGCAGCCAGCAGTCGCGCAACGATGCCTCCCTCCTCGCCGCGCTGGCCTCGCCGCCCCGGAACGGCACCAGCACGAGGCTGCCGGCGCCGCTGGGCCACGCCGCCGACGGCCGAGGGGGCTTGACGAGGAGGTTCACCACCGACTCCGGCCGGGTGCCCACCATGGCCTCCCTCACCACCCCGAGGGCCGGGCCGGATGCACAAGAATATGGGCCATCTGTAAGCTCCGTCCTGTTCCCCGCGGCCGTGGCGGGCGTCCGCAATGGCCGGCCCATCCCCAGCAGCCGTCACGCTCGCGAACCCGCCCAATGTCCCTCGCGCCACTGTAGATTCCGGGGATGTGTGAGCTGACTCGTGAACGCGTAGACGTACCATAAAGTGCAGCTGGTAAGCACCCCCAGCCTCGTCTTCCGCCGCCGCCGGCGCGGAGTCGACGTCCATCGCCGTCGGCCCATCGCCGTCGGCCCGTCGCCCCCCCCGCGGACCGTGGCATGAGGGCCTGGGAACCCGTGGGGGAACCCGTGCGTGCCCACCGGCTTACGTGCATCACAGCTCGAGAAGAAGAAACTCGAATACGAAAGGCTGCGCGAGCAAAAACGCCGCTTCGAGGCGGAGATGCAGCTGCTGGACCTCCAGCAACGCCGCGAGGAGCAAGAGCTGGCCCAGATGCAGGAGGACCTGGGACGGGGGAACAACCCCAACGGCGGCCACCAGTCCGAGCCGACCACGCCCCCCGAGTACCGCGAGTCGACCTCCGGCTTCCCCACCGTCTTCTCCCGACCGAACCGATACTCGACGTCCAGTCTCACGTCGCCGCCCGGCATCTACAACCGGCCAGGCCGTTCAGGTTCGCAACTCCAAAGCCCGCAAGCCGCCGGCCTGATCCAGTCGAGATTCGCCATGGACGATACCTTGCCGTCGAAGTCCGTTCCGGGCTCGAGAAGAAACAGCGATGAGGACGAAAAGGCCGAGGCGGTCAGACAGGACCCCACGAGCCACCGATCTACCAATGCGTAAGTGTGACCTTTCATCTCGTGATTTGACCGTCGTACCTTGATTCGGGGGACGTCTTCTCCCCACGGCACGTCGTGTTCGTGGGTGTGCCGGGTGCGATCAGGGAGGCTGGCTGGCTGTTCTGGCCTCCTGTTCTGGCCTCCCTCTGGTCCTGCCGATCTTCGTGAACATCGCGAGGTTCTTGTTGACTGTGGTCGACTGTGATTTTTCTGGCAGATCGGTTCTCGAAATCGCCAGTGCGGTGGGGGCTGTTCCAAGTGGAATCCGCTGCATTGTTCTCATGCGTGGGTCTTCGCGTTCTTCAACAAACGCTGCTATTGTTGTGTCGCTACTATTCTCGTTGCGATAAGCAAAGAAATCCAGCTAGCTCCACGCTCAACTGGGAAATTCACCTTCAAAAAGTCACGGGATCAGGACTAGCCCCCTGCCTGATCGAGAAAAAAATCCCCCCTCTAGCGTCCTCCACATCTGTCTCCACCTTCTCTCCTACAACCTCTCCTCTCTTCTCTCTCGACAACAACTACACAACCACACAAGCACACAACCACACAACGACACATTCATACACCCTCCCACCGCACTCTCGCGAAGCTTGCAACATCTGCAGCGGAGCCTGTACAACACCATCCCCTTGCCCTCGAGCAAGCCTCCATTATCTTCTGCCTCTTGCGATCTGCCCCACCTGCACCTTCACCTTCATCCCGACTCTGCCTCTCCCCCGCAGTCTGTCAACTAACGACCCCAAAGTCTCAACCGATACTCCATGCCAGTCACCAAGTCTCGGAACGGGATGAACGAAATGTTGTCCCTCGATCAGACCAACACCACCCGTTTCCTGTTCGGCGACGAGGAAGGAACCCCCGATGTCAACCACTACCTGGAAGTGAGTGGTGCTGAGAATAACTTCCCAACTCTGGTTCGCCACGAGAACTACCCAGGTCAAGTAGGTTTGACACGCTCTGCTGAACGTGCGTTTGCTGACCCGCCGCCGCAGCTGTCCGTCTCCCATGCCGCTCTCGATCTAGCTCGTTCCCCATCCACGGGTCCAGAGTCCAATGGGGTGCGATCTCCCGACACCGCTCTTCCCAGTCCCAGCAGAGCCTCCCTCCGCTTCACACTCTCCAGAGCCCAGTCAACGGTCAGACCGCGGGCAACTCATCCAACCCGCCCGAGTCTCCCATCAACGCTCGCTCTTCCTACCGAAACTCGTTGGATGCAAAGTCCTTCTACGAGGAAACTTCCCAAGTTGCTTCGCCCAAGAACAATGCTACGCCACCGAAGCTCCAGTCCTCCTACTCCGCCAACGACGTCCCCACCATGAGATCGACGACAAACGGAGCCCCGTCCTCCATCACGACCACCCCCAACTCGCACGCTCAACAACATCTCCACAACCACAACGCAAGTTTGGGTCGCATTCCACCAAGTGCTATGAACAACAGACTCAGTCGCGAGGTGCCTAACCCCGAGCCCGCCACCACTCGTGAGAACCAGACCGGAGGCTTCCCATCCATTCAATCGGCGCTCCACGCAGCGCGCCTCCCTTCGGCCCATCGCTCAATCAACCATCTCTCACCATCCAACCATCGCTCGCCCAGACCATGTCTCAAGCACCTCTGCAGCCCACGATGACCTCGCCTTCAGCTCAACAAGCATACCCTGTACAAGGCTTCTACGGTAATTACGGCATGCAGCAGATGATGATGGGAATGCAAGGCATGACTCTCGGTCAGCAAGGCTACTCCCCACACAACCCATACGCTCCCCAGACCTACGGTGCTCCAGCTGTGATGTACCCGCAAAGCAATGGGCCTCGTGATAGCCAAGCCCGAGTCATTCAACAACGCCGCCAGAATGATGGTGAAGGTATGTCCTTGCGCTTCCTCTTTCTCTTTTCCCTCGAAACATGTCTCGGACATCTTTCCGATCTAGATGGTTCACCTTTCGATCTACTCCATTTGTTCTCACCATCTATGTCGTTATTCCATCATATCATGGAAAATTCTATTGCACGGGTCCGCTTCCTTTCATGGAAGTGGTCCGTGCATGCCATTTTCCTCCACATCCCTTTGGCAGCCTTGTCGTTTGACCCCACAATCACTGATCCTTTGCAGCTATGAACAGATTCGCCAACCTGCCTCTTGAGTCACTTGGTGGTGAGATCTATGCCCTGTGCAAGGACCAACATGGCTGCCGCTATCTGCAGAAGAAGCTCGAGGACCGCAATCCTGAACAGGTCCACATGATTTGGCTCGAGACCAACCAACACGTTGTTGAGCTGATGACCGATCCATTTGGTAACTATCTCTGCCAGAAGTTGCTCGAGTACTGCAACGACGACGAGCGTACTGTCCTCATCGAGAATGCCTCCCACGACCTTGTCCGCATCGCTCTCAACCAACACGGAACCAGAGCCCTCCAAAAGATGATCGAGTTCATCTCCACCCCTGTCAGATCAAAACCATCATCGAGGCGCTTCGTTACAGAGTTGTGGAGCTCATCCAAGACCTGAATGGCAACCACGTCATTCAGAAGTGTCTCAACAAGCTCTCCTCGGCTGATGCTCAGTTCATCTTCGATGCTGTGGGAAATCACTGTATCGATGTTGGAACTCATCGCCACGGCTGCTGTGTTCTTCAACGTTGCATTGACCATGCCTCGGGCGAGCAGAAGGCTTGGTTGATTCGTCAAATCTCCAACAATGCTTTCGTCCTGGTCCAAGATCCATTCGGCAACTACGTTGTTCAGTACATCCTCGATCTCAACGAGCCTATCTTCACCGAGCCCTTGGTTGGCATGTTCCAGGGCCATGCTGGTCAGCTTTCCAAGCAAAAGTTCAGCTCCAATGTCATTGAGAAATGCCTTCGCTGCGCTCAGGAGCCCTCCAAGGACATGCTCATCGAGGAGATGCTTCAACCAGCTGAGCTTGACCGTCTTCTCCGCGACTCGTTTGCGAACTACGTCATCCAAACCGCCCTCGACTACGCTAATCCTCCCATGAAGGCTCGTCTCATCGAGGCTATTCGCCCATACTTGCCTGCCATTCGCACCACTCCCTATGGTCGCCGAATCCAAGCCAAGATCCAAGGCAACGAAGGTCGTAGTGGTCCATCCAGCGGCCAGATCACTCCCGTGGAGTCCATGGAGGCCTCTCGACACATTCCTCGTCGTCACCAACGTGCTGCTTCCAATGCCTCTGCCAAGACCCCAGTCAGCCCATACTCCAACGGCTACGTCCCAGCTGCTGCCGCCAACCATGCTGTCGCCAACGGTCTGGCATCTCCTCCAGCCGGCGCCAATTTCCCGTCCAGCGATCAACTGGTCTCTGGACAAGCCCAGCAAGCCTATCCCTACCTCTACAACAGAGGAGCTTCTGGCAGCCAGACCGGTAACGGAAATGGAAACGGCAACGGCAACTGGTTGTAACTTTCAGTCCCGTTATGACGATACGATCTTTATGCTTGTAACGGTACGAGGAATGATCTTTTCGGATCATTTGGCTTCGCATTTCATCCACTATTGCATCACCCTTGGGTAATCTTCCTGGATGTCCTCGCAAGACTCACGATTGTTTTCACGACGAATTTACGGCCCTTTGATTGTTACACTAGCAGCATTCCGAGGTTCTGCTTCACAGCGGTCCTTTTCTTATCATCGACATTGCATCATGCCGGCGTTCTTCCCTTTGCCCTTTGGACTTTTAGCTGCTCTCTGTACAACACCAGCTCTTGATTCTTACAACCACACCACAAAGGATCTGCGGCACGAAAGCATGAACGCAAAGCGCAAGGTACCACACTTACTACACCGAGCAATTTGCGCGGCTCGCCCTTGTACCTGTACCTCGGCTGAGATGGATGACATAGACCGAACTCTTTTACTTTTCCTTTTGGCCCTCGCTTTCTTCTATCGGTCCTTTCTCGTTCTCCTCTGCCTTTCACCTCCAGATTTATGGTGATGATGGAGCTGGAGGCGGTTGGTGGCTTGAGGCATCGCGCAGACATCTTGTGTTAACACATTCTGCACGTTTTCTCTTCTTGCTCTGCCCAGCCTCCTCGTCTCTCCTCTTCCCGAGAAGAAGATGAGGAGGTCTTGGTGCCACTTTGTCCCTTGGCCTTTCACCAATCATGAAAGATCGACCGACCAAATAGGGCTTTCTGCTGCGCTGCTTGCCAGGTTCTCCCATCTCCTTCCGTCCTGTCCATCTGGCTTGGCATCTGGCTTTAGCCGTGATGAGGCGGAGCGGGGACCGGGCCACCTGTGATTACCAACATTATTAGTTTTCCGATCTTCTTTGCTCATTGGCGGTCATGGTGGATCTCTCTGATAGGCAGTGTTTCTGACCCTCTTCTGCTCGTTAGCTAGAGAGTGTTGCGCGCGCGGGAATTGCCATGCCGTACCAAAAACAGCCAGTCTTGATGCGGTGATGTGATGTGATGTGATGTGAAATGTGTCGTCTGGTTCTGTCTGTGACATGTAACCTAACAGCAATATTAACACTGCACGTAGGTAGTTCGTTTTTCGTATCAGAAGGGCTATAACTCGATCGATCGGAAGGCATGATTGGTGGTTGAGTGAGATATCCGTAGATGTCATGCTACTGTACTGTACTGTACTGTACTTACCTACCTACAGTACTATACTGCACAGTCTCATTTCAAGCGAGCACCGCTCCTCACCCACAACCTAATCACGTGTCCTGACCCACTTCATCACGTGTGTGAACCTCAGCTCACGCCTCTTTTTTTTTTTTTTTTTTTTTTTTTTTTCGGTTCTTCAGTGGTGTGTGTGTGGATGTGTCGGCACAGCTACCCCCCCTTACCGTACCTTACCTTACCGTACCTTGCTGTGATGACCTGATGGCCTAAGGCTGCTTTAGAGCACGGACCACCTCACCCACAGCGTACTCTTTCTTTCCTTTCTCTTAGACTTAGTTCTAGACAATACTGTACTGTACAAGCATCCCTCGAGGAGGAGTTTCAACGCTTCAACTCTTACCTTACCTTACCGTGCCTTACCTCTTTTTGCACCTTCATATATAGGTACATACATAGGTACATACAGTACCGCTTCCGTCCTGTCAGCTACACAGGCATAGATGTTGGAGAAGGGGAAGATTGAGAAAGATTGAGACAGGTAGAGAAAGGTAGAGAAAGAGTCGATAGCGATCGGTTGGTTCCTGTCTGGGAAGGGTTGCCTATTTTCTGTCTGTCTTTTTTTTTTTCTTCTTTTTTTGGGCTGTTTTTTCTGCTTCTGCTGCTGCTTCTGCTGCTTCTGCTTCTGCTGCTGCTTCTGCTGCTTCTGCTTCTTCTTCTGCTTTTGCCTTTACCCTGATCACAGGAGTTCTCCTTTCTCGACGTGTAGCATATGCCATCATCAACTTCAGGACCCCCTTTTTCTGCAATTGCGTGTTGTCCGCATCATCCCATACATCGATTAGGTGACCGACCGGTCGGTTCGGTGCTGGGGAGATTTCATTATCAGCTGCCGCCCACGAGTCGGGCGCATCTTTTGATTCCTTTTCTTGGTCGCTCGGCCCAACTGTTGGGATAGCTTGGACAGAAACCCGCGCCGTTCGTCTGTGCTGCTTCGTGGTGTTCGTCCGCCGCGTGTCTTTTCAAATCTCGAAACTTGAGAGACGCTCTAGGATAATGGCGGGGCTTGTCTTTGGAGGGGAGAATGGGCAGGGGTGCAGCGAAGGTGGAGAGGGCGGTGGTGGAGATGAGGGAGGGCGAGAGGGTGGAATAGGAGGAAGAGGAGGAGGAGGAGGAGGGGTTTTCATCCCGCTGAAGACGTTGATGGAGGTTGATGGTGGGATTGGGAGGGAGAGGTTGCAGAGGGTGTACGTTACAGGCGTGGAGGCGAAGATGGCGAGTCGTGTTCTCAGGTGAGTTGGGATATGTTCTTCTTCTTCTTCTTCTTCTTTCTTCTTCTTCTTCTTCTTCTCTCTTCTTCTTCTTCTTCTTCTTCTTCTTCTTCTTCTTTCTTCTTCTTCTTCTTCTTTTCTTCTTCTTCTTCTTTCTTCTTCTCTTCTTTCTTCTTAACTTCTTCTTCTTCTTCTTCTTTCTTCTTCTTCTTTCTTCTTCTTTCTTCTTCTTCTTTCTATCTTCTTCTTCTTCTTCTTCTTCTTTCTTGTCAATTTCTTCTTCTTCTTCTCTCTTCTTTCTTCTTCTTCTCGTTCTTCTTCTCTTCTTTCTTCTTTTCTGATCTTCTTTCTTCTAAATTCTTCTTCTTCTTATTCTTCTTCTTCTTCTTCTTTCTTTCTTCTTTCTTCGCTTCTTCTTACTTCTTTCTCTCTTCTCTTCTTCTTCTATTTTTATTCTTCATTTTCTTCTCTTCTTCTTTCTTCTTCTCTTCTTCTTCCTTCTTTCTTTTCTTCTCTTAGATTCTCTTCTTCTTCTTCTTCTTCTTTCTCGTTCGGTAATCTTCTTCTTCTTCTTCTTCTTCTTCTTCTTCTTTCTCTCTTCTTCTTCTTCTTCTTCTCTTGGGCCCTCTTTCCAAGTTTGGGCGTTCAAGTCTTGGAAATCAGAGGCGAGGGATAGAGGGGTTGATGGTTTGTGTTAACAGTGGGGATGGGGATTCTGGCTTCGTTTGATTTTGGGTACGGCTTTTCTTGCGGATCTTGCATTTGTTGCTCGTGTTCTTTCTTCTATGATGGCTCGAGTGGGTGTAGGGGAATGGAATCGACAAGATTCAGAACAGTTCTCCTCTACCGAGAACTCGAGTTTTGTTTTGGTTTCGTCGCCTATATTCTCTACTCTGTTTGGTTTTTTGTTTGACATCTCACCGAATATCTGCCTACTCGTGTATTGCTGAGCTTTAGCAGGACAGCATGGTACGGAGCGCAGAGAAACATACACCATCTGCCCGGGAGCGGTCTCGCTGACATCCAACACAGTCTGGTGCGTAAACTCGTCCCCGACGACGGCGGCCTCGACCTCCAGCACCTCCGCCGCGTCGCCAAACTCGCCGATCTCCCCTCGCACGTCCAGGCCCAACTCACGTCGCCCTCCGACCTGCCCGCCGAGCAGAAAGCCACGCGCCCGCTCCTTCTCATCTGTGGCCCCACCAGTGCCATCTCCTCGGCGGCCCTGCTCGCCCCTCTGACGGGCATCTTGGGCGAGGCCGAGCTCTTCGAAGTCGACGTGCCGCGGCTGGCGCCCACGAGCCAGCAGGCGGCCGAGGACTGGAGCAGGCGGTTCTGGCCGACCGTGTACAAGAAGAGTAACCCATTTGGGCCGCATGTGAGCATTCTCGACCGCGCGGAATGCGAGATGAGGAGCGAGGCGGGAGGGTATTGTGACCTTGCCGAGGGAGTGGCTTCAGAGGTTCGAGAGAAGGGACTGGGTGAAGGGGTCGGTGTTGTGATTGTGGAGCGGAGAGAGGGCAGCGGAAGGGTTGTGGCTGTTGCGGGGGATGCCAGGTGGATAGGATGGGAGACGAGAGAGGGTAGTGGGAACGTTTGTGCGCATGCTGTTATGAGAGCGATCGGGATGGTGGCTAGAGGGTTGAAGGAGAGACAAGACGATGGGGTTGCGGTGGAAGAGGCTGGTGAGGAGAGAAGACACGATAGGGAGACGGGGAATGGGGGACAAGCTGCTGCCGCGTTGGAGACAGAGCCAGAAGCTACTGGCTTCCGGGTCGAGGAATCACCCATCAAATCGACGACGGAAGAAAGCCGGGACACGCTGAGATGCGACGCTTCTAAGGCTCCATCACCAAAGGCCACGGGAGAGAAGCACGTCGTGCCGACAAGCGAAGAGATGCAGCCACCAGGCCCAGACAGCGCCATCGACGACATCTTCCAAGACGCGCCACTTCTGGTCCTCGAGCAGCAGCACTTCGACCCCTCCGGCAACGCGAACGGCTACCTGTGCCACGAGCTCGAGATCTACTGCACCCACGAGCCGTGCGTGATGTGCTCCATGGCCATCGTGCACTCGCGCTTCGGGCGCGTGGTGTTCCGGCGGCGCATGGCCGAGACGGGCGGCTTGTGTGCTGACGGCGAGCTGGGCCACGGCCTGTTCTGGCGCAAGGAGTTGAACTGGACGTTGCTTGCCTGGCAGTGGAAGCGCGAGCGCGAGGATGAGGACGGGAGCGGCGTCGAGCCGTTCTTAAACGCCTGATGGGGGAACGACATGTGCGGCTGGACGGTCGTTCGTGAATGACAAGTGTAGGTACATGGGGAATAGGACCGCGCTGTTCGCTTGAACGCACTCTTCTCGCCCATCTGGAAGCTCGAAGTCGAACGAACGACCAAATGCGGAAAACCGAGATCTTCGAACTTGCGTCAGGGCGTCAATCAATCTGTGAACCGCCTCGTAACAGTGAGCGCGGATTGCTCTGGCGAGAGGCAGAACGCCAAACGCGGACAGCACAACGTGGTGGATACATGTTCTCGACCTCGCCCACCAGGAGCTGCCAGAACGTGTGCGCAAGACCAGCAGGCTCAGAGCAAATGTCGGCCGGACTCTCGTTGCTCCGACGCCAGTCCGTGGCTGCCGCACGTCACGGAGATCTTTGCGCTGCTTGTGTTTCCGGGCATCTTCACGACGCTGTGTATCCCTGAGACGTCGAGGATTACGTCCGACATGCTGTGTCGGGAGCAGGAGGTTGAGCCGAGCGCTGCGGAGGAGGATGGATGCCAGCGGGATAGGTCTATTAAAGCAATCGCTGTCTGCGCTCGAGTCCAGCCTCTGGGGCCTCTGTTGCAACGAGTGTGATATTGAGTGTGTAACTAGCTAGCACCGGGCCTCGTCCATCTGCAAGACGCATGTACTATACCAAAACACGTAGTTGCCATGCTGGATGGATGCTCTCGAACCGGTCTTTTCTCGCTTAGTCTTCTTGTGATAGGGGCAGAGCGAGAGAGAGAGGGGGGGATACGACAAAACCCCGACCCCATCTGACGGCCCGGACGTTCCGGGCCGAACGAAGTCTGTTCCGCTTCCGTGTTGTTGTTGGTACAGTAGGTATGTTTCCAGCACTGCTCGCACTTCAGAGGCCGGGTCTAGATTCTGCGTAGAACTCCTCTCCTCTCCTCTCCTCTCCTCTCCTCTCCTCTCCTACCTGATCCAGAGCCAGAGCCAGAAGCCAGAAGCCAGAAGCCAACCACAACAGCGGACAAAGTGGCTGGGAGCCGTTTAGCGTAGCGAACCCCTACAAACCTTCTCTTCTATACAGTACAGTACCTCGCGCCACACCACATCAATCAGTCGAACATGGTCGCGGGCCAGGTGCAAGACGTTTGATGGTGATACGGGGGCGAGTGGTGATGGATGAGCTGCGGTGAAGGAAGTTGATCTTTACTTGGGTAACGGTGTCCCACTCCCCTGCGGGATGCTGGTTGTAGGTGGGGAGGGGAACTGGCTGTATCTGACCTGACCTGGAGAAGACGGTATTTCGGTTTTGCGTCGAGAGATGCGTCTCGGTTGGGTGGTGGTGCTTTCGAACTTGGCATACGTGAGAGGGCTAAGTCAGCGGAGGGGGGTGGGAGGGGGGTGGGTGTACAAAGATGGGAAATCCAGAGACGAGCGAGAAAAGAAAGGTCGGATGAAGTGTAGGGGTGAAATTTGCAGGAAAGCAAGGTACTTGTAAATGTCTAGACATCGCACTGGTGACAGAATACAGCTACATGATAGCACTGGATGCTTTATCACGCGTACTGGTCGGCCAACAGGAGCCGTTGTTATTGGTTTTCATTGCTTTGGCTGATATCTCTCTAACAAGCCAACATCCCAGTCCCGAAACTTCCTAGCGCTAGGAGGCAGACAGAGCGCGCTCTTTCGCAAACATTGCTCAATCTCGAGTATTGCGTCAGCCGGATATTGGATTTCCTCCGCCGTGTTACTGTCCAGTAACCCCTTGGCATCCTTCTCTGTGACCGGCTTCCAGAACACTTTCATGGCGAGATTATGGGAGCAGGCCTTTCCAGAGTCGGGAAACAGAGTAGCTTTGTAGAAGACCGATGGCGAAAGCACCCAGGCTAACAAGGACAAAGGCAAGACGGGTGGGATGCTCGTTACGCTCATGGATGGCAAAGAGCTTGAGAGCGAGGTACCAGAGGGCAGAATTGTAGAGGAAGCACTCGCAGAAAAAGCGCGTATGGACGGCGAGAGGAGAAACTTGGAGAGGCATTGGGATTGTATGACCGAAATAAATTGAGCAGAGGCAAACAATGAAAAAGACGGCCACTGGAAAGAGTGAGACCATTGCAAGGCCACCGATGGGGATTCGAACGACAGTCGCCATTTTGAGAGCCGTATTCCGTTTTTCTGATTATCCGTTTGTCCTAGTTGACCTCGGCAACTGGCGCAGGTAATGATCTCGGAAGTTGGATTTGCTTCGGTGGATTGTGAGATCTGTATATGATTAGAAAAGCGCTGCGACTAAGCTCCACAGCATCTCACATCGAATGTATCCCATAACATATCTTAGAAAGAGAGAAACACCAGTACTCATTCTGTCCCTCTTGCGAATCCCATCGCCATCCAAACCTCGAGGAAGATATGGAGTGCTGTAGGCAGAGGTAGGCCCTCCAGTCGACAAGTAACCCGTAGTCTGCAGAAAAGGGTAGACAAGCATGACTGCCGCGCAAGCGCAGGATGGAAGTTTAGGTGTCGATCTTGGGGATTTGTATCGGTGACCAGACCACTGACTCGCAGAGCGAGGCATGGCCACCTTCTTGATACCCTTGGTTCGGCCTTTGAGTGTACAAACGGGGGGGAGAGAGAGAGAGAGAGAGAGAGAGAGAGAGAGAGAGAGAGAGAGAGAGAGAGAGAGAGAGAGAGAGATTGTGAAGAGAGAATCCGGAGCTTACATGGAGATTCTTGCAATCAGCGGTAGCAAGCAGGAACGTGCTGATATCGATGAGTCCAATTCCTGAGCTGGCGAGGAACTTGGTGTTGGCACCGTAGCCTTTGCTTGCGGCTACTTTCGCTGCCTCGTCATGTGACAGGTGGCCATGGCCACTTGAGCCATTCTCTGGCGCGGGAACATCGGGCTTGTGGCAATGCCAGAAATCCATCATCTCAGCCCAGTTCTCGCTGGGAAGGTCCTTCCATACTTTGATGGTTCCGCTCTCCAGAATGGCCGCCTTGCACTGACGGCATGCAAATCCAGCATCGCCGGTAAGGTCTTTGGCAGACCAGGGAACCTCATTGCTCTGCGCATCTTCAATGCTAGCTCTGGAGGCTTGGCCTGCGAGAGGGAGGCGCCAGGAGAGCTCTTTGTTGCCCAGAATGGGCCTTTGAAGCCGGAAGCTGGCGATAGCCTGGCCAGGAAGGCTCAAGGTAGTTGATTGTCCCTCATGGTGGAGGATGAATTGTCTTCCATCTGCTGACAGCTCTGCTCTAGTCTCGGATTTGCTGACACCGTCGAGCGCAACGATGACCGAGATCTGGCGGATATTGGAAAGCAGCTCTGCGTAGATCAAGGGTGTGCTTGAATACATGACACCGATGCTGTGTGTCTTGGACGCGAGGTCGATCGTGGTCGAAACATTTTGGGTGGTTCGAAAAGGAAGATGGTTGTCGTCGGAAATCGAACTGGTTTTGTTTTGCCATAGCTCCGGACCAAGGATTTAAGTTGATCCGAGTGCACCATGCCACTTATCCCGAAGTAATCCCGAAGTCGACCCGATTGGCTGTGGCAGACCTCACCTCCCCTACGCCAAACCTATGCTACAGCCTTTACCCCACAGCCAAGCTCTCATCCCAACAGCTTCAAGAAGCCCGAGACATCCAATTTTTACAAAGTCGTCACAATGTCGTCTCCTATGATAGCCTGGGTACCAATTGTCAACAGGTTGGCGAAATACTTCACCACCAGCAATTACGCCACCCAATCCATTGATCTCCCCTCGTTGAGATCCACGATGTAGAGACAGCGGCCGAGAAACGTCCCAGAACTCTCAAGCATCTCCTCCGAGCAAACCACGTCAATCACTCCATTCTCTACCACGACCTGCAATACCACAATCATATGCCCCATCTGCTTGGCTCTGCGTATCTTCTGGGAGCGGGTGCAGAGCACTTGAACAAGATCTACGATGACGAGTCCGAGGAGCTCGAGGGCTGGAAGGACTCCCCCTGCAGAAGTCACCGACCGAGACTGGCGGGAGTTCTTGGGGGACAAGAGATACCAGAGAGCATATGTGGATTTCTACGAGGATGAGATGGCGCTGAAGCATGATTATGACTGGAGGGGGGTAGCAAACGAGTACCTGTTCAGCGGAAAGGAGCCTCTCATCAATGGGGCTCATTGGTGGGCGTACGTCAACATGCTTTACCTTTCTCATACCTCCCTATATTGTAGGCAAATCTTGCTAACTGATTGATGTAGTGGGCCACCCCTTGATACATCTAGCCTACGCATACGAGCTCTCCAGCAAAGAACTCGGCACCGAAGCCCTCGCCATGTCATCCTGCGCCTACGACTACCTACACAAATACCTCGACGACCCCTCTTACACCAGCCCCTCCAGCTTACAGCATGACCCTCGCCGCTTGACATCCTCCACCCCACCGCATCCCACGCCGACGCGCGCTTCGAACGGGCTCTTTGCGGACCGTGGCGCCGCCAACATGGACACGCTCTTCGCGGAGCACGAAGCGCTCGTCCTAGAGCACTGGAACGCATGGAGCGTCACGGGATCCCACGCAGCAGTTCCAGGAATCGCGCAGGAGGCGGCCGTGGGCCGCTGCTGGTGCGCAACTGGCCGGGGGCTACGCCGGGCTCGCACGCGTTACGACTTCTTCATGGGGCATCTGCTGACGTGACGTCGCACGCGGTGCGAAAAGGTGCTGCTGGGGGGGGGGGGGGGGGGCCGCTGATGCCCGAAGCGGTTTCACGTCGGCCTCGTGAGACGTGGTGGGTTGCTGGCGATGCGCCGTGTACGTGGCGCAGCTGAGGCCGAAGATCAGTGAGGATGTGGAAAAGGTGCCGGAGGCTGGGCAAGGGGTGGAAAGTACGTGGAGGAGATGGGTTGAAACGGGCCGTGGAGCATGGACGCGTGATTTACGTCAAAGGTAAGCTCACCCCTCCCCCTTCTCTACTCGTCTTCAAGTCGCCATTCTGGCAGATAACCGAGCGGCTGACTACAGGGCTGAATCAAGCGTTGAGAGCAATGAAGGAAGCGGCCTTCACCTGGGGCGATGTACACGAGCGGTACCCTCGCAACTGCCGTGCATTTCGCAGACGACTTCAAAGGCTGGACCGGCTTCGGCTCATCGGGGGTCAATTGAAACCCGTCGCTTACATAATCCGTAAACAACGAGTATAGTAAGTCCCCTCTGGAGCAGCGCGGATACGGGGATTTGCACTGTACATACCTAGCAGCGGGCGTTCTTCCTCGGCTTCTCATCCTCTTTCTCACGACGTAATGACGGCGCAACGACACAAAGCTTCGAATCCAATCCCGATCGCGGGTTCTTGGAGTCTACGGGCACCAAGACATCTGAAGATTCTCATCTTCGCGAGTCTCGGGTAGATAGATCGGTAGATAGAGAGATAGCTTTTCAGGAAGACCACTCACTCGCTACCTACCTACCTACCTTACCTCCCTCCCCTTTCTTCACCATACATACATCAACATCCTCCGCGCCTTTCCCTCAACCTCCTACGCACCAAAAGCCTTCTTTCCTTTTCATCTCTACCTCCCTCCCTCCAACCCTGCTACTTACACATCACACAGGGAAGACCGCAGGACAGCAAAGCCCAATCAAGCACGACGTCTCAACTCGAAATCGCCACCTCCATCTAACCTAGGCACCTTGCCACAGATAGGGTGGGGGCACGCGAAAGGGAGGCCGGCAGGCGAAATGAGTAAGAGGCGGAGAATTCTCTGCTTTGACGGGTAGGGAGGAGGGGGCTGGATGGAATAGCTACTAGCTAGCTACCGTACAATACAGCATTCCGTATGTATGTATTGTATGTACATACATCGTCGCTGAGTAGCTCTCGTGCTCTGGACGGTGCCGCCCTAGAACGGCCGAGATGTTTTCGATGTGCAACGCGGAAGACAGGCAGAGGAATCGTTTATTCATCCATCCATTCATTTATTCAATTCAATCATTCAATCAATCATCCCTCCGATGAGCGTCATCGCTCAGCATCCAGTTTTCTTCCTTGCTTCTGGGCGCCGTGACCATGGCCACGCAAATCCCCCCTCCACAGGGGGACACCGCCCTCCCCCTCAACACTAGGCCCCTTCTTCCTCGTACGTGCCTGTCTCCCCCCTCAATCCTGTGGCCGATCCCGTCGCCCCTCCTCGCCCCACCCTCGGCCCTCTCTCAGGCCGCCTCCTCGGCAGTGGCGTCCCTTCGACGAGGACGTGACTCCGATCCCCCCGCGGAACGTGGCCAACCCTCGCCTCTCCACTGGGGCGGATCGCCAGGGCAGACCAAGAGGAAGAGGAAAGATACGAAGACGAGACCCCCCCGAAGACGGTGGCTCTGGAGGAGCGGGCCAGGGGAGCATTTAGGGAGGGCGCTCGAGCAGCATTTCCTCCCCTTGCGGCCGACGACAGCCGATGGCCAGCAGCGGCGCGACGGCTCCCCGTCTGTGTGGGCGGCCTCGGCGGGGGGGCTTTGAGGAGGCCGGCTTTGTAAGGGCGCATTCCCGCGCTCTAC
>VWND01000050.1:0-145796 GCA_009599575.1 Blumeriella jaapii
GACGTCCGTCCACACCCCCACCCCCCCCCCCCCCCCCCCCCCCCCCCCCCCCCCCCCCCCCCCCCCCCATCTCAGCTCAGTCTCATGACGCAAATACTGTACCTATCCGTGGTACGTTCGTGTCTGCATCGGACCTCCGCACCGCGATGCCGCAATACGAGCAGACGTTGATGAAATGTGCTGGCTCTCGTCGTCATGACATTCCCGAATGGTCGAATCCATCGCGGTCCAGGACCAAAGCAGATGATGCGAGCGTAGTTGCATCGATCTACTGTACCTGGCCTCACGTACATGCTTCTCCTCTCGAGCATTCTGGCTAACGGGGGCTTGGCGCGCCTAGTCCATGGACGTTACCTCGATAGAGAGCCAGCTACTGCTGTTTCTCCGCAACGCCTTGTCAGCTTGAACGTTGAACGGACACTGATCCCTCTTGGCCGAACCTCCCGCGCTCGTCGCGGTCCAAGCTGAGCCCCCAAGACGCATGTTGGTACGTAGGAACCGACAGCTGAGCTTCCAGAACGACGCCGTTGTGTTGCTTCGGGTGACACCGCCATGTTTCTCGGCGCTGGACCGTCAAACGATGCGTGGTACCACGACCGATATCACTTGACTTGCAGGGACAAAGCTCGATGCGCAATCGGTGATACCGAGAGCGTTTTCCCCCTCAGCGCGAGCTGGGGAGCTGTGTGTGTACATGCTACCAGGCTCGCTTGGCTTTACCGAGCTCGCTTGGCTTTACCGGGCTCGCGTTGTGCTCTAGTGCCGTCGAGCCCTTCTTCCTATTTTTAGCACCTTCCTCCAGCTCGGCTCGGTGCGCTCGAGTAAACAACTGATGTTGATTTGAGACTGCTCAAGCGCTATTCTCGTTTGGGGGTTACCCAAGTTTCCTATCACACATGTCTACCTATCTAGTGTAAGGTACCGACGGTACCAGTGGTACTCAAGAATACGAGAGGGAAGGCTTGCTACTGCTCAGGCAATGTCAAGCAAGCAATACATAGCTGCCGCCTTCAAAGCCCAGAATCGATAAGTCACAGTCTAGACATCATCTGATGTCATTCTTGACTCGGGTTTGCGCTTCACATGAGATCTGGATACGAGAGCGTGCATCCGCTGGCTTACACGAAATGGAAGGTGGCTTGCCGGTTCGGCACTGATCGAGCGACGTCGACGGCGAGGCTTTGTTTGTCGTCAAATGGCGCAATTTGCTATTCTCGGCAGCACCATTGTTGTGCTATCTCCCTTCGAGCTTGCTTCGAACCTCTGCTGGCTTGATGACATCCTCCGATACGAGAGCGGCGAGTAGTTGCGCTACAGCGTACAGCCCTCCTCGGTCCTATTCCAGCGGTCTCTATCCAATGGCTTCGATAGCGAAGCATTGCAACGGATCGCGGCTGCGAAGTTGGTTTCCGTGGCCTCATGTGTGCGTCATCTACTTGTGATGGCTCATCGCGAGAGCCAGAGAGCTTGAGTATATAGCTCTTGACAACTCCTGAGTTCCAGCTATTCCTCACTCCATCACTCTCACATCTCATCACCAAATCACATTCTAATTCCTAATCCCCAACTACTACCTCTATCTTCAACATGCGTTTCTCAAGCCTCGCCATCATTGCTGCTGCTTCGGCAGTCTATGTCTCGGCCACGCCAACTGACTATGTAAGTACTCAAGCAAGGATCAACATCATCCTCACAGCGTGTCTTGCACAAATCTTTCAAGATCAGCTACAAAAGATACCAATTGCATGAGCTAACACTCCTTCAGGGTAACTACGGAGGTGAGAGAATGCTCGATTCCACCCAGACGTCTCTATCCCAGTTCAAACTAACGGTATCCAGCATACGGCCAATACCAAAACTACCCCGGCGCTCCCTCCTCATCCTCCTCTTCATCTTCGACGTCCTCCGTCGCCTCGAGCACTTCCACTTCTACCTCCGTAGCCCCCGTCCCAACTGGTACGTTGTCCACTCCCTCCAAGCCCACGTCCTCTCCAAAACCCAGAGCAATACTGACAGTACACAGTCAACCCCTACGGCAGCTACGCCAACTACGGGGCCTACAAGCGCGCCGCAGGAGCTGACGCCATTCCCGAGGCAGAGTTCGTCGAGAAGCGCGCCAACTACGGCAACTACGGCGGTGCGTAGCTAGCTCCCTTCTTCCCTTCTCTCATTCCACATCAGCCTCCTCCCCTTACCATAACTGTCCATCGGCTGCTTCTCGTTCGAAGTGCCACAGCTAACAATCCAACGCAACGCAGCCTACGGCCAGTACCAGAACTACCCCGCCCCGGTTCCCACCACCACCACGAAGAAAACCTCTTCTTCGGCGAAGCCCACTGCCACTCCCAAGCCCAAGGGGTAAGATGCTTTCCCCGCTCTCTTCCCTCTTTTCCCCCTGATCTCCTCTTCGATCTCTGCTCTGCTCCTCCCTTCCTCCCTATCGCTAGCAAGAGAGGGATCGCTGACGACGCGGGTGTGGTGACAGATACGGATCGTACGGAAACTACGGCCACTACTAGAACGGCCCCTGTGACACCGGGGGGGGGCTGATTGCCTGGTTTACGATTGGATCGTGAGGGATTCGCGAAATCAGAACGCGAGATGTTGGACGCGAATAATATTCTAAACGCCCGGAAACGTGCCCTAAATAATGTTTACTTGATATAGTTAATGAAACCACAACCGCTACAAAAAGCCGTCTCACTCTTCTCTGTCCCGGGAACACGCCGCCTATAGCTTACATAGGTAGGTACGTGATGCAGTGGACGAACATCCGACAACCACGGAATGCACATCCTTCTATTCTCACTCTTGCCCATTCCCTTCCCCGCGAATCTCGCAATCTCATCATCCACACCCCCAGACCCCGTATGTGTCCGCGAAAGGCGCCGCCGCCCGTTCGAAACGACGAGAGTCCCGTCCTAACAGAAGACGGTGTTGCTGGCCCCCACACCACACCACACCACACCACACCACACCGCACAAAGCTAGCTAGCTACCTAGGTAGGTAGCGTAAGCGAGCGCCAAAACAAGCGAGCGCGGAAAATCTCCTCTTCACTTCACTTCTCCTCTCCTCTCCTCTCCCCACTCTCGAGGAGGAGTCCTCCCCTCACCCTCAAGTCACGTCTATGTATTCATTCATTCGATCGATCGAGAAGACATGCGTGTCCGTCGCTCCACCCCCGCTTCTCGTTCACGGCTAGCGGCTTAGACATGTGATCCCCCCCCCTCCCACCCCCATTCTACCCCGGTTTCTACGACGGTTTGCCATGATGATGGAGCAGCACTAGAAGTGCGGAGTGGGGTGGGGGGTTCTGTGGCGCGTCCCTTGTGTGTAGAAGAGGCTCGTTGATGGGTATGTGATCGCGGTCTGGCCAGCTAGCTAGGTAGCTAGCTCGCGAGAAAGCTGGGTGGGTGTGTTTGGTGGAGCGCGAGGGCTGGGGCTGGGGCTGGGGCTGGGGCGAGGAAAAGCTGGGGAGGGGACCGTGTTTGGTGCAAGGCTTGATGTTGGAGCCGGTATTGGGACTTGTGATGTGGGTGGGTAGGTAGGTAGGTAGGTAGGTAGGTAGGTAGGGGTGTGGACGGATGGTTACAGAAGTCGTTCAGTCTTTGGCACCAGCCCGGCGCGAAGGCTCACGAACAAGGAACTCCTGCACTTCTCGCTTCTGGAAGTGGTGCTGTTCCTTTCCTCTTTCTCTTCGAGATGCAATGTTGTTCGTGGACGTCCAGCTCTCTCTCACTCACGCTTGTGTGCGCCCCCTTCCTCAAACACCAACGCAGACTTTGGACGCGGTGCGAGAAACGCCGTCCCAGACCAAGCGACTGACTGAAATCCAGCCGCTTTCCTGCAGTACCTGCCGTTGCGAAGAGTGGAGAAGGCGGTAAAGAGCTCTCTCGTCGAGGAACGGAACTCTTCTGGAACATACGACCAAGCCCTTGCCCAGTTCGGACCCGGGTAGCTGGCTAGCTCCTCCATACGACGTTCGTTGTCCTCACAGAGAGCCATTCTGTCAAGTGTGTTGCAGCCCGGGTGGGGTACAGATGTATGTATGTACTGGAGGCGTTTTGTGAATCGATACCTGCAGGCGGGATATCATCTCATACCATACCAAACTTACGCTTTTGCTACCAGTTAGACAGAGCGGCGAAGACTCGGCCACTGCTACTTACGACTGATCGACAACACACGCTCCTCAAACCGAACCCCAACCACCAAGTTGAAAGAGCCAGATCTTCACCTCTATATTTTATCTTGCACGCAAATCCGTGCTAGCCTTGTTTCGCAAGACATGTACACAGAAGTGAGCATATATATATATATATATATATATATATATATATATATATATATATATATATATAAATGAATATGTAAATAAATGTATCAGCATACACCTGACACGAGATGCTCCAACCATCTACAACGCATTCAATCCCTCGCAAAGCTTTCGTGAGAGACGTGACGGAGCCGAGTCCGCTATTCCCTACATTTACATACCTACCTACCTACCTATTCAATTACCCCCCACCCCGCCCCCCCCCCCCCCTAGGGAAGGGCAAAGCAGATCATCAGCAGCTACACACATGTGGAGATGCCGCGTCCGCTTCGGAAAAAGAAAAAGACGGTCTTCTCGTTTTGGGAGCTGGCTGGCTGGCTGGCTGGTTAGTGGGTTGTACGCCGTGGTGAGAGAGGTTGGCGCCGGGGTGGACGGGCAACAGACAAGACGGGGCCAGGAACGAGCGACTGGGTGCGAGGAAAGCCAGGCGGTAGATAGAGCCCGAGATCTGAGATGAGATGAGATGTAGCGAGGTAGCAGTGCCTTGTGTTTCCCACCTCCCACTTCCCATGCTCCTCTTCCAGATGCCTCACGCTATCCCTCCCCTTTGCCTTCTCCCTCGCCCTCCTTCGCCCTTCCCGCTGCTCTCAACTCAGCGACATGTCATGCCCCGTCCGCCGCACTGCCCTTCGCCACCCTTCCGTCGCCTCGCACCGCTTGATCCACGCGTGGATACACGGCCACTGTCCCGGCCGCACATCGCCCGCCAGGCCGCGCGAGAGGATGAGTTGCACGCTGAAGAGACTGTGGTTTGCTCAGTTAGGTGTGTTGAGAGGGTGCTCGGTTAGGTGGGTGATTGGAAAGTGTGAGGTGAGGTGAGGTCTCGCACAAAGACGAGCCGAAGATGGAGACACACACCCGGACGCGGCAGACAGACGTTCGAGAGGAAAAGAAGGAACCCCGACTTCCTCTCAAAAACACAGAGGGCTGGGGTAAGGTGGAAGAGAAAACGACCAAAAGGGAAACAGAGGGCGTACGCAAAGCACACATACCACATAGTATCAGCAGCCGTGACCTCCCTGCCCACCAGAAACCCCTTGCCCTTGCCCTTCCACTCCAGTTCCCTCTCCAACCATTCCAAGTCCCTCCTGACATTCAGATACAGGCTCTCCTCCAGCGTGCTCAGATCGCCGTTCTCGCGTGTGCGCGCCGGCGCATGCCAGCGGGCGTACGTCACGGCTAGCGCGTGCGGCATGAAGAGGCCCTCGGCCGCGTGGATGAACATCAGGACGCGGGTGCGACGAGCTGTGTCGGTTAAGGAGGGGGAGGGGAGGCCGCCGAGGAGACGTGTGGCATGGGGAGAGGGGTAGGTAGAGAGAAGGTATCTGTGTAGGGTGTCAGTGTCAAGGTGATTGATTGGTGTTGCTCTCGTTTGTCAAGCTAAAAGAAGAAAAAAAAAAAAAACCACAAACAGAATGCGGATAAGACAGAGCTGATGGAAAAGAACACCACCTACTCAGTGATAGCACCACTCTCGCCGATCTCCAACTCCCCATCGGTCAGAAACGGTGCCTTGCCGAGCGAGTTCCCCGAACGGGTGCGGAAGTCGGCCGGCGCCTTGTTGTCGACGCGCGGGAAGAAGACGCACGCATAGGGCAGCCGCAGCTCCTCCAGCAGCCAGGCGATGCGGATGCTGCGCGAGGCTTGCAGGAAGTAAAGCGTGAGGTCCGGGCTTGGTGTTGTGGTTGCGATTGCGGTGGGGGGTTGGGTAGGATTTGGGGGTGGGTTGGGGGATGGGGTTAGGGCTTGGGTGGCCATGTTTATTTTTTACCCTTTCGGTAGGTGGACAGGGGGGAGAAAGAGATTTTGGGGAGATGGATAGGAAGGGATGGAAGAAATGAGAAGTAGAACGAGTGCAATGTTAGGTAAATCGGAAATGTGGAAGAGGGGTATATAGGCTCGATGAAGGGTCTAATCATACGTCATGAGCGACTAACTCATGCCGTTGAAGCAGCCATGTGGAGATCCTACTGGCGTAGACCAAATCCGGGAGTTTCGGTATCTTAGCATCATCGCATCTGAGGTTTGATTGGTTTTTGGTATTCTTGCTCGCGCCCGGCTTTCCAGAAATGTACAACATCGGTCGCGGCTGAGTCGAGCGGTTCAATCAACCAGCTACCTCAACACAATCCTTCGTGACTCTCCATGTACCGAGCCCCCTTCGCCCAACGACTCTGCTCAGAGTTTTCCAAAATCCGTCGTCGCCGAAGTCCAGATCGTCGAGGTTTAGGTGCTTCCGGTGGCGCCAGACCTCTTGGAAATGGAGGGGCGATGGTTCTTGGCCTGAAATGTAGTTGTCCAGAAAAGTTGCTGACAAAGGAGCGATGAAATACGTGCCTTGTTCCTCCTGCAAGTACGCCGTTGCGTTGTCGGAAGGCCTGTGACATGTTGCTAGTGCTGCTAACTCCTGGAGCATGAGTGGACCCTTCATACCCATGATATCGTGGGTTGTTAGGACCTCGTTCTTCCCATTCAACAGCCAGACAGGCGGGCTGTACGTTTTCCACCATACAGCCTGGGTCGCGTCTGGCTGCTTGCCCATAAACACCTGCGTGGGCACGATTCCTCCCTGGTGGTACACACCCATGAGGATGCCGAAAATTAGATTAAATAGAATCCAGGTGCCAGCCCAGAGACGGAACAGCGTCGGGTTTTTAGGAAGTCGGATCGAAGAAAGAATCATGGGTATCGTAGGAAGGAGAAATCGAGCTTCTTGGTGCTGAAACATCGACAGAACCACGATGCCGGCAAGGGCAGAGTAAAGTCGCAACGATGGGTGAACTCCGAGGAGGAGCAAAGGAGCTGCTGGGCCAAGCAGCTGGGGCAGGTTGAAGAGGATGTGCTGGTACCAGGGATGTAGTCCGTGTTTCGCAAGATTCGTCGTTTGCAAGTTGTATTTGTAGTTGTTGAGAGGAGTGATGACGGGGTGGGAGAAGATGTACGACCAGGTGACGGAATGTTCGGTGTAGAATTGTGTGTCCACAGAGATAGCGACGAAGGTGGTAAGAAATGCGGCAAAGATGGCGGCGAAAAGAGCCAGGGGACTGGGGGACTGTTAGCAGAAGCCGTGGAAGCTGGAGTGGTGCCTACTGTTTCAAAAATGGGGAATCAACCGGAGGCCCGGAATGATGAGGAAAGCTGGGAACGTAATGCGGTTGAAAACACCAAACACTGCTATAGATGCCAATATCGCGGTTGCAAAGGCAGAAGATCGTTGCTACGAGACTATCAGACTGGTTCCCATGCACCTCCGAGGCCGAACCCACCTTGGTTTCCACGATCCTGTCTATCAGAACCAAGCACCAGGCCAGCGCCAACGTCTCGATGGAATTCGAGAAGGTATGTGTCTGGTATGTCCAGGTCACGTATGAGGATGCGACCAGCAGGACCGCGAGCTTGCGATGTCGCGGGGACTGCACCAGTTCATGCAGAGCCCAGTCCTCCAACACGAAGCTCAAGGTGAACATCAGCACCCGGAGGGTCCAGAAGACTGCTATCGGCGGCACTTCTCCATCCTTTCCGTTCCCTATCCACAGCCATCGGAGGAGGAGCATCGGCAGGCCGTAGACCGGCCACAGGGGAAACACGCTTCGGACGGGCTCATCGGCGGTAAACTCCCAGGTCAACTTGACGGGGTAACTGAAGATTTGGCCTGCAGGAGAGGTCAGCACAGGTGTTTGCGCAAAGACGGGGTTTTCGCCCATCGCGATTCGGCCATGAGAAGCTATCGCCGAGTCCGGACCACGTACCTGCTATGACCTCGGGGCCTTGGAAATTCTCATCGGGGTGCAGGTAGCTCGGCGACAAAGCAAAGTAGAGACGGACCAGAGCCAGGAACAGGTATGTGCGCCTCCACATTGTCATTCAGGCGAGATGAGCTGACTCTCGGGGCATTGAAAAGAAGGGAAATTCGCAGATGCGAGGGTGGAAATGGGCGTGTGCATTGGGGATGGTTGGGGCGCGAGAGCGTTGGGAGAGAGGGAGGGTGGCACGAAACTAGAGGAAGGGGGAGCGGGTGACGCGTTGGTTGGGGACGGGTGAAGGGTGAAGGGTGACGACGGGTGACGGGTGACGGGTGACGGGAAAGCGTCCCAGAAAAAGACGGGGGGGCGGAGACGGGAACATGGTCTCGGGTTCGCAAAGTATAGGTACTGTGTCAAAGTATATACTTCGGAAGTACGTCCTGGACCGTCCTGTGTATGCGTGGGTGGAAGAATGTGAGTCTGAGATGGGGGCGTCAATCCTGGCTGTCTTGGACACTTGGCAATGCTGCTCTGTCTATTGTTAGATGATGCCCTTGAAAATGCCCCTGGAGAAGAAGTATCGCACGGATGGAACAGGACAGTACCGTAACATGATTTTGCACAAGTGTTGTACTGTATAGTGCGGTAGTAAATACCGAGAGAGATGTACACAGCATGTCCAGTATATGCCTCCCTCGTACATCATACATCCATTTACATCATTACACATCATGTATGCATCTGCATCAGTCAGTGAATGCTTTCGGCATTGGCTCCACTGAAGCTGATGCAAGAGAAATATACGGACTCACCAGATCAAGTAAGGGCTGACTCGACAACTACAATGGCATTGGCCACGGCCACGGCAACGACAACAACAACAATGACGACGACGGCGACAACAACAACCACAACGACGACGACGATGACGACGACAATAACAACAACAACGACAACGGCAACAACAATAACAACAACCATCACAGGTTTCTCCTTCTACTTATTTACTGTTGGACTTGTTGACATGTTGACATGTTGACTTGTTGACTTACTAACTTATTGACTTGCCAACTTAATGACTTACTAACTTATTGACTTACTAACTTGTTGACTCACTGACGTATCGACTTACTAACTGACATACATACTAACCTACCTACGTAATAGACACTCGATACCTTTACCACTCACGAACTCACCTTTCCTCCCGCTTCTTGGTTGTATGTAAGAGCTCATCAGACGAAATCACCATCCCCACCGCGCTTCCGTCTCGCGCGCGGGCTAAACGGACCCTTGATCACGTGGATAACACGTGACCTGGGCTACGATGACGGCCCCGTAGTAGATCCACAGATTGCCGCACGCGTGAGTCAAAAACCAAAGAATGAACAAGATAAACATGCCGGCGGCTGTATGACAGCCGCTTTCGTCTCAATGCTGTGTTGTTGTGGTGGCTCGCCTCCGGACACCTGTGCCCCACCTGCTCCTTAGCTCAAGGCTACGACGCGCTAAGGTCTCGGTCCCGCTTCCTCACACTTCCTCACCTCTAAGTTCCCCTCCACCTTCTTCCTCAAAACTTCTTACACTCCACATTCAACTCTCCACCACTTTGGATCCTCAACCAACAACCAACATCCAACATCCAACAATCAACCGTTCAACTCCGAACTTCGTACCCATCCTCATACCCAAGACAACACGACTTCTAACACGGCTTCATCAATTCACATCTTCACCATGTCCGACAACACGAAGATCACTCTCATCTCCAACGATGGAGTCTCTGTTACCGTTGGTAAGATGCCCGTCCCCCTTCCCCTCGGGCTGCCCCCGCGCGCACCTGGCTCCGAGCAGCGGTACTGATACTCCGCCGCAGATCGCGCCGTCGCCGAGAAATCCATGCTCATCAAGAACATGATCGAGGATCTCGGAGACTCTGCCCTTGAGACCGATGTCCCCATCCCAAACGTAAGCAATCGCACCTCCATCACGACTTCGCCTTCCAGGACTCTCCTCTAATCCTCATGCGCAGGTCAATGAGCAAGTCCTCAAGAAGGTTATTGAGTGGTGCGAGCATCACAAGAACGACGCCGTCGCCGCCACCGATGACGACTCCGACTCCCGCAAGAAGACCACCGACATTGAGGAGTGGGACCAGAAGTTTATGCAGGTGGACCAAGAGATGCTGTTCGAGATCATCTTGGTACGCCCCTTCCCTATATCTTGCGCTCTCGCGCGCGCTGAGCCTTACTGACTCATCCTTTCACAGGCCTCCAACTACCTTGATATCAAGCCCCTCCTTGACGTTGGTTGCAAGACGGTTGCCAATATGATCAAGGGCAAGTCGCCAGAGGAGATTCGAAAGACGTTCAACATCACCAATGACTTCACCCCCGAGGAGGAGGAGCAGATCCGTCGTGAGAATGAGTGGGCCGAGGACCGTTAAGCAGTTGACCCTAAGGAGGAAGGACGCAATACCCTCTTCAACACGGCACTCTGTTCCAGTCCACCTCATCTTACTCTACTCACTGCGGCGTTGTCTTCGTCCTTGCGTCACCGGTGTGCGACCTCTTCTTTGGCTATCCATTGGCTTTGGAAGCTCGGCACCGTGGGTTCTCCTTTTTTGCGGCGTGGGTCTGTTTTTTTCGGGATCTCTTCGCGTTCTTCGAGCGTTACATGGTTTTTGCATGGCGTCACGGCGGTTTCACTCGGAGTTTCTACTGCGCTGGACGACTCTTCTCAGTATGCAGACTGGGAATTTCGAGTCTGGGAGCATGATGGCGATGGGCTTCGGAGAGATTAGATTGTCGCATGCCACAATCGAAGAGTTTTTACCATAATTTCTCGGGCTTTTCTGCTGTGGTTTGACGTGAACTTCCTCTCATGCATCGAGGCTGTGTCTTTGGCGCCTTTTCCCCATTCTTCTTTTCATCCCCTGTGACGACTTCATCTCCCGACTTACCTAGCCATTCCATCAACTAGTCGCAGCTCCTCGGTTTTGAATTTATTCATAACTCGAGATACTTCGGCACCAACCTACCTGGTAGGTATCTCCTCTCTCTTTCTCGTTGCAAGACCCCTCCCTACCTACAGTTCCTGCCTACCTTCATCACCTAGATGATTTTTGGAACTCCATCCTCCGTCCGTCGCGAACGTTACATCTACGCACGAACACAGGTACCCATTTCTCCCTCCCCATCCCGCACACCGCAGCCTTGGCACGCTCCGGCGCGCATGCACACAGGCCGGCCGTCGATTGCTTGCTTGCTACCGCTATTATACATACGTAAGGGCGATTGTCGCTCTCTGCTTGCCGAGGGCTGGGAGGAGGAGGAGAGGGAGAGAGAGGGAGAGACAGATCCTCAAATCCATGATGCACGGATGGATGGATCGATGGATGCACACCTTCCCTCCCTCACAGAAAGCGCATGCGTGGTCGATATTCCCTTCCCTTCCCCTTCCTTCTTCTGACTTCCCACCTAAGGTACAGGAAGCTTCATTCTGGACCGACCTACCTACCTACCTACCTACCTACCTACCTACCTACCTACCGTACATGGCGAGCATTCGAATACATCGATACATCCATCCTTACGCAGCAGGGAGGAGGGAGAGTGCGGGGTGGGGTGTGGGGAGCGCATGCAGACAGGTAGATGCGTACTGTACTGTACCGTATTGACCTGTATTGACTGTAGAACTACGTGGACAGAGAGATGGATCCTTCGAACAAGGAGCATGTCCACATCTCTCCTCCTTTCTTTCTTTCTTTCTTTCTTTCTTTCTTTCTTTCTTTCTTTCTTTTCTTCTACGCCGCAGGAGACGCGGAGAAGAGAACGGGCCACGAGGAGAGGGGATGTGGTGGAACGGGGTTTCGCCGGACTGGAAGGAGGAGGGAGAATCGCTACTGCAGGTACTGTAGGTAGGGAACTGACAGTCGGAGTTTCTTCTCCTTTCCGTTCCTTTCCTTGCCCTTCCTTTCGTGGATATTGGGGAAGAAGCAGAGGACTTCGAAGCGAGAGGAGTGAAGTGAAGTGCTTGAGAGAAGGGGAGAGGTTACCTTGTCTTTTGTGGGGTTTGAGCTTGGACGGTATGGGGGAGCGGACAAGAGGGAGGGAGGATTGCGAGAGCCCTAGATCGAAAGCCGTGGGCGTTTTGGGAGGTGAGGAGGAGCGTGTATGGGAGAGGGTGGTGATGATGGGAATTGAGGCTTGGGAAGTGAGCGATCGTGATATTCTGATTGAAGAATATTGGAGGGGGCCGCTGAAAAGTATGGTGCCCGTTTGCCAGCCACGACTTCCCCCGCCCCCCTCCCCTCCGCCTGATCTTTCTCTCATACGGCAACATTGTCATAGGCCGGGCCCACAAAATCAAGATCGTAATCAGGAATCGAGACGTCGTGATTCTCCATTTCATTGTGCAGTGTGCAAGATCACAAACGACTCCATCCCTGTACCCCTCCGCAAGGGAAATTCAACACATCGAAACCAGAGCACAAATTCCACCAGCGCGAAACAAACACCCCCACATAACCCTCCAAACCATCGCGATCCATCAAGAAAAGAGTTGTTCCATCCTAGCGAGAAGAGACGTCGTGGTACAGACGAAGAGGTGTGGTGTAGAGGTGGAAAGAGGTGCCGAGATGAGGTTGATGGGTGTGTAGTGAGGTTGGGAGGAAATGCCGGAAGTGCAAGAACGTGTGGCGAGTTGCTCAGATACCGATGCGCGTCTTTCTCCAATGTCTTCTCTTGGCGTTGTATCTGTCTGCCTGTTAGCTGCTGGTTTCTCCGTCTGCCTGCTGTCTTTGACATGGGGTTGAATACGGCGCTCGAGGTATGGTGCTCGAGCAATCGTGCGGAGGACATTCGGGAGGGGTCGACAATTGCGTACCGGATGGTGTTACCAGTCCTCAGACGGATCCATTGTGGGATGGGTCTGTTCTGCTTCTGGGCTCTGGCGAGCTTCACCTTTGTGCGGAAGGTCTTGTGGCTCTGCGATATACTCTCGTCAGCATCCATCCCTGATTTCCAGATTTTCCTCGTCGCTGGCCCTCTCTCCGCCGCTGCCGCACTTCACGCGCATCCAGAGTTGCGTTTCGTCGGATAGGCAGCGTCCAGAGTACCAGAGAAGAGACCGGGTGAAGGGACATACCGGCATTGTGATGTGGTCGGGGTGTCGAGTTCTGGCTTGCAAAAGAGTCGGAGTTGAGCGAAAGTTGTGTGCGGCGACTTAGCCGAGTGTGGAGCGTGTCACGTGCACGTTGGAAGTAAAGTAGCGTGAGCAGCGATCTAAGCCGGCTGCGCTTTTCCGTTTGCGGATACTGCTCCAAGCGGCAGTGCCATGATGCTAAAGTAAGCAAGACAATCTCAAAGACAATCTGGAGTTTCATGGACTCGAGCTATCACGTTGAGCCTTTCCAACCCCCCACAAATACAACACTGCGACTCTGAATCCTGTTCGCAAACCGTGAACCGTCCGACGAGGTTCGAGTTCGGGAACCACACTTCGAAAGGGGAAAAGGGGTCTGTTTGGATCAAAGGACACCGTGCAGGATGGGCGCCAGCGTATCGTGGCTTTCGGGGCTGCTGTGGGCGAAGAAGGAGATTCGGATACTGATTCTGGGACTGGTACGGCGCATCATGCCTCTCTTGGAACGTAATGGAGGGCGATGTGGGCTAATATCGATGGCGGATTCAAGGACAATGCTGGAAAGACAACGCTTTTATACAGGATGCAGGTATGTTGCGCCACGACCCCCGTTGTGGGCGCGAGCTGATCACGGATTTACAGATCGGACAAGTCGTCACCACAATACCGACAATAGGCTTCAACGTCGAGTCCGTGACATACAAAAATCTAAATTTCAACGTTTGGGTGAGCACCAGGCCCCCGATGCCCTCCACAGATCATCTCTGACCTGTTCCCCAGGATCTCGGTGGACAAACCTCGATACGGCCGTACTGGAGATGTTACTACGCCAACACGGCAGCGGTGATCTTCGTTATCGATTCGACAGACATCGACCGGTTGGGAACGGCCTCGGAGGAACTGGCAGCCATGCTGAACGAGGACGAGCTGAAGGATGCGGCGCTGTTAGTGTTTGCGAATAAGCAGGACCAGCCGGGGGCCAAGGGCGCAGGGGAGATTAGTGAGGCGCTGAAGCTGGGAGAGCTGCGGGACCGGAACTGGAGCATCGTTGCGTGTAGTGCTGTGGATGGGAGCGGTGTTAACGAAGGCATGGATTGGCTTGTAGTAAGTCCCTCTCCTGCGCCCGCTGGGAAAGGAGGGTGAGGCTAACGGCTTCTGGCAGCAAACGGTGCAACAGGACTCGTAAGAAAGGAAAGCTGAGGGAGGACTTGTATACCATCATGAAGGGCCGCTGGAGTACCACACACATCATGAGCGGAAGTCCGAGGGATGTGCTTCCGGGACGCTTTGTCGGCTCATTATCAGCGACCAAAAGGCATATCTATCATGGGAGAGGGTTAATTTTTCAGCGGGATGAGTCTAAAACGACAGAGCAATGCATTAGCCAGGCCAAGGGCATTTTGAAATCTCCGCCTCCCAAATCCGGGATTGTCTCGACCGGTACAACACTTCTCTCACCCAGCCGTGAACGGTAAGCGAGGAGGCGAATCGAATGGAAGAGCCCGGCAACTTCCCAGGGCGGACTACACGCCTCAAGCGAGGTCTACCGAGTCCAACCTATATTACAGTACCTACCTATATTACAGTACCTACCTACCTAGGCAGGTATGTACTGTCCTGTAGATACCTACCTACATAGCTCAACGTCGCAAGGTGGTATCAGCGAAAGCACCCTTATCAACTCCGTCGCTGTCAAAACGCGTCTCCATGTCGTTCAGTCCGCCACCTAATCTTCCATCATAGGGGTGGGTACCTCCCTGATTTTGCAAACCCCAAAACGTGGCTCCTACATCCAGTACAGTACTATACAGTGCTGTGCATAGGTAGGAAGACCAACGCAGCACAGCGAGCGCTCCACCTAATCGAGCTATCCGACTTGTCCTCCATCTAGCCTCCCGTCCGACGTCGCATCCCCTGAAGCCAAAAATAGACGCTCGCTCTACAGTACGGTACATATAAATCCACAATAGGGGTTCGTGGCTCTCGGCCAAGCGGGGCGAGCTCTTAGAGCTTTCTACAGTACCTACTTACTGTACATACATCCGTTCATCCATCCATTCATTCATTCATTCATTCATTCATTCATTAGCTCCGAAACAACAACCCCTATGGCAGCCTACAACAGTCGCATGTACAGTACAGACAGACCCATCTACAGACAGACCCATCTACAATACAATACAGTACTGTACTATGTACAAAACACACGAAGATTATTCCTCCGCGAGTAGACACGCGATGGTTTCATCTCCTGTATGCACCTACCTACCTACATACCTACCTACCTATCTATCTACCTACACACAATCACACAAACACACAAATCCGAGTGCCCGTGCGATACTTGTGGGAAGGCAGGCAGGCCACTCACTAATATATATACAGTACTGTGTACGGTGTACAGTGCTGTGTACAGTGTACAGTGTATCTATTGTCCTAGGACCACCATGCCTCCTCTCTGCATTGCCTCGGCGCTTCGCCTTGTTCAAGCTTCCTTGCTTGCTTGCTTACTTACTTACTTACTTACTTACAGTAGCTTACAGTACTTACAGTACATACAGTACAGTACAGTAATGTGTACAAACAGCCAGGAGAAGCCTTCTTGCCTCCAGCCCACTCACACGCACATGCCTCGCGAGCGGCGGTGCCGGCGCAAGCCATCGGCTCGTGGCTCGTGGCTCGTCGCACACGTGATGATGATCTCCCGGACATCGTCCGCCTCTGGCTCTGGCTCTATTCTGGCTCTGGAACACACACACACGCACGCACGTACATACAGTACAGTACACATACATACCAAGAGCGGCATGAACAAAAGAAAGAGAATGTTTCTGTAAAAAAAACACAAGAGGGTATATTTCGGGTTGCAACCAGCAGCTGAAAGGGCTATCCATATCCTATGCATGACCATATCCACATCTCACCGCATGCCATGTCACTTTCTTTCCTTTCTCAACCCTCCCTCTCCCGCCGAGTCGAGTCTGGCCAACGACAGCCCACCTAGCCACCCATCGATTTTCGGCATGAAAAGTTTCGGCGAGCAGGACTCCAACCTCTTTTGTCCCAGGGACCGGTGCGTGTAAAAAATCTTGACGACCCACTGTTGCCCCCCTCTCTCTCTCATGCTCTCGTATTAGAAGTGCTGTACTTGTACAAGCAGGCAAGCTCTTTGCCTTGTCGTCAGACGGTCGTGTGTTCGTGATGTACCTATTTATGATGTGTACAATGATGAAATACCGGGCTTGTTTATCCGGCATTCTTCCTGTGTTTATGCAATGTGCTGGTGTGATGCCGTGCGAAGCTACGTACGTCTATTTTGCGTACCCGATGATCTCTCGATCATCGTCTACTAATCGACCGTATCTGCTTTCCTGTTAGTACTCGAGGTCCCATCCTTTGGCCGCTAGGGGTGACTTGCTCTAGAAGTAACCTGAAGAAGTAGACCTCCAGATCCTCGTTCCTCACCACCTGATTCGCCCATTTCCGCCCTTGGGACGCGATACGCTCCCCTTCCTTCCTTCCAGACGGCTCGCCTGCAAACCACCTCACGGCCTCGACCCACTCGTCGCCCCTTAAACTCAGCGGGATGTAATGGACCCAAGGCCTCAGCCACTCCTCGTGCCACTCTCTGAAGATCGCCAGCTTGTACACCAAGCTCTTGCTCTTGAGAAAGGCGTAGAAGCGACCACTGAAGGCATTGCCATCCACGTCCAGAAGATACTTGTGCTTCCAAGCATCCGACTGCTCAGCTTGCATCTGGACCTCGAAGAATTGGCTCTGGGCCTCGCAGTCGCCCGGATCGCACTGTCCAATGTGGGAGAAGTGGACGTCAAAAAGCTCTTTGAATTCGCTGCGTGGGACTTCCTTCACTTGCCAGTCTTCGATCTCGCCCTCGCCACGGTTGACGATGATCTTGGCTTGATCGACCGAGTTGATCTTCTGGACAACATGTTGTCTGTGTTGACGTCTCCACCCACCATCTCGACTGAACCCTCCTGTCGTAGAGCCCCGCCAGTAGATGTTGTCTTCTTTCTCTCCCCATTCGACGTCGGCTGATTCATTGTACGACACTTTACCGGCCCAGTACCAGGAGAGGGGTATGTGATATCTGAGTAGGAAGAGATCTTCGATGCCGAGAACACGGGGAACAGGTCTGTGACGAGATTGTAGGCATTTGGCCTGTCGAAGAAACCATGGGTCTTGCTGAAAGATGGGTTTTGACAAATGTCCGAGAAAGCCGTGTTGTTGTAGATGAACCCGAGTTCGCCTGCAGCGTAGCTCTCCAGATTGTCCTCCACCGGGTCATCCTCTAAAGATCTTGCCGGGCTGTCTGGGGGACAGGACATCTTCGAGTGGGTCCACGTTGCCTGGTGCGCAAAGACGTTGAAGCGGGTGGTCTTGACATCCTCGAACCGCAGCCCGTCACTCAGATCGGGTGGCGCGCCTGAGAAGCGGTTCCTGGGGTCCCTCACTGCGGCCGCGGCCGGCATCTTGACCTCCCTCGCGATGTGCACGAGCCGCGACAGATCGTCGTGCGGTAGCATTACCCGTGGCTCGTCGTGGATGTTGAAGGCCAGATCCATGTCCGGCAAGTACTGCAAAAAGCCCTTCATCATGCCCTTCAGCGCCTCCATGTGCCACGGCACACCTCCGTCCATCTTCTTAATCTTGCCTCCCCTGATCAGCACCCCGACCAGGCTATTCGCATCGTGCCCGATCGATTCCTGCGCCCGCGCGCGTATGGTCTTTGGCGTGAGCCCCCAGAACGGGGTCAGCGCGTGGAAGATGGAGTCGTACTCGTCAATCAACTGGACGTTCCTCGAGACCGCAAACTTGTACCACTTGTCGAAGCTGGGTGGGGGAGGTATGCCGTATCGCCGGCGGTATTCCGTGACCGCTTCGGCGAGGGATTTCGACTGGGCACTCGTCGTCTTCTCGAACTCCCCTTCGGCCCATCTCACAAGCTGCACGATAGGATGTCCCAGGCCCAACATTGGCCGCTCCGCCTTCGCCGGCGCCGTGAGCCGTGATTCCTCTGCTGCTGGCCCCCTGGAGGCATCCTTCTCCACTGGCGGATTGGCAGGTCGAGGGAACTCCGCGCCCGCCATCCGCGGGGCGGCGTGGAGGTAGAAGAAGGTGCCGCCGGCGAAGACGACGAGGGCGACGAACACCAGGAACTGTCTCGAGCGCATCCTTCTCCGCGTGCGCAGGCAGATGGTGAGGATGGACGGGATCTTGGATTCTTCATCTTTCTCGAGAAAGGGAAGGTTGCTGGAGTCGATGCGGATGCGATGCGGGTGCGGGTGGGAGTAGGAGTGGGAGTGGGGGTGGGGGTGTGGAAGGGGCGATGCGAATGGAGCAACGAGCTCGAGCGCTGGCGGGTGGTGCCCATGTGTGAGGAAGAGAATAAGGGGGAGGAGGGGGAGGGGGAGGGGGGGAGGAGGATAAGGGGGAGGATGAGGTTGAGATTGAGGTTGAGGTGGAGGTTGAGGTTGAGGTGGTTGAGGACGGGGATGGGGATGGGGATGGGGATGGGGTGTGCAAATGCTGACGGAGCGCGACTCCTTTCCTTCCACCCACTCACTCACTCTCGCTCTCTCTCACTCACTCCTTGTTCTCCAGCTTGGCGACGGTCATCTGGAGATCCACCACATGTCCAAGGCTCGCGAGGCTGTCTGCGGCTATGGGGATGACTCGGCGGCTTGCATGCCACTGGGTGAGACGGCGAAGGACGGTCGATGTGCTCGGGATGGGGTGGATGTACGTGAAAGAAAAGAAAAGTCCGGTCGGCGGAGGATGGAGAAGTTGGGAAGTGATGTGCGGCTGATTAGGTTCGCGGGTCCGGGTCGGATCTGGCTTTTTCTCGGGCTTGGGCTGAGCAGAGGATGTGTGTACACAGTATGTACAGTACTGTACAGTACAGTATGGGCAGAGACACGACTCAATACTTAGTACTACGTACAGTACAGTACATACAGTACATATGTGTGCATCTAGATAGTACTGTAGATCGATGCCCATCATTTCTTATCTTCCACAAGGCCCGAACCGCCGATCGCTCACCAACAAGCTTTTCTGGACATGCCACCCTCCCTTCGTATGCACCGTACTGTCTGGTGTGTACAGCACGGGAATAGCCCCCTACCCTCTCTCAGGACCGCGGCGACGGTCACCCTCGATCGAACCAGAGGGAGGGAGAAGTGCACACGCAGCAGCAGGGCGACGCTTGGATCATCCCAGTGTATCGATGTCCTGAGCAGCAGTGCCATCGGCAGGTACAGGACAGTACAGTACCAGCTCGGATGTTGGCTTGCTTGCTTGCGTGTCTTCAGTTCCGTGAGCGAAAGGTGGGAAGGCAGAGCAGGGTGCCGGCCAACAGAAACACCGCATCATGAGGAAAGGAATAGAGCAAAGCCAGAGAAACCAGGGGCAGAAACAGGTCGCGCGAGTTCATGAGTGTGAATTCAATTGGGGATGTGGTGCTATCTCTCGCCGCAAGAAGATATCGAATTATGCACGAAGCAGAAGACGAAGTTGCGCATCACCCGCAAGAGACAATGGACAGCCCATCCAGCCATCTGCCCTAGATAGCTACACACTCACGAGACTCCGAACGCCAATCTTTCCACTTGTCAACGCACATCTAGTAGAAGAACCCAATCACCTTTCCGGCAACGTGCTTGCGACGGGCCTCCTCGTGGTCCATGATGCCGGCGGAGGTGGTGAGGACGATGTACCCGAATTGACGCGAGGGCAGGAGCTTGACGACCCACTTCTCGAGTTCGCCAAGGCGGACGTTGTATCGGGGAGAAATGACACCCGTCTTGTTGAGACTGGAGGGCGTTAGTGGATGTCCAGGTCGGATCTCTAACCGCGGGGCTTACCGGCCGTTCAGTTGGATGACAATCTTGCCGGAGCGGTGGTCATCAACCTCCTCGAACTCTCCAATGTATCCTGAAGAAGATGTCAGTATGTCGCGAAAGATTAAACGTGTAACGTCAGAGAGAAAAAATCAGAGAACGTGTAAGATCCTCGCTAGTCAATATATCGGCAACTTAAAGGACTATGGTCGTAGTGTTGGTGAGACCGTCATCTAGTTATCATGCCGAACGGAAAGGGGGTACGCAAGTGAGTGCGCAGCAAACATACCGTGCTTCTGCATGACGCTGAGGAACTTGATGATGACCTTGGAGGAAGGGCGGATGAGGACTTGTCGCTTTCCAGCCTTCTCGGCGTTGTTGATGGCGTTGAGCGCATCGTTGAGGACGGAAGTCTTGACCATTTTGACCGTTGGAGGAGATTCTCAAGTCTTGTCTTATGTAAGAGGTGAGGTATCTGCGGCGCCTGTGTGTTAGCCTTCGTGGGCTCTGAGCATGGAGAGTGCCCTCATGATTGACAAGAGGGTTCTTCAGCTCGTTGTAGAGAGTGGAGTAGTGTCGGCATCTTTCAATCGCTGTGGTCGCATCGCAGATCGAAGGGAGATTTTTCGTGGCCCTGATGCACCAATGCCAAATTCCTCCTCGTCTGTCCAGCTTCCAGCCGCAAATTGAGTAGATGCCGATTTCTCCCTCTGCCTTTCATGAAGGGCTTTCGAACTGTCCAGTGTAACATACCTCAAAAGGTGGTGGGCAATGGCGATGTCGAGATTGAAGTCGTGGGCAAGATTTAGAAGAATGGAAAATTGAAATTTCGTGTGGGCGATTATCTTTGCGCTAATCTTGATAGGGCTTTTGACACGTGACCATGAGCGCCTGACCCCGGCTTTCGTTGGCGCTTCAGTTCTGTTACTTCCATCGGAATCTAAATATTTGCCATGCCAGGGTTCCTCATCAAAAATCAAATCGACTGCATACATTATTTATATTAAAATGCTGAAATGAACAAGAAGTGAACAGAGCGAGAGACGGGATGCCAAACAACACCAACTACTCTTCAGCCTTTTCCCCCGGACGGCGCGTCCCAGTACCCTGCTCGTTCTTCGCAACTCTCCAAGCGAGAGCTCCATTTTGCCTCAGGTGCTACTCAGATTCATGCTAAGCAGTGTAGGATAGGAGGCAAATTCGGTTAAGGGTGAGCAGTTCGTGTTGCATGAAATAGCAGTCAGGCGATTCATTTGGTTATGAATGTCGTCCAACAGTGGGATAAAATCAGTGGTATCTGTAGTTGCTTATATTGTATACACACTGTAACATAACATAACATCACCAACGACTACTTTGGATAGGCTTGCCACCGTGATATTGAAGCTGAATGTATCTTCGAGGCACATCAGCGTCGTGATGTCGTATCTCTTCCTTTGTTATTTACTTGTTTTTTGAAACGCGATTGGTGGGCATTGATTGCTTCTTGAGTCGCACAAAAATCCGACATCCACTGTTGGTGGACTACGCGGGTGCCCACTCAGTCACGTGATATAATAGACGGAAGCGGCTCGCTAGTTCGCTAGTCGGCAACACCACACACTTACATATTCTCGCGACCACAGCAAAATTCCCTTCGAAAAACATAATCGCATCACTTCGAGGATTGCAGATATCGCCCACAATTCAAGATGGTACGTTGCACCCCATCCAATACTACGAGTCCCAGCCCATTGCGACATGCGCAATATCTGGAAAAATTGTCGTCGAATCAAGCCCTCCCGCGTTCGCGCACTTGAGCGCCTCTTGAGAGATCGAATAAATCTCAAATTCCACCACGAGAGCTCCACTAACGATGACCCAGTCTGACGGAGAAGAAGATCCCCAAATCGAGGTCGCTGAGGCCGATGAGGTCGAAGTTTCAGGAGATGCCACCACCAAGGGACAAATGTCCGTCCTAGAAGCCCTCAAGGGTGTTCTCAAGCTCGCTCTCATGCACGATGGTCTTGCCCGTGGTCTGCGCGAAGCATCCAAGGCTCTGGATCGTCGCCAAGCACACATGTGTGTCCTGAGTATGTCACCACATTCCGCCAGAGCCCAGGCCATACGCTGACTTGCCGGATAGACGAGGCATGCGAGGAGGAGGCATACAAGAAGTTGGTCGTTGCGCTTTGCTCCGAGCACAAGATCCCCTTGATCAAGGTCCCTGACGGCAAGCAATTGGGCGAGTGGGCTGGTTTGTGTAAGCACGCCCACGTTGAACCCCTGGCGAACGAATTCTGACGGTTGACACAGGTGTTCTGGACCGCGAGGGAAATGCACGCAAGGTTGTCAACTGCTCCTGCGTTGTCGTGAAGGACTGGGGTGAGGAGTCTCAAGAGCGATCGATCCTCCTCAACTACTTCCAGACCGAGCAGTAAATTCCAAACTCGGATGGATGGTCACACGGAGTTGGCTTTCGATGGATGGTTAGACCTTCGGGCCTCTGCCAGGGTTCCCTTTCTGGTGTAGTCTAAGATAATGATACAAACCGGACGGGCTCTCAATCGGCACATGGGCAGCATCTTTTCTTCTCGAAGACCTTGTGCGTGATGATTCAATGACCAGACCGGCGACGCGAAGTCACCCAAGGCGCCATACCCCATGCCCTTTTCCCACGCCAGAGAACATTCCATTTTCAAGCGCAGCGTCCTCACTTCCTGCCCTCCACCATCAAAATGTGATAGCCAAACCCCGTCTTGACCTCCGCATACTTCGGGCTCGCGAGCGTGCTCGCTTCCAGCTCAAAGGCCTTCTCCTCAAAGGCCAGGTCCAGATCCCCCCTCTTCTTCCAGCCCAAAGCTCCGCCTAGATGCACGCATCAGCCCGCATCCCACGAAAGGCAGAACACATACCAGCCCTCGCCTTGTCCTCGGAGAACTCCCTCGCCACCGCGTCGAAGGTGGCGCCGGCCTTGAGCTTCTCCAGGGCCTCTTCCTTCTTGCCGTGTTTTTCGCACTGTGGCCGCCGTCGCATCAGCCTCGCGATGCAGGTGGGATGGCGGTCCCCGGCCGCGGGCGTCCCTCGGGGAGGCCTACCAGAATGTGCCGCACGTTGACGGCCTGCGCGCCCTTGACCTTCCCGCTCTTCTCCTCCTTCGCGTCTGTCGCCGACGTGCCTTTCCCCTTGCCTTTCGCCGCGCTGCCCTTGTCGCTGCCGCCTCTGCCCATCGTCGCTGGTCCGGGGTCGTCGCACGCAAATGGTGGTGGGGGAGGGTGGGGAGGGGGGTGCTTGGGACGAAAGCGCGCGAGCTGGACGTGGCGTTGTTGCGGTCAGGTACCTGAGTATGTGCTGTACGTGCTGTATGTGATGTATGTGCTGTATGTGCTGTACAGTAAGCAAAGGAAGAAAGTACTGGTCAGACGCGTACTGTACTGTGCTGTACTGTATCTGTATCTGTGTATGTACAACAGTACAGCCACGGAGGGGCACGCAGAGCTGGGACTTGGGCCCCACTAACAACAAGTACTGTGAGAGGGGTCATCACATTGCGAATCATTAAGGTAGCCATCGGTTTTTTGCAGCCATCTACCAAACGCAATGGCTATCTCTCAAAAACAACCGCATCCCAGCTCTTCGCACCGGTCGCCTCTTCTGCGCAGTTAACTTGCACCATTCGCGTGCGCCTCGCACTGGCATCATTTACTCACTGTACTGTACTGTACTGTACGAGATTCATCCATTGGCCTTCTCATCTACAGCACGGTACTGTACTGTGTACCACTGTACTGTAGCACCAAAGAAACCGCAGTACAGTACTGCACAATGTGTAGAGCCAAAGTCCGAGCCACGCCCCGAGGACTCTTTCTCGCCATGTGCAGTACTGTACTGTACAGTACAGTACAGACGCGTGTGCAGGTCCTCTTCTGTCCAAGATATTCATTCCCCCGATGCCGCAGCCCCGAATGCGTGCGAAGACCTCGACGCCGGGCGGAACGTGGACGACGTCAGCGAGTTGTGTCGCAGGCTCAAGAAGGGAAGTAAAAGAAGAAAAGTAAAAAAAAGTAAAAAAAGCACCTCTCCGACGAGCAACGGGTGGCACAAACACGCCTCCTCTTCAGACCCGCGTCGCACGTCCCCGAGGCATCTCAAGAGCAGGGGAAAGATGCGCGGGTTTCATTGAGATTGTGATTCCTCTGCTTGTTTGCTGTGCTGCCATCTATCTACCTCCCTATCTTCCTTCCTATGAGTGTGATGATAGCGCGCAAGCCCCCCATGCCTTTTCTCGCCAAAGTCGTATCAATCTCGTATTGCATATCCCAAATGTACCTATCCACAAGCGCACAACATGTTCCACTCCATTACTTCCCCGTATGGACCATCGTGAATAACGCCCTGAAATGCACCCAAGTCACACCGCCCAACTACCCAACCTATCTATGCAAGTGCAGTGAAAGGGTATCAGTATGCAAGGTAGAGAAACAAACAGACACGGCCGCCAGCGCGCCTCCTTCCCAGAGATGGTTCTATCGGTCAACGTGGAACTCAGGCACGTAGGTCTTGACGCCACCGGTCTTCATGAGCTCGCGCAGGGCCATGGTGGCGTACTGGCTCGATCCCAGGGAGAACTTGAAGGTGGCTGCAATGCGTGGGTTGCGAGGGTGCAGGGATTGCTTAACGCCGTTCTCGTCGATGTGTGTCGGGTAGGCTTCGTGTTCGATGGGACCCGCGAGCCACTTCTGATGAGGAGTCGAGGTGATGGCGTGTGGGTCCTTAGAGTCGACATCCATGGCTGAGGAGGTGGGAGCATGAGGCTCGGTGGTGGACTTATTCTCAACTTCGTCGATATCCATGGCCTGACTCGAAGGGACGGGCTCGGGGGCATGGGGATGAGCAGCCTTCTCGCTCTTGACCTCTGGCGAAGCAGGAAGTGAAACAGCGCTGGCACTTGCCATAGAATTATCGGAGCCAGCAACCTCAGATCGCCCCTCGGTCTCGCCGGGTTTCTTCTCGTTGTGGATGATGGTGTGCTTGATGCCGGTCTTCTTCTTCCAGCTCTCAGTGCTGGTCTCGATCCAGGTCTCCTTGATGACGGCAACGAAATCCTCGGGGTTGCTGAGCTTTCGCTCGAGAGCGGCAGCATCAGCGGAAGCCTTGTCTGCGGCAGGCATGTTATCTGGGAGTGACTTCCATGCTTGCAGAGCGGCACTGTTCTTGTATTTCTCCTTCATCTCACGGGCCTCTTGGGAGATTTCGCGGCGAACATTGTTCTTTCTGTAATGATTCGTGTTTGGGCCTGAAGATTTTGCGTCGCTCGCGGCGGCAGGTTGGGCTACAGGCCTGAGTGCAGGCTTTCTGAAGAAAGGCTCCATATGGTTCTCGCCGCGAGATTTTGCCAACTTTTGTACATCAGTTTCGACAAGTTCCTCGAGAGCGTCGTAGTAGATCATGGTCTCGAAACTGCAGTCCTTGATCTCAGCCATGACCTTGCGGTAGCTGCCGCTCAAACTGAATTCCTTGTTGCGTCGGCGCATGTTTCCGGGGTCAATTCCGCCACCGCGCTGACTGGACATGAATGTCTTATAGAAGTCGCCAATATCGTTGGAAGGGTAATTGATATCGAACCCCGGGAGTGGGAGCACAATGTCAAAGATGGTGTACTTGCCACTCGCAGCCTCAGCGGCCGTCAACGGGCGGGCACGCTGGTAGACGTCGTCGCGGGAGACAGCGGCATCGTCAGCGGCTGCGTGAACAACAACTTCCCCGCTCTCATCAACTTCATCGGCTGGGGCGGCCTCATGAACGACAAACACAAGGTCTCCTTCGACAACCTTGTTGCCGTATCGGGACCAACGCTCACTGGCAACTGTGTTCCAAACCAAGGATTGGTATGCATGAACGTACATGCTTCGGAGGTTGCGACTGACACACATGATTGCACCTTCATAGTCGTACTGGCAATTTCTCTTCATCAGGTGTCGAATAATGGCTGTCTCCGCAGAGAACATTCGCGGCATGTCGTCAATGTATTTCTTCGGGCCACGGTTGCGGAAGGTCTCGATGGCAATAGCGCGAGAGAGATCATCCCCTCTGCCGCTTCTGTCGCCATACGAGTGTTCACAACCCGATGGCTTTGGCGGACCAATGATATCCTTATTGTAGGTCAAAATGGCATCGACAGCACCCTTGAAGTCGCCACTCAAGATCTTGAGACCGACTACATCGGTTCCAATGCCGAAGGTTCCAAATCGCTGGAGGCCGAAATAGTTGATAAAGCCATGCTCTTGCAAATGCTTCACAGCCTGACCGACAATCTTGTTACCACGCTCCAGCCTGGACTCCGTCGTCAAGTGTTCATCATCACCGAAGTGGCAATCGCGAAGGGTGATGACGAAGTGATTTCCGGAAAGTTCGCCAAGCGCAAGAGGGTGCTTCTCGTACTTGAAGTTTCCAACGCGAGCAGCCCAAAGATTTTCGTTCAGTTGAGCAAGGCGCTCTGCGGGCTGGCGGCGGACACTGACGCGCTGAACGGTGATAGCTCTGCGGTCTTTGGTACCGGCAAATGCGAAATCTCTCGGCTTCATACCAAGTCGCATGGACAGGTACGAAACGACCTCCATCGTATCTTTGTTCTCCTTGTAGAGTGAGAAATGCAGATACTCTCCACCAAGGTCTTGCCATCCGAGCTTTCCAGTTGGTTGACCGTGTTGTTGCTGGCGGGGATTTCGGGTCTGACGAACCACCTGTGTTTGAGAGTTTGAAGGAGTTTGGGCGGGTGGAGCCAGACCCTGAGCTTCGGTAGAGTTCCGAGCGCGCTGAGCCCGAGCATTGGCTTGTTGCCGAGCGGCAAGGTTGGCTGGCAACGCTTTCCATGAATTACCTCCCGAGGAAGCAAAGATCCAGATTGATCCAACGGCGGTATTTGTCGAGGTTTCGAGCTTCAATTCGAAGATTCTCTTGATAGCACTGTGGATAGGACTGCGGGAAGCTCTGTCGATGGGCTGTGTCTCTATGACATCGCCAGAAGATGAGGCTCTCGCATTTGGCTTAGAGAGGACCTCCTTGTAGAGGGTAATGATATCATTGGTCAAGGTTGGCCCAAACCACCCAACGAGAAGAGATTTGTCATCGGAGGCGATGACAGAATCATCTGAGGCACTACCATCACTCACAGGTGATTGAGCACGCTTGGGGGAGAACGCAGCCTCGATTGTCTTGGCTAATTGCGCATTGGACTCCTTTGTAGGAGATTGCGGGCTTGTAGGGCGATCATCAGTCTTAGAACTGGAAGGGGTAACTGGGCGCGAAGTCGTAGAGAGGTCAGCCTGCCCTCAAATGTTAGCATCTTCTTTCATTTCTCCGGTCAAATGATGGAAGAATGCGTCGGACGAGGGGAGAACTGAGAAGAGGGCAATGATCTGACGCGATTTACCTGATCTGTAGCTTCGGTCTTGATCTTGATCTGTGTACCTGAAGCAGTAACATTTCCTTTCTCATGCTCGTCCTATGGGGCATGTCAGATGAGGAACTCGTGCGCAGAAGCCATGTCAAGGCGAAGCTGCCACTGACCTTGGAAAGCGAATTGCAGGTAGATTCAGCAACAGAGGTCTCTGGTCTTTGTGAATCACTCGCGTCTCTCTGCCATACCGTCAGCATCTGGATCTGGGGTTTGACAAGGTGCCATCATGTAGGCTGGGAGTTGGGTTGCGCAAAAATGTGCCGAGAAAAAGACAAGAAGACGCCACAAAGATCACCATAGCGATTGGTGCAGGGCGCGCGGCTTGAATGAATGCGAGAGACAGAGAGCACGTGCGTACCTTGCGAGCATTGATGGCAGCGGTCTTCCTAACAGGAGCCCGGTCGTCTGTGAGGTGGCAGATGACTCCATCAGGAGTGATCTCAAAGACTTGGAAGTCGGTGTATCTGAGACGCGCTGTTAGCAATGATCATATGAAGAGACACAAGTTTGCGACGAGCTCTCCCAGTGTCGTGTGCGCTCTGGGCGCTCTGGATTCTCGAGCCAAGCTCTTGTGATCAGCCGAGAACCCAGCGACAGTGAGACTGCGCGACATCTCGGACGCCGGAGGTGAGCTTCGTCGAGAGGGATGAGGGCAGTGTAGCGTGCGCATACCTGGTCTTGAGCGTTCCTTGGAAGCCTGGGTTGTTCTCGTTCACGAAGCACTTGATACCGACTTGGAGCTCCTTTTGGATTTGAGCGCCGTCGCCGGCAAAGATGACTCGGGTAGACATGTCTTCCATCTTTGCGGAAGCAATGTTTGTTTGTGGCTGCGACGCCGCTGGGTCAATCGGGGTGTGTACGGAATGAGAGTTGGTGATGGGGGTTGGGGTTGTGGTTGTGGTTGTGGAGGAGGGGGAGGGGGAGGTTTTGAGCTTTTTGTGTGGAGGCTCCAGTGCCGCCTGATTGTGGTCGGAGCTAGTCATGGTAGACGAGGGACAATGGTTAGGGCTGAGGGTGTTTCGTCGTGTTTGGCAATTCGACAATTCGACTTTCTTTTCACGCGCGCGTCGTTGGGGGTTGGGAGCTCCAAGGCGAGTGAATAGTGCGTGTGTAGGAATATCAAAAAGTTGGGTGTTCGCGCCACACTTGCGATGTGGCGCACGCATCGGCGGCCGCTACGGACTTTCGTGCCCCCGGGGCCGATCCCTCATTGGCTCTAAGGCCTCCACCTCTTCAACCTCACCTCTTCAACTCCACGTCTTCAACTTCACCTCTTCAATTTCACGTCTTCACTTCACGTCTTCAACTTCACGTCTTCAACTTCACATCTTCAACTCTACCTCTCCAACTCCATCTCTTCAACTCCACCCCTTCAACTCCACCTCTTCAACTTCATCTCTTCAAGCTCACCTTCATCATCACTTTTCCACTTTGATACCCAATTCTCCCAATTCTCCCAATTTCCCCATCCTCTATTCTCCGCCACTCCCGAACCAGTCCCTCTTTACTCGGGACGGTAACTCGGCTTTCGCTCCACCACCGTGTACTACGGGCCCCCGTTAGCCAGCAAAGACGCGGCAGACAGGATCAAGATACGAGTCGAAGCGCGTCTGCACGTGACGTACCTTGATGATCCTCGCGTAGAGCTTTCGCCTTCAGAAACTGCTCTTTCTCCGTCCGTTGCTCTTCCTCAAAGACCTTCCATGCGCCAAAAGCCTCGTCTCCGTGGCGCTCCCGGTAATCCCGCCGGATCAAATCCTCGTACAGAGCCCAGTCATCTAGCTGTGAGGGTTTGGGGACCTGCAGCACGGCGTTGAAGGACCGCTGGCCAGGAACCCGCTCTAGCATGAGTGAGTATCGATATGTGTTTTGTGTTTGGTCCAGAAGCCGGTGGCTGAATTGCCTGATGTAGAATCTGCCTTCTCGTAAGTGGCACATCGACTGTGTGTGGTTAGAGCTCTCTCACAGTCCATCATACCGAACCCCAGCTGCCGGAGCCCACTTGCTTCTCAGGTTGCAACCTCTCAAGATTCGGATGGGGCGCCGGCAGGTCATCAGACTGAAAAACATGTCCTTCTTCTTTCCTACCTTGGTATAGTCGATCAAGTTCAGCGTCGGACCATTGACTTCCTGTCCAGTCAACAACGCCAGAGCGACCACGCCAGCTTTGCCAGTCGTAAGTGCGCTGTCAACTGAGCGGAGTCAGCGGCTTCCTCAGCAATTGATCATACCAGATGGACTACCTGGTCCAACAGCGCCGTCACGATAGGCACAGTGCAGATTTGGCCACCAATCACCTGGGTTGAGGTCTAGGCTTCCTGCGACGTCTGGGCATCTCGGGCTGTTTACGATCCACGTGTGCTCCTTATCTTCCATGGGAGCAAACGTCAGGCCTTGCAGAATTCCACATCGCATCATCTCCTCGGTGCGAATCTTGTCGATATCGGAGTACAGCGTTTTGAAGCGCCGCTGCCACTTTCGTTCCAACGATCGAACTTTAATGAAGATTTCACTGAGCTTCGATCTTGGATCTGCGTTCGTAAGAAGCTTGGATCCCAAGAGCTCCTTGATGAGCTTTTCAACATGCGTGCTGGTAATCAAGCCAAGTTCGGTCGTTGGGTCTGGAGACCCCTCTTCCTGTAAGAGCGCCGTGATGACCACATCGAGCTCGGCAACACACTCTCCAGAGATTGTGCCGCTGCTCTGATGCGCTATTAGTCTCCAAACTTGTCGGAAGAGGATGTCATACCTTCAAAGCTGCTCTCACGGAGTCTGTCAGCTCGCGTATCTCATCATACAGCCACTCTCCTCCCTCCGAGGAGGCATGCGACCCAAACGACTTTGCCGATTGAACAGAGTTCGCAACGGAAGCGGCTCTAGTGATGTTCTGAGGAGAGTTGAAGAAACGCGATGGTGCTACGCCATATCAACCCCAGTACCAAGAACTCTTCGACTCCGCTCACTCACATAGTTTTGGGGTCTTCAAGAAATCCGTGCCGCCGTCAACCACGACGCCGTGATCCTCGATGCTACCAACCACATTTCCCACCTTGTTGTCTCTGCGCGGCGTCCCTGGTATGAGTAGAGGCCGGCTGTGGTCGATGAGCACAGTCCTGTCCTCGAGAGTCGCCGGCGTCGGCTCCTCCTCGTACGGACTTGGCTCTTCACTTGTAGACTCGGGGGTAGAGAAAGGCAGACCGTCGTCGAGTACCAGTTGCTCCGTCACCGTCGCAGTGAAATAATCCAGCCTCCGTGTGGTCGCAAGTTTCAGCACCCCGTCGGGCGGGAAGGGATCCAAACAGAGACAGCTTACGGAAGGAGACTTCTTGCTCTTGAACGGGTTCCGGAATGTGAGTTCTAGAGACCCGTAGCTGGACTTGGATCCGTCCATGTTGTTCTATGCCACGGAGCGGGCATCCCAGAATCAGGGGAAACCGAAACGTGCGCGACGCTCAACGTGCTTTGTACAGAGAAGGAGATCTTATCAACTTAGAAACGATGAAGCTGGAGGTTCGAGACATCAAGTTCTATCTGATTATGTCATTGGGTGTAGAGGAAAGAAGCATCACGAAAGAAGCATCACGCCTGTAGGTGTTTTTGGTCCAGGAAGGACCGACTCCATCCCACCCGAGGCGGCTTTACATCGAAGCCATCACAGTTTCGTTCATTTTCGATCGATAGCATCACGGGACTGGCGTTTTGGCCAACTGAAATGTATATTTTAAGTGGCAGTATGGCTCCTAATCACGCCTTGTTAACATGGGTTGCTTCATCAGTACATACCGTCAGTTGCAGTCTGTACTCAGACAGAATCTACTTCTAAGATGTACCTTACATAAAACCATTTCTCTATTGGCCGTATCTCGTTATACTCGACACATCATTTTATTCAAGAGGTCAGGTAATCAATTACGCGAACGTTCACGTGATAGAAGCGTTGCGGCTGAAGCCTTCCACGCTCCTTCGAATGCAATATAGCCTCTTAATCGAGGTACGCACATCTTCAGCGGTCGGCAATTGACGATGGAATGCTCAGCTGGCTTTTTTATTCACAGCCATCCCAATGGTTAAAGCCTACAGCTGTTGGGTCCATCTCTGTTCTTAGTTTCACTGGCCAATAGGTCCCAGTCCCCCTCTGGCCATTGCCACCCACCTCACCCCCGCTAGCCTATTGTCTTCTGATTCTCAGGCCCGCAGAACTTGAGACGATAGAAAGTTTCTGCTACAAGAGGACTTGCATCATATGATGCAGTGTCTGTAAGCTAATCTTTGCGCATGGATACAATATACTTCTGCTAACAGACGATTCTCTACTTACTGTAGGTGTGGGCGATCTAGAGCAAAGAAGAATTCCCAAGATTGTCTGTGAAACCAAGTCCCGACTCTGCGATATCACCGATGTAGGTCTTGGGAACTGTAAGTAGGAGATGGGAGATCTCGTTAAGCCCCAAGACCTGCTGTCTCCACACGCCGCTTCTGAGAGGAAACCAATGACGACGATTTCCGAAGATGAAACGTGGTTTTGTGCTACACGAAATGATACCGTGTAGCTTGTTACATCGTTACCAGGATAGAGAAGTATGGCCGGGCGGAGGTCAGACGCCACGATCCTTCCGCATTCTGGCGTGTGCAGATCATTTTTCAGACGCTCGGAATCTGCATTCACTTGCAGACTATCACAACTTCATCGATCTATTCCTCCTGTCTTCCCCTCATTGCTTCTCTCGAAGTCGATCAGTGACGCGGCGGTACAAGATTCGATTTCTGCCGCCGACGTATCACAGTATCTTGCCGCTGCCGCGGCTCTGCGCGAGTTACATACTTCTACAATCATTTTGTAGATGATAGTCGACGCGATACTAGCTAGCGAAGTTTGATGCCATGCACGTCAGAATCCTCCTTCTTGTGATAGGCTGAACGTTGGTCATGGTCAGCCTCTAATAGTCTACTTCCTGGTGCAGCCCGAAGAGTTAACACGACACAAAGAACTAGTAACTGTCTTTGCTCCTATGCTTTGCCAGTAAATACTCTATCTGTAGAGTACAGTGTACTCTCTGTATATCATTGCCTGTACTCTGCGGGCACGTGTTCAAGGATGCTGTTCTTGAGCGCTTATGCCAATCTGTTATTGGCCTCGCTTAAGCCCCTGACAGGCGGGTCTCCACTCATCGACATAACAACATTCTTTGTTGCTCCGACTTCGACCCCTCCAAGAACATAGTTGATCCGATGTGGATTTGTAGGGCCATTGATCTATGACCAAGCGCGATATACCGCCTCTGAGTATGCCTCCCGTTGGCGAAAAAGCTTCTCTCCCAAGCAAGACTTCATTAGGATTTTGGCTATGCACCGATGCCATAGTCAACGGTCGCTCGGGCCCAGGTAAACACACCTTTTCAAAAATCTCTGAGTGCTCAGCTCATTGTGTTTGGCTGCCATGCAGCAGACTGGCATATTAGGGCGAGGCTTCCAAAAAGTGACCTTCTGCGGTGAGATGCAGCAGGGAATGTCTGCAGGGTGGTGTTGCTTTTCTGTCCGATTATCGAAGCTGCAGCCAGGCCTGCAAGTTGCCTGTACTCGGTATATGATTTTCTGCCCATCCACCAGCATCTCCTCACATTCACATCCGGTTACGTTTCATTTGGGCTGGTCTTTTGTCTTTTTTTATGTATCTCCTTGAAAGAGCACTCTCTACTCATGCCCTCCAGCGAGGACGCGACTGGAAGGCTCAGCACTAAGACTCGCAATGGTTGTCAGCTTACCTGAATTCACTATGGATCTTCAGGTCTGGAGGAAGTCGGATATGGCCGTGCCAGCCGTCATAATCGCTGTCGTTCTTTTAAGTCCTACCACAGCGCTACAGGTTTCCCCGAATTCGGCTTGTTCTTCTTTGTGCATGGACAGCCTAACCTCAGACGCTTCTGATCCAAATGCCTCGAACACCTATGGATCTGACGTCGTGTGTAAGGATAGCGACTACGCAATTAGCTCGATTGGGTACAAATTTGAGACTTGCCTGAACTGTCTTCAGGGGAGCAGTGCATCAAGTTCAAAAGAGAATGATCAGCAATGGTATTTTTGTAAGTCTCCAGAAAACAACCTGCCAAAAACTTTGCTAAGGCTGGCTTTGAAGACAATCTTCGATATGCTTTTAACAACTGCGTCTTTGGAACTACAAATTCCACCGATACGGTCTCGACGCAATGCTCATCCGATTCGGTCTGCGGTCATATCCACCCCGCCCTCGCTGATAGTATGGGGACCCCATCAACTGCTGACCAGTACTCCTATTGCACATCCTACGATCACTCATTCATGGGGTCTGGCTTGGACCTTTGTCGGGACTGCCTCAAGCTCAACAACGAGGCCTCATATCTTGCCAATTGTATGTAGGGAGTAATAGAATTCAATTCTGGCATTTGCTGATCCATTAACAGTTCTCACTGCCCTTGAGGCAGGCTGTGTTCAAAGACCAGGCAGTGGCTTAGTGGTTGGACTCAACAGTACTGTATTCACCAAGAGTGAAGTCGCCATCACGTTTCCCAGAGACCCTTCGCCCAAGGACAAGCCAGAAGGTTTTTCTACAAGGTCGATCGTTGGGATTGCAATTGGATGCACGCTGCTACTGCTTCTCCTAGTTGCCACTAGCTTTATGTACCTGCGAAAACGACGGGAGAATAAGCTTTGGAAAAGACTTCACGGCCCTCATTATAAAAGATCTGGTGCCCGGAATAATACTGCTCTGAATGGAGGAGCTTCCACTTCACCACAGAACTCTCCTCGGTTGAAGGACGACGCGCAAATTTCTCTCACTCCCAAAGTCAGAAATTTCAGCTTGTCAAAACAGCTTCCCCATCTAGCTGGACAATGGCATAGAGCTCAACCATCTCGAGAGACGTACTCTCCAAGTCTAGCACAATACCAACCACCGCAGCCCGTCGAGAATTCTGTACCAGCTCATGATGCCTACATCCCTCCAGCGTACACGCCACCGTACTTAGACACTACATCCTCTTCGTGTTTTCCGATGCCTCCATCACCCTCGCCAAAGGCGCCGCAACTATTACCTGCTATACATCTCCAGCGAATATCACCTCCAGACACCGTATCAAGTCATCCACAAAAAACTTTACCTTCGGAACTCCAAGATTCGGGAGCTAGAGGAATGAGCGATGCCTCAAGCGTCCCTTCCAACGGGCAAGAAGCTTCAACGGGAAGAAGCGAAAGCAAAAAAGCAACATGCTCGCCAGCTTCACTAGGCTACGGGGTGCCTCGAGAAACCCCTAGTACCGCTCTCTCTAGCCATCCCCCCACACGCCCTTCTCGGACCCTAAGTCTGAGTACACGCAAGGCTTCCTTTCGTCTATCCTCAATGGTAACGCGTAGACCTTCCTCGGAAACGCGGGCCTCTCATTCCCGACACAACAGCACTATCCCAGCGTCACAGACCCAGAGTCTCGGCGAGAGACGGGCTTGTGTGCTCCCTCTCGTCCAGACGGCCGCTTCGGTAGCGAGAGCAGAGGAACAAGCTACGCAAGCCAGAGAGAGACATCTCAGAGCAGGACTAGGAGGAACGCAGGCCCACGGGCCCGAAGAGACCTCGGCCGTGGCGAACAAGAGTCCCTCGAGTGTTGCCAGCGAGGAGCTGTGGCCTGGCACCTACTGATCTCGACACGGCGACCTTGGCATTCTCAGTCCGCGCGCCGTTCTGGCTGTGAGTCTCGAGTTGAGCGTTGGAGTTTGGGGAGAGCCTCTGTCTGCTCTTGGGGCCTTTCTTCGCTCTTGCGATCTGTGGGCGGCGGAGGAGATTGGTTGTGATGGTGCAATTCGTTTGGTAGCTGTTTGGTCCTCGGAATCCATCACTTTGTCCTAACCTCCAAGATTTGCCTGGATCGTCCGCGTCCCGCGCGCGGCTTCGGCACTCTCCAAGATGCCTCGTAGTACTGTAGGACGCCTCACGCCGAATCCACTCCCACGGCTCACGCGCCTGTCACTTCGAGGAGTGGTTTCAGCTCGCTTATCATGGCGCGCGCTAAGATGGGAGTAAACAAGAATTCAAGTGGAACTGTCGTCTTCCCCCCGACCGCTGCACTTTGAGAGCTGACACTCAGCTTGGATGTAGACGTCTAAGATGATGCTGTATGTACGTAGGACGCTTTTGTTGTGCTCGCAGGTACTGTACCTAGAGGTCGGTAGGAAGCAAGGGTTACGCAATGGCGATTTGTGTTTACAAAAATAGCCGATACACCCTTCGTCACCTGTCAACGAACCCAAAGACTCCCGCTGAATGATTGTTAACCCATAGTCACAAGAATGAACCTAAATACAAATCTGCCATACCGAGACCGCAGCAGCCCTCTCCCACGTTACACAGCATGGCCCGTCTTAGCATCCTCATCCGCAGCAAGGGGCCGGCCCCTGCCGTTTCCAGGATGTAGCAGCACAGGCGCAACGTTCTGCATCTCGATCCGCTCGCCCTCAGGCTCCCTCTTCTCCCGACTGCTGCTTCGAACAACGCCGGACAACGACGCGCCCGCGCTGCCTTTCCCATCGAGCGGCACGTTCCCCTCCGGGCCGAATTTCGGAGTATGCTCGTTGGCATCCACGGGACTGTTGTACTGACCCGAGTACGGGCTGAAGTAGACCTTCTCCCCCATCGCGCTCGCCGGGCTTTCATCCTCCGTTCTCTCCCGCGCCCACGGTGCCGAAGAGACCAGAGGCTGCTGGCTTTGTGGACTGTCGAAGAAACCTCCCGGGCTGGACAGGGGCGCCGACGCGGATATGGCCGCTTGTTGCTGCGCGGCCCAGTTCGAATAGCCGCTTTGTTGCTGATGCTGGAGCAAGACTTTCCGTCGACGTTTCTTTCCTTGCCAGACGATGCAGATTCCCAAGATTGACAGAAGAGCAATAAGGCCTCCGACGGCAATTCCGACTTTTGCCCCGAGCGTCAAGCCGTTGCCGTCCGATGTGTAAGTTGATGCTGACGCGGAGGCTCCGCTTGTGATGTTGACGAGGGTATCCGAGAAGAGATCTCCCTTGATGTTGATCGTGTTGCCAGGTGTGGGTTGTTGTTGGCATGCTGCATCCAGGACCGTGACAACTATTGGGTCGATGGAGTAAGTGGATGCTTGATGTAATACCTTACATAGGTATATGGAACTTACAATTTGTCAGGTAGAACTCGGAACTTTGAACCTTCAGACACGAGGTACATTGAGGTACACTGATGGTTGGTAGGAGGGCACAATACCCGTAGCTGCTAGCATTTGCAGAGAGCGAATCGTATTCAAAGCCGCTTTCGAGAGCACCGCAGGCTGTACTTGGTTACATTAGACATCGAACCTTGGAAAGAGATGGTGAACGTGCCTCGTAGCGCACGGAGTGCCGACGACATTGGTGTTATTTGGAAACCCAAACAGACACCAACTAACAGCGTACCGTAGGTCGTCTGTGCAGAGTGTCCATCAGTGAGTTGATCATATGCTAAGCGAAGATAAAAATCGAGGTACTGACATATTGCCCAGTGAAGATCAGGCTGATTGGTGATGGGATCAACATATTTGCTTTGAACCTGGCAAGAAATGCAACTCTGATAGACCATCCCAACATCTGTTGACTTAAAATCGGCATTGCTGCACGCCATATCACTCCCATCAGTACTCCCTAAGTTATTGCCGCACTGGGATGCGCATGGTGACGACGTGGACGCCTGTAAAGCTATCGTCGTCGAGGCAAAAGGGGTGATGAGCACGAGAGCCGGTGCCAGGGCGGAGTGGCGCATCTTCGAAGGCTCGAAAGCCGTGATGTTGTGCTATGTTGAATGATAGTAATAAACTCTCCAACGTCCTAATTGAAGTGGTACGTATTCCATAGAGATGGCTTTGTGATCTTGCCCGGCAAGATTGCCCGAACCTCCTCGTAGACAAACCAAGGTGATGCCGAGCGGCGAGTTACCTCCCTACATTGTAGACGTGCGATGGGGGGCAGTTGCTCGTATATATGGACTCGAGCGGAAGCTTAAGTGGTTTATAGTCGATCTTTGGTTCTAAAGCGCACCTATCTGTACGAGTTCTCCGCCAAACGTGACTCGGGTCCAGCAGCTAAACGATATATAAGTTGCTCACGAGCTCACCGATTCCGTCAGTATTCACCCACAGCACTGTGTATATGCATGCGAGGTACTCTGCAGGGTCACCTCACTGCACAGGGATTCTGGTGCTTTACCGGGTTCAAAAACTCGTGCTAGCGGTTGATTGGTGATCTTGAAGTTACTGTAGAAAAGCTTGATGCTGTGTATCCCGCCATGAAAGCCTAGGAATTCGACCATTGAGGGCGGTTCAGTACATCGTGGCCGCACGTGGATGGATTCACAAGCCGCTATTGTGATAGTGACGAGTGTGTCGGAGGTTGGCGGCCATGCCATGAGACGTATCTTGACTCGGACGAGAATGGCATTCATCTGTCGCCGCCAACCGCGCCGAAGAGATACGAGCAGTGTACCTCTTGAGTGATGTTACTGCTCTGCACCTCTACGTGCTGCCGCATATAAACGAAGTGATCAGGTCATCGATTGGTGCTCACACTCCCTCCCACTTCCACAACATTGGACCCCGAGTCGAACGGATTGGGAGGTGGCGTAAAAGTTACTGCGATGTACCATAGTAGATGGTTGGTGGTATTAGTCGAGTAAGATTCGAGCTGGAATGGAGTGGGCGCGTAACCAGCCGAGACGATTGGCTGGATTTTCGGTTTGGCTTTTTACAGTACAAGGTCACCTGATCCCCGTTGGACTCTGTGGAAGCCTGGCCAATGGCTTGGATATGACAAAGCCGGTGAGAGCGGTTTTGGGAAGCGTTGGCCCTTAATTGTTTCTTATAGACCCTTTGACCAACGTTATGCATGTTCGTAGAAAGTTTTGAGATGCAGTGTGATGGCAGCAGAAACAGCCCAAAGACGCCGTTTGAATGTCCGAGAATATGAGAACATGAGCCCTGTTCCATTTCCTCAAAAGCGGAAATGGATTTACGTCGATTGAAATGCTAGGGAAAGCAGAGCGATGAGAAGTAAAAGATCGGTCCGGCTCGAGGAGGATGGCAAATGTGGTAAGGCTGCAATGTAGATGCACCCCGTCGAATGCTCGCTCGCTGAAGGAACGTCTACTTCTGTACAGTAAATCGGCAAATTAGAGTTCCTCTGGGATTCAGAAGGTTCCCAATGCTGACAATCAATCCATCGTGAAGATGCGAAGCGCTTCTTCTGTGACAACAGCAGGACCGGGAATTATGTACTTGAGGATGATAAGTGAAGATATTGACACACAGTCTAGTATCGGGTGCTTCCTACGCGCGTGGGAATGATATGACGGTGATCGCGATGATTCGCATTATTCTGAGGTTGACTTTCATACAAACCAGATAGAACTTTGCGCCACCAATCTTTGCTAATGCATACGTATACATGTAATTGAATCAACTTGCTCCAGGCCGTGAACCTGAACGCAGTGTGCGCCACTCATTTGTCCTTAGGTTATTGCTTCCATTTTCGTTTCTGAACTCCGCGCTGCAATAAAAATGGAAAAACAAAAATAAAGGTCGAAAGAAAAACCTGTTTCAAACCACTGGGCTTATCCTTTACCAGACCGAGCTCTCAGGGCGAGGTGACGCATTTCGACTTCTGGAATCGGGAGACAGGTCAGATAGCTGACCGCCGGGAACCATTGACGCTGAATGGGGACCATTTGTTCTAGCGTCATGCTCGTAGTCTATAGTGCCAAGCTTTGAGTCCAACTTTCCATCTGATTCGGACCAGCCCGGGTTAGCATCTGGTCTGTCTTCAATAGCTTCAGACTCAGAAGTGCTAGCTGGAACGTCAGTAGTGGCAGCAGATTTCGATGTCGAGACGAGTTTGGCTGTGGGACCTTCCTCAGTATCAACCACGAGGAGTTCTTTCTCTCCGCGGCCTAAGAGTCCATACACGTTGACTTCACCCTCGTTGATCCCAATCACCGCGCTCGTTCCAGCATAGACAACCTCGTCTTCAATGCCACAGCGATTGGCAAAAATTACAATGATCTCTCCTTCAGCCTCAGCTCTGATGAGCGGCTCGAGGCGACTGAGCCAGTATGCGAGAGTGTCCATATCAGGCTCGCTTGGAGCTCGGCTAAAGCTTCCAGCGTCTTCGCGGGTGTTCCATCTGTGACACAATAAGCAGGCGGATCATCCGGTTGCTAGGATGATATCTCATGATGTGAAATCTGCGGCTAGGAACGAGCGAGGAGCTGCTTCTTGCTTAGTGTACTCACGCCATTGAAAGAATCACAAGGTTCGCTTTAACATGAAGGACGTGATGCCCAAATTCCCATGCAGTCCAAGGTGCCTCAAACTTGTACGGACTGATACGATCAGCAAGATCCGTGGGTACTAAGCGATGTGGGATTACTTCAGATCCATGCCTGCAAGATGCAAAAGTCAGTAGAATGCCCAAATTTATCCACGGAGAAGAACTCACAAATCCCCATAGCAACATCGCCAAGGCCTTCGACCGCTCCGGAGTAGAAGCCTTTGCCTTCTAGGGCCCATGTCTCATCCGTGTAATACAAGAAAGATTTTCTGTAATTTGCAATAGTCTCACCATCTCGGTTTACCATGATAACAGAGTTGTAATACTCCGGATTGGCAGGCCACTTTTTACTGACGTCGAACTTCTCGGGATAGCCCGCAGCCACTACACAGTTGTGTTTGAGGGCAGTGGTTCGGGCCCAAAGGGAAGTAATGCCAGCAGCAGTAGGTTCGAGAAAAGGCGAAATGTGCGCCAATGATCGAAAATTATATCCTGTGGGAGTTTTCAGCGTTTGGAGATTAATGTTCTTTCACCTAGATCACTCTGATAGTCGCGTGAACCCGCCGCCAGTTGGGTTGTGTAGCGCAGAGCCGACGTGTGGAGCTCAAAGCTTCCAGATATCCGGCAGCGTGTTGTAAAAGTTCTTCACGTAAAAACTGCTCACCAGTGAATGCAAGTTCGGGGAGAACGAGCAGATCCAGATCCTCGGGATTGGCCTTGCTCAGAACGCAATCGGCGCGATTCAGGTTATTGTCAACATCGCCAACCTGTGGAAAGATTAGCCCTTTCCCTCTACAAAGAAAACAGATGGTTACATACTCGTGGCGCGAACTGCAAGCAGCCGATCCGCATTTTTGTGGATAAATCTGAGTAAATTATGGGGATGGAGGTTGGAATTGGGAAAGGTATTGCATTTGATCGTCGTCAGGCCACCAGCGCGGCACAACCAGATGTCCGGGATTACGGATTACGAGCGTAAGCCAAAGTAATCGATTTCACTTTGAAGAAATGTCTTGCTGGAAGCGCATGAGGTGGCACAGCGTTAGCTCTGATCATGTGACCCTCCTACACAAAGCCCGCCTAGGCGCTAAAGACACACCCACTTCGAAGAGGCGAGTGCTTTGAGACGTCAACAGAGGGTGAAGGAGGAGGCAATTCTAGTAATTCTACGTACCGTTTGCTTCCAAGATAGCAAGCTGATATTCGTAGTACCTATTGAAAGCTACAGAATGGTCGTCTCAAAGGACCAAACAGCAATAGAAGTCTAAGGACTAACAAAAACAGCAAGAGGTTGGCCTGGTTAATGCAGCAAAGAGAGTCCAGAGCCTTACACCGAAATATTCCTATAACGCTGTGAACATGCTCAGTTATGTAGCATCGTACCACATTTCATTTTCTTATCATCTTCAATTGCTCAATCGTATCTGTCTGGCTGGTGGAAACCCTATCCCAGAACTCTTTGACCATGAAAATCAAAGCTCCAAACGCAATGCTGCAGTACAAATAGGATCGAAAATGAAAGACTTTATACCAGACATGGTCAACATCCTGCTGTACTACATCACCAGAAGGTACTACGGGGGCGAGGTGTGATATGCTGACTCCTTGGACCCAGATAATTTCTGGTAAACGAGGACTGGAAGAACGCAGCAGAGGCTGGATCTGAGGGCCGCGGCTCTTGGCTGTCCTATTCCTGGCCTATGCCGAGGCGAGTAACATTCTTCGTTGACTGGCGAGTAGAATGCTGCGGGTTTCCGACCAGACTCGCCCCTAACCTTGCATTATTAGCATCTGAACACACTATTCTCGCTCGGGGCCCGTGGCACGATAGCAAGAGATTCCATTTCCTACAAACTCCGCCCCAGTTTTGACCTTTGTACCCTGCCTTGTTTAGCATGTATGATACACAAAACGCCCCGAAAGGAAATATGCACATAGGAAAGCGAAAGAGATCCCTCACGCCGACTCATACTCGATAAGCCAACGCTCAGTCACTATCGCTGTCCTCGGCCTTCTTGCTCTCCTTCTTGGCCTTCTTCTCCTTCTTCTCCCTTCTTCTTGCGCTTGCGCTCCGCCTTCTCCTCCGCCGTCTCGCCCTCGTGTCTCTTGCGCTTCTTCCCACTATCGTCCGCAGTGTTGCTGACCGTAGATACATCTGCCGCCGGGCTGGCTGCTGGAGGCGACGCAGCAGCAGCGATCTGAGCAGACACTTCAGTGGCATCTTTGGCAGGGGCCTCGCCACCTTCGAGGGGGGCATTGAAGTCCTTGTACTCAGTGTTCCACTTCGCGGGGGTAGCTTCGTTGGGGCGTCCGTATTTATCGAGCTTGCCGTCGGCCTTCATTTTCTTTTTCTCCAGAGCGACTGGGCCGAGTCCCCATCTTCGCGGGTAGAGATCGCGCTCCATGATGCAACGCTTCACCTTCGCTACTACTCCGTGATCGCATGTCGAGAGCTCGACTGTGGACATCTGCGCGATGCCCAATGCGATAGCCTCTCCTTTTGTGGTCATCAATACGACCTCCTCGTGGACTTCAATTCCAGACTCTGCGGATTCTGTTAATACATTGACCAACTGGTAAAACTGTTTAGGACATACCATATCTAAGTAAACCGGGAATCATAAGCTTTGCACCGTAGCACACGGCATTGACAGCGCTATCCTTGACAACAATTCTCTTGTAGGTGGTAAGGAGTGTTTCCAAAGGAGAGATGACCCGTCTCAAGTACGACTCATCGCGAGTGTTGTCCTGCATCCATTGGGCATCCAGAACATCGTGGAGTGTGACCATACCCTTGGTCTCGTCCATAGCACCGCTACGAACACGGCGCAGCTCTTGCATGTGAGCTCCAACACCCAACAGCAGACCCAAATGGACACACAGCGTACGGATATATGTTCCTGCCTCACAGCTGACCCAGAATACGCCCAAGTGTCTATCATTATCGAACTCGTAAAGCTTGCTCTCATGAATCGTTCGGATTCGCAGTTGTCGCTTCACGGCGGAGATCAAAGGAGGACGTTGGAAAAGAGCACCGGTCAGAGTCTCGAGGGCTCGCGCGAATTGCGCTTCACCGCCTGGTAGCTTGTCATGTAGTCGGATAACGCAGACGTACTCCTTTCCTGCGCCTTGCTGCGACTTGACGAGCCTCGTTGCGCGATCAATGCAGACAATCAAGCAACCGGTGACCTTGGGATCGAGGGTACCGCTGTGACCAGTTTTCTCACATCTGAATTTCGGAGTCAGTCAAATGAAGAAACAGCAGGGTCTGATGTCTGTTTTTCTACCTCAGCATACGCTTCACCCACGCGACCACTTCATGAGAAGAAGGGTTCGAGGGCTTGTCGAGGTTTATGACGCCGGAGCTGATGTAGGACTTCAGGTCACGATTGAGGGGGTTGCAGCCGACGGGGATGGGGGTAAAGTGACCAGTGCGAACCATCACTGTCGGACTGTTAGTGGCTTGATCTTCCAGCAAATTTGGGACAGGTATGCGTACAATTGGTGTAGTTCTTCAGGAGGAGAGGCCATTCGCTGGAGTCTGCTGCTGGGGTCGCAGCTTCGGGTTTTATGGTGTAGTCCGCATCTTTGGGCGCGACTATCATAGCCATCATGGAATGTTATTAACGTTCCTGGAAACGCGTTTCCTGGTATTAGTAATGAGTTGTCGAAGTTCTTCCTGCACTTCGGGTCGAAATATTTGAGCTCTTCCCATGAATTTTTTTAGTGGTGGGCGGGAAGTCTAGCTGCGTCTGGAGTAGCGTGGTTGTCACGTGAATTAGACCTGTACGACCACTGGACATCAGGCAGTCAGTGTTCTTCGATCTTGGGTAAAAGAGCATCACGACAATTAGGTTTATCTGTAGGCAGATTCTGCCGAAGAAGGCCAATGCGATAACAATGACCATCATCCTCAGGTCAGAGATTCGTCTTATTTTTCTACACACCTAAGCGGGTATCTTTATTGCTCTCTCTTAACAAAGTCGGTCCATCCATCCACCCTTCACCCCCATACAGCACATCACCATATGTAAAAACGCCGGTTGTAAATGCCCCATTCGCACCAAAACGCCTTCCCGAATTGCGTGCAGCCAAAAGTTGCAAGCATCGCCGTGAACTCCAGGTTCTCATGAGCATACCGCCACTACTCTATGACTCACTTCGACTCATCGATTCCTGTTCTCTTCTGTAGAACACCTCCCCTTCATCCATCTGCTCACGCACTCGCTTTGCACGTGCAAAAAGCTCCACCTCGTCATCGTCCAATGTCCGTTTGGACCTCGACATACTGTCCTCCGACATCACAGCCCTGGCTCTTGCCTTCAGGAACTCAATGTCATCTTCCTTCTCCTGAACCAGGTTTCCGAACGCACGACGTACTGGTGGCTCGGTCGGTACGCTTCTTGGTGTCAAAATTTCTCCTGGCTGGCGAAGGGGTGTTGATGGTTTGAGAAAATCATCGGAAGACCGCTTATGGTACAACATTCTAGCAGCTGAGGTGGCTAGAGGTGATCCATTGGGAAGTGTCGAGATGCCTCTTGCCTTCAAACGAAAGTAGTCCGTCTGCACGCCACTGACCTGGGGTCGATATTCGTCCTGGGGTGTGTAGTTTGGAATCAAATGTATTCTTGATGCGCCAGTCATCAAAGAGCGTCGTAGGGTATCGTCCGACTTGCCACGCATGTGCCTACTGACACTCGATGTGGCGCTCCTGGTAGACCGATCCGAACGCTGTCGCTTGGTGGCAGGTCTTTGGTCTAGCTGGACCACCGCACGAGTTTCGCGATTAGGGTCATGCACTCCATTGAGGATACCCGTCGCGCCAAGAAGACTTTCCAGACTGTCATTTCTGCGAGTCCTCATGGTTGATGCCTTGAATTCCTCCACAACGTTCGCCGCTGCCGCCTTCCGGGCTGCGATCGACTCCTCTGCTGCTTCCTGCCGAAGTCTCCTTGCCTCCCTTCCTCTCCGCTTTAAACTCCTCCGGCGAGTCTCTGCACACCAAAGAAGACCGTATTTGGTGGCTAAGCTCTTTTCTCTAAAGCAGTTCGCTTCTGCCAGCGCCGCTTCATCGGCTTTCTTTGCGGCCTTTACATTTTCCTCTTCCTCGAACTGGGCAACTGCAGTCCGAAGGATTTTCTCAACCTCCCAAGAAACAAATTGATCCACGATACCATCGTCGCCTAGAGCATACCAATCCGTGAATCCAGTCCATGGATCGAAAGGCGGCGAGGGAACCTCAGAAAAAACCGTCGGAGTTCCTTTGGCTACTTGTAAGCTTGGGAAAGCCGAAATTACTGGGCCCTTGGGAGTTGTGCTTTGCAGCTGCGGCGTGACACCTGCAAATGACTCTTGCGCAGGAGCTGGTACTTGCGGCGTCCCAAACGTGCCTATGGGTGGAGGCAAATAGGTAGTCGGGAGTTGTGGCTTTGGGACCGGCTCTAGGGTCTCTTGGGTTTGGGACGCTGGCTGGGGCAGGGCTTCAGGCAAATCTTTTTGAGAGATAGGAGGAGCCGTGGATGCAGCAGAAGCTGGACAGCCACTAGCACTCAGTGATTTAGGGGCCAATGAGGAAGGGGCAAGTGAAGTGGCCGACGTCGAGGTGAAGGAGAAAGACGGCGGATTCTGACTGCCTGGGGGTGCTGCTGGTTTCGATGGCTGTGAAAAGATGGAAGTTGCCCCATTCACAGTCGGCTTGTTGAAGAACGACACACTTCCAGTTGGAGATGTTCCATTAGTCGGTTGAAAAGAAAAGGCCGGCGCCGGCTTTGGCTCCTCCACGCGGTGTTGGGCCGAAAACGCGTTCGCAGTTGGCGCAGCTGCAAAACGATCGAAAATGGAGACAGGTTTAGGTATCTCCTGCACGGGGGCCGGAGCAGTCTCTGCCACTACTGGGGTAGAAAAGAAAACAGGCTGTTCAGTCTTTCGTTCAGCAGCCGGTTTCGGCCAAGGGTCCTTCGCTGCTGTCTGCTTGACAAAAAGACCTTCATCCTCCTCGTCGTTTGGGATTTCTTCGCTTCCTGTCTCCTCATACACCGTGTTGTAAAGCACTTCCAACAAGGGGCGATTGCCACGCTTCCGCTCCACAAGGGGATCTGAGTGATACTGCTTGCCCTTGTGCAGGTGGTCAATATCGCTACCAGGCTCCAGGGACAGGTAAGTGATTCCATCAGCTTCTCCGAACGTCATGTTGCGTGCCTTCCCCCAGGGCACAATGTCATCTTCATCATCGAATCGAAGATATTCGTTCAGCCTCGAAAGCGTCCAATCCTTGACTTGGTCTCGTTGCTTGCGATAAGAGGCTATGATGGTTCTAACGATTGCTTCTCGAGCATCATTGAACCAAATCTCAGCAAAGCAAGCCATTGTGTAAGAAGTACCTTGATCCTTGACAATTTCGAAGTACCGAGCAGTAGCATTCTGTGCAACATCGGTTTGTGCAGCCGGAGTGAGTGGGCCTTGCATTTCCCAAATGTTGGCAAGTGCTTCGACCAGGCTGAGCGCGATTTTCATATGCTTCCCGTTGTAAACATCCCATCCCCAACTCTGCACCATATCAAGAAGCCCCGGGTGCGTTTTGCGCTGAATAAGTATCGAGTAAGCTCGAAACTCTGCCTCGTTTTCGCACGTGATGCCATTTGCTTTGCAATCGTCGTAGGCTTGGAGGAGAGAGATCATGGTGTTGCTGAGCTGTTCGAATTCCTGGTAGGTATCAAACGCCTCAGAAGAATTTTCAGGCTTGGACATGAGGTGTAGCGCCAAACTATGGAAACGAGCAATGGTCTCAAGGCAGTAGACCTGGTCAAGCAACTCGTCAGAAGTCATGAAGGAGTGAAAGACAAAGTCCCGTCTCAACGCTCGTGTGCGATTCCAAAGGAAGCCGTGGACTTGAGAGAGGTTTTCCTCACTCAGAACTTCTTTCATTAGATAATCGACGGTCCTTCTGAGAGCTGCCGTTGTTCTGACTTCGCTTGGAAGAGGGGCGTCTTGTCCAGCAGAGGAGCGCGCGTGGATTTTGACCATTTTCTCCAAAACTGCGTGCCGCGTGATAGTACCATCTGGTTGCAGTCCCTTCTCACAAGCATCAACTCTGCCTTCAAGCAATCGTTCAATCTTCTCGAGTTGCGGACACATGTCCTCACAGGTACCCTTGAAATCAATAGCGTCGGCTAAGCTCTTGGGCTTTTCGGGGTCATCGATTACACCCTCTCGCATCAGAGCTTTTCGGACCCTGCTTTGATACTTTTTGTACTCATTAAGATGCTTCATGAGCTCTGGAACTCCTAACAATTGACGGGCAAACATCAAGTCGTAAGATGGCATCGCCGGTGGGACGATCCGCTCTTTCTCCAGCACCTTTGCGACTTTGGCAGCAAGAGAGCCTTCGACTGGTTTTGAGGTGGGTAGTTCGAAGCCGGATAGCGGGTTTGAGCTTAGAGAGGCAGGTTTGAGGGTGAAAGGGGAGGTGGACTGCGTTGAATTTGATAGTGCCCCGTTCATAGGTGCATTATTAATTGTCCCGAAGCTCTTGGAATTCAATCCAGTGTTTTGAGAACCTAAAACGCCCAAGTTTGATCCTGCCCCAGCACCGAATGCGTTTGAAGGAATTCCGGTGAGAGGAGCACTTGCAGCAGCCCCAAAAGCATTCGAGGTAGGGGGAATCGGTGCATTGGAAGTCTTAGGAGTGGGTGCAGCGAAAACACCGAGTGTCGAGGTCGCACCGAATGCCCCAGTTCCAACAACTGGCTTGCACCACGCATTGGTGGGTATAGCTGATGCTCCGAAGGTGGCCGAGGGAGCTGCGATAGGTGTATTCGACGGGGTACAGAAACCTGTAGAGGGCGTGGTGGTTTTGTCAAAGCCTAAGGACGTGTTCGTCTGAGCAGGAGCACTTGGAGACGCGCCAAAGGGACTCGACATCGCGTTCGGGTTGCCGAAAGATTTTATCGATACGTCCGCCTTTAAAGCTGCAGCGAAAGGGTTGAAAGGAGCTTTGGTATCTGGTGTTGAAGTCGCGCCAAAAGGACTGGTTGCGGCGGGTGGTGCGCCAAAAGGGTTTTGTATCGCCGCAGGCTTCGCAAAAGGATTCGGCTTTGGTGAAGAATCCCTGGTGACTGCGCTTGTTTTTGGCTCCATGGTCGTTGTATCTGAGAATCGAACTGACTTGTTGGCGTACAAACCACGGCCAGCACCTCTGCCTCGCGCATTGCCCCTCTTCCCGTTCTGTTCTCTCTCGACGCGCTTTGCCGCGTTTTCGAGTCGGTCTTTTTCGAATTCGTTCGGGAGAGTGGATTCTGGAGGGTGATCTGTGTAATAGTCTGAGTGCTTGCTTTTCAAATTCTTCTTCTCGCGATGAAATCGATCGGTGAGTGTTCAGAGCATCGTGCATCGCGCATCGCGCTTGGTAAAGGGGATGGAGGGAGCAAAGATCTTGTCCTCAAACTTACGAGAGCTCAACGCTCCTCTGCTCATTGTATCCTGACCTTTTCCTCTCGGTGAACGGTTCCGGGCGCGTGAGTTGCGATTGCTACCTCGGAGTAGCTCCTGCATTGTCCGTGTTCATTGGGGATGAGTCTCACCGAGGTCGAGAATGAAATAACATCGGTGGTGCCGAAGTATTGAGCTAGCTTGGGAGTTGTGGAGTGCGTCTGTTTTGTTTTTGATTCTCTTGTCCTATGTGAAGATGTGAAGAAGACAAAGAGCTCCAAAGGTAACTTTGTGAGGCTCTCACAGCATTAGCGGCTAACCACCAGCCCCACTCTGTGTTTTCAGCCTCCCTCGACCGGGGCTAGGGATGACGACAAGTTGAACCACCACTACCTCACCTACAAACTTAGTAGGTACAGTACAGTACCATGAAACTCTGCGCCGCCGCCATCAATTGCCGCTGCTTTGGTTTGGTGATTATATATATATCACTTTCAGAGAAAAAGATGCATCAAGTGCCGATTCATAAAGACCGTTGTGCAGTCTACAAATACGGCGTGAAATACAGTACTGTAAGTACTGTAGCTGTCAAGAGCATATACGCATTTCATCATGCGACATATACTGTACTTTCCCACAGTCTCAGCCAGTCCCCAATGCAGAGGTATACCTTTAATTGCCCCTCCAGACGCCATCCCATATCCCTTTTCCCCGCAAACGCCCAACTACCTAGCAGAGCTTACCCTCAAGCACGCTGTTTCCGAATAACGGCAGGGCCGAGCCCTTTCCGGACCTCATCTAATTGCTCCATCCCACTCTGGTATTTGCCCTTCTTGACAAACTTCTTGCCGCTCATCGAGTGATTGCCAAGGAAGTCATCCATGATACTGTCAAAATCACCCCGAACAGGCCCAGTGACACTTGACGCGGTCGAGGACATGGAAACAGATGCCATTTCGTCCATATCCTCGTTGTACTTCTCCTCAATTCGCTCGAACCGTTTGTCCAGATCAGTGAGACCTTCGGTTCGGAACATAGAAGAAGAGCTCATCGAGTAGGTGGACGGGTTTGTCAAGGCGCCTTTTCTCTTCTTCCGCCTACCACCATTCGTAGTTGTAGTCATCATTGAAGATTGGACGTCTGAGGGTGCGGCACGCGGGTTCGGCTTTTGCTGATCTTTCTTGATGAACTCCGCTAACCAGTTGCCGTCACCGTGGTCCTCTCGTTCGTCGCTCGACATCTCAGCGGTAAGTTGAGGAGCTTCCCGGTACTCTTTGGTAGGCTTCGCTGTATCGTCCGATTCCCAGCCGCCATCCTCACCATCCCAAGCACCTTGCTCGAATTCCTCCTCATCGATCTCCTCCCCGTCCTTGGCCAATTCCCCGAAGATGTCGTCTTCGTCGTCGACATATGCATCGTCTTCCAAAGCAACAAGAACCTCCCTCAGACGTGGATCCATGTCTGGCTGGAACCCTGCAAGCACATCCGGGACGTCTTGCTGCGCCTGGTAAGTAACCTTCCGCAGATTCTTCGATGGCAGGATTTCGTCGTCCAAAAGGTTGCGCGCACGATCCTCAAGACTTGCATTCTTCAAGGCATCCTCCAGAGACTGCTGCTTCGCCTTCCCCTTGTTCTGCGTGGGTGCCTCTACGAAATATGCGTCGCCAGAACCCGTCCCAATTTCTCTCACATGCTGCATGTAATCGTACTCGGTATCGTCGTAGTAGATGCCATAGTTCGCAGCCTCTCCTTCATTGTCTCTCATACCATCAACATCGGAGCCGAGTTCTGAGGCTAGGTCGTCGATTTTTTTCGCCTTCGTAGAGTTGAGAGGCGCCGTCGGATTCAAAATCATGGAGGATACCGACGCATCGTGAATGAGGGGATCATTTTGAGGCCGATGAAGAACTGTGAAGTGAGTCGCAGTCTTCTTGTCAATCCACTGCTTGCGGGGCATTTTTCTGGTTCTGGTGTTTGCACCAGAGTGTGATGCTTTGCTTCAAAACGATCGGTTTTTCTTTTTTTGTTGGAGGAAAACGACCGCTCGAGGCATGTGCGAAACGCCAACTTCGGATTCTGCTTTTTTCGAGTACAAATCCCCGGGTAGAATTTCGCTTTTAGTGGAATCCCAAGTTACCGGAAAACCTAGGCGGCACTACTCAAAAAGGAGTGCGAAGTAATAAAGTTGCCCTCGCGTTGTGCTCTGTCGAGAACTCTGGTCGTCGCCAAAATTTGATTTGTGGCGCGGGGTCCTGCTAGCAAATACTAATTTTGCGTCACCGATTTGCCTCTTGATCAGCGCGCTCAAGTCAACCCCGCCACGAGAATTTCGACTGAGCGCTTCTCCAGACACGATAATCAAGCAATCCACGACATAGAGAAAGCGGCCCGTTGACTAGCATCTTCGAACAGAAATCCTGCGGTCAAGATGGTTCTTGCGAAATCCAAAAATGCCGTCGGGCTGGGCAACAGGTCTGTTCGGTCCAAGGCCCTCGACTTGTGCGCAGTGCTAATACTTATTAGCTTGATGAACGATCGATTTGGAAAGGGAAAAGGATCAGATCGTAAGAAGGTCACATCTGCAGGAATTCACAGAATCAATCATGCTACAGGAGAAACGGTACGCGTTAAAAGCGACGCAGGTCTGGGAGGAGCGAGACTGACATCTCGCAGTACGTTACCAACGAGCGGAAGGAGGCCAGCTGGGTCAAGATGCGATCAGTCACGGAACAGGCGGCGCTCGATGAGTTCCTGTCGACAGCAGAGCTGGCAGGAACCGACTTTACCGCGGAGAAAATGAATAATGTCAAGATTATCCATACCGACCAGAAGAACCCATATCTACTCTCCGCGGCAGAAGAGCGAGCAGCTGTTGGAAAACAAAAGGCCCACAAGGACAGACTCACGGTTCCTCGAAGACCGCATTGGGATGCTTCCACCACTCCCGAGCAACTGGACCGAGCGGAGAGAGATAGCTTGTTGGAGTGGCGCAGAGGTCTCGCGGAGTTGCAAGAAAACAATGATCTGCTCATGACACCATTCGAGAGAAACCTGGAGGTCTGGAGACAACTGTGGAGAGTCATCGAGCGATCGGATTTGGTGGTACAGATCGTAGACGCTCGGAACCCGCTGCTATTCCGCTCAGACGATCTAGAGAGATATGTCAAGGCTGTCGATTCGAGGAAGGAGAATCTTCTGCTCGTTAACAAGGCGGATATGTTGACCTTTGACCAACGTCAAACATGGGCCGATTACTTTGAGGCTGCTGGAATCGCTTACAAGTTCTTCTCTGCCAGTCTCGCTAAGGAGATGAATGAGGCCCGAGAATTTTCGGATTCTGAAGATGAAGAGGAGGAGGGGGAAGAGGGAGGGCCATCTGATTCCAAGCTCGCAGGAAAAGCTCAAGCTCTTAAGATTGATGACGATAAGGAATCTGAGGGGGAGGATGAAGGAGATGTCGAGGACGAGAGAACGAGGATTCTGACTGTCGACGAACTTGAAGCTCTCTTCTTATTACACGCTCCTGACAATCCAGGTAAGTCTTCCAATCATAGATTTTCCAATACAAATTAACTCGCCTCAGATGCGGATTCAGATGCCCCTAGGAAGACACAAATCGGCCTTGTTGGATACCCCAATGTCGGTAAATCTTCCACGATTAACGCCCTGATTGGATCCAAGAAAGTCTCTGTCTCATCGACACCAGGAAAGACGAAGCATTTCCAGACGATTCATCTGAGCGAGAAGGTTTTTACTGTGTGATTGTCCCGGTCTTGTGTTTCCCAATTTCGCCACAACTAAGGCAGAGCTTGTTTGCAATGGTATCCTGCCAATCGATCAGTTGAGGGAGTTCACTGGTCCAGCCGGTCTCGTTGCTAAACGTATTCCTCAACACTTCTTGGAGGCCCTGTACGGGATGAAGATCAAGACCAGACCCATTGAAGAAGGTGGAACTGGTATCCCAACAGCAGAGGAGGTTCTTTCCGCTTATGCAAGAGCTAGGGGCTTCACGAGAACAGGTCAAGGTCAACCAGATGAGTCAAGAGCCGCAAGATACATCCTGAAAGATTACGTTAATGGCAAGCTTCTCTTCTGCCAACCACCTCCCTTGGATATCGACTCAACTGAATTCAACAAAGAGCTGTATGACGAAGGCCATCTTCCTGAAAAGAGACGGCTGGCGTTGGCATCGATAGATTCCCAGACTGAAGATACCGCATCAGTCGCCGATTCGGACATGATTCCGTTGGAAACCGGATCCAAGTCCAAGAAGCTAGATAGCACTTTCTTTGCTCAAGGTCAAGGAAACTCGGCACATCTTCGAATGCCATTCAACCACAAGTACAGCGAGCAAGGCACAGCCAGTGGCAAGCAACTGTCGGGGCGCAAGCAAAAGACTCTTTTGGCTTTGGAAAAGGATCTGGACCCCAAGGACACCAAGATGCTAACGAGCAAGAAGCACTTCAAGAATGGCACTAAGGGCAACGGGAAGCGTAGAGCGAATTATTTTGCGGACTGAGCGTTTTTCTGGAGCTTCTCTCGTTTTTCGTCTGTTGCTCTTTGAACCTATTTGACCGAGTGGACGCTATGGATCTGGGAATGTTATTTTTGCATCGAAGAGGCGTTTGTGATGATATAATTGAAGTTCCAATATCAGAAAATGTTGGCCAGCTTGGCCAGATCGCACCTGATGCACCCTTGATAAATTTCATTTCTGCCAAGAATGTTCGAGCAACTTCAAGTAAGCTATTCGGAGGTTGAGATGACAGTATATCGTTTTGAATTGGCGAAGTACACTGTGCAGTACCGTATGTACTGTAGGTATGTATATACGAACGAGCCGAGGCATCTTCTTTGAATTTACAGTTCAATTTGCCTTTGACAAGGCAAGCCTCCGAAGCTACAAAGGCAATTACGATAACAATAACCAATCCAATCCATATTCCTAATGTTTGTACAAGCTCATGTCAGTACTGTATAGGGCAGAGAAGCGCGGCAATCTCTGACATCTGGCTTGTAAGAAGGCTGATATTGTAAAGCACGATGATGAGGATATAGTTCAACGTCTGGAGGGAGCAGTGGAACTGCACGACCTCAAGCCTTCCCGTAGGGCATTGGAGACGTGCTAAGCTGGGTAATTTTACATACAAAAGATCCTCGAGAAAGCAGTTATTCTTTTTAAAAGAAAGTAACAAGTGTCCGCTATCTGAGCCCTTCCCCTACAGGCGGGATGGTTCTCCATGGAATTCGTGAAGTGTCCTTCGATATTTCCGAAAAAATACTCAAAGCCGTTGCAGCTGAGTGTTTAGAAGGCTCCAACGACCAATGTAGCAAGCCTATCGCAGGCTTAAGAAGCACGATGAAGTGTAACGAGTGTGATTTCAATATTGATATCCCCGCCCGCGCAATTGTTATTCCAAAACGTAACGTCGGGCCTGTTCAATCAGCCAGCGCAGATGCTACAACAATATTTTTCATACCTTATCAAACGATACAGCACGATACATACTGAATGCAATCATCATTTTCCTTGAGCGTTTTACATGAGCTTTCGTTGGCTTGGATATCTTCGTTGGTAAGAACTGATATTAAATTCGAATTACCCGAAAGAGCTTTGCACGCGTCAATATTAGGATGGAAGTCGATTTCAAAGTTGGTGTTGGTCGGTGCAAACCACAATAGATGATCGCGTACTGAAAGCTGCTGATGTAAATAGATAAAAATCGGGCATACGTTTGCTCTTTTTTATCTTCAGCTAAAAATAGGCCCAGGTACTGTAAGAATTAAACAAGAAAATAAATCGCTTATGTTCGTATAAACTCGTACATACTCGTATGTACTCGTATATAATAGTAGATATTCTTTCCGCGTTTCAAAAAGCCTGATTTTTACTTTAGTACGCGTGTTGCAAATACTAGATATGCTTGGATAACAAAACCTTGAATAGCTTCTATTTACATAGAATTAACGTGATTTTTAGCATTGGTAAGCTTGTACAATGCTACGTACCAAAAATGGACCTCGGTGATGCGTCTCTGAGTTACCGACAGAGTCCTACTGTATGTAGTGTGGGGAAACAGGGATCGAGCTAAAGGTAATCAAGTGCCTCCTCGAATTCATCTCTTCTCTCTGACATCCTCTCTACCTTTATTAAAACTTGGATATCTTGAAACTTGCAACCAGAGAGATTTTTTTCAAATCGATCCAGTATTCGTACTCATGTCGGCCCAAATTCCAATCCTCGTGAGATGCATTTCAGCTTCCCCGCCTCCAAGACTCCAACCAAAGACCTCCATCACTAACGGTAAACCTAGGCTGCAGACAGAGTCAGCGACCATGCAAAGAAGACCCTTGATCTTGTAAAGAAGTTCGTTGAGGAAAGATGTATTCCGTAAGCCAATCTATCTCTTACTTGTCTGTGTTCCATGGCAATTCAGCATCTCGTCGAGTTGCGAAATTGTCACCATTTGCTCAAGCTGACATCCCCTTTCAGCGCCGACTTGATTCTGGCTGCACAGATCGAGCAGCAGGGCTCGAGCAGATGGGATCACCACCCCTCAATCATCGAAGACCTCAAGGCAGAGGCGAAGAAGCTCGGTCTGTGGAATCTGTTCCTGGCCAAGGGTCATTACAAAGAGGGAGCAGGCTTTTCAAATCTGGAGTATGGCTTGATGGCAGAGCACCTTGGAAAGTCGAGAGTGGCTTCTGAAGCTGTCAACTGCGCGGCTCCGGACACTGGGAATATGGAGGTGTTGGCGAAATATGGGAATGAGGCACAGAAGAAGCAGTGGTTGCAGCCGCTGCTGAACGGTCAAATTCGGTCGGCCTTCTTGATGACTGAGCCGGATATTGCTTCTTCTGATGCAACGAACATCCAGATGAGCATGAAGAGAGACGGGAACGATTGGGTTTTGAACGGATCGGTTAGGTCCTCACACTTCTTGAGGCTAGGATTTACTGCTAATGCTTGACAGAAATGGTGGTCAAGTGGAGCTGGTGATCCACGATGCAGCATCTACATTGTTATGGCGAAGAGCGATCCAGGAAACGCAGACAAGTACAAGCAGCAATCGGTCGTTCTGGTTCCTGCCAATGCTCCTGGCGTTACCATCCAAAGAATGTTGTCGGTCTACGGCTACGACGATGCTCCTCACGGACATGGTCACATCACGTTCAACAACGTTCGTGTACCAGCTTCGAATGTGGTTCTCGGTCCTGGCCGAGGGTTCGAGATTATCCAAGGGAGACTTGGTCCAGGACGTATCCACCACTGCATGCGTACAATTGGGGCTGTAAATATCTCTCACCGTGTCTTTTGACTTTTCCCTAACTAACATACCCAGGCCGAGAGAGCTCTCGAATGGATGCTCTATCGAATCAACGACCCGAGAAAGACAACCTTTGGTAAGCAACTGAAGGAGCACGGTGTCATCCTTGAGTGGGTAGCCAGGTCTAGAATCGAGATCGACGCGGCCCGTCTTGTGGTTCTCAATGCCGCAATCAAGATTGATTTGTTCGGAGCCAAGGGGGCCCTGAAGGAAATCAGCGAGGCCAAGGTCCTCATCCCCAATATGGGACTGACAGTCATCGACCGTGCTGTGCAATCTTTTGGAGCTGCCGGTGTCTGCCAAGATACTCCCCTGGCTAACATGTGGGCAAATATTCGAACTTTGAAACTGGCTGATGGGCCAGACGAGGTACACTTGCAGCAATTGGGACGTAATGAGAACAAGAGGGGGAAAGAAGCCACAGAGCTTATTTTGAGACAGGCAGAGATTTCGAAGAGACTATTTGCTGAGTACAAAGTTAGCGCTTCTCAGCCAGGCCCACAGTCGAAGCTGTAGAATAGATCTTTGTGCTTTAGTTTAATGCTACCTGTGTTTGCTCGACCAGGGCCTAGAACATCAAAACATCAGGCTATAATATATTTGATACTTTAGTTCAGCAATTTGTGACTCGAATTTGCGTAGTATACCAGGGACACGTGTCTGTTAGCGTCGTCACGTCGTCACGTCGTCACGTCGTTACTGTAGCGGGATCGATCGTAGTGGAGCATTATGCGCGGTTGCTAGGTAGCAACGAGGTATTGATATCCGGCCTCGCGAAAATGCTTTAAAGCACAACCTCGACCACATCACCGGAATTCTTCATCACCGCGCCCACACTTCTCAAAGCCTCACAGTCTTCTCGAGACCCTCTTACAATCACACCAGACCACAAACAAACCCCATAACCTTCGAAATGTCTCCTAACGTTCTCGCCGACCGAGACATCAACGCCGCTGCTGCGACCAAGCAACCAGAGGACAAGCCCCAGGGCCAGGAGAAGACCGATGTAAAGAGCATGGAGTACCACCGCCAGGTCTTGCAATCCAAGCTTGAGGAGGACCAGTACGTTTTTTCCCTCCGTCCCTATCTACAGATTTATAGTTTCGAAAGAAGCGTATTCGCTGACGGACATCTGCACCCAGAGGAAAGCAAACTTACGTCTCCCCCTCCGATAACATCATGAGCCCCTGCACCGCAAAGCTCAGCGCCTACCGCAACAAACAAATCGGAAAGTAATTCTCCCCGCCTTTTATCTCATGTACACCCAGCGTATCTTATGGCGCAGAGCGCTGACGACAGATTTGAATAGAACCAAGCCCAAGTCCCTCTTCGCAAAGACCTCGTCCAAGAATCTCGACACTGCAGGTAGCTTGTTCGCGCCCAAGTACGCCCCTGCAGAGAGCACCAGTGATGGCGAGGACAAGAAGATGGGAGGCCAATAGACCTTGTGCTCCCCTTCTTCTTCTTCCTTTCTTCCGCTTCCTGGCAACGACAGTAACGACAAATTGATAGACGCATCCACCTTTCGACCATCCGTTTTCCGCATAAGAGCGCGTGTACGATATTTCTCTTTTACTCTCTTGCTCAATGGTCATCGATGCACATCGAGGAACATTTTACGAATGAACACAATGCCGGATGTCACACGTGCTGCGCTGGCATATCCTTAGACACGGACATGGCTTGTTGATGGGTGGGACGCATTTTTCATGACACGACGGACTTGGGAACAAATGAATGGGTCGCCTGGGGATGGCATTGGGATAATGGCGTTCTTGAGGACATTGGTTTTGACCCAACCTCTGGCGTGCTTTGTTTTTCTTTTCTATGCGAGGGCTGAACCTGGGATGTGTTTCATCACAGTAATGATAGGGAATAAAACAATTTTTGCTTTTGCACTCGATGAGAAATACACATGCTTCTTAATCTCGTGGCAAGTGCCCATTTGTCGACACGGATGTGCCAAACAAAGACTTCAAGGGCAGCTTTCACCATTACAATCCTCTAATGCATAGCTGATCGTCAACTCCGCTTGATGATTATTTAGCATGCTTGAATATGTCTCCGTCTCCAGATCGGAAGGGCCAGCTTCTCTTGAACAATCGGTGCTGGGATCCTACTTCCTTGGCCACCTGTTTGCGAGAGAACTAGCTTCCTCCTGAGACAGATAAAACGCAAACAACCACAACTGCAATTGTTTTGACATCAGACTTCTCTTGCCTTTCTCAGCCCATACAATCAACAGTCAGAATGGTTGTTGGAAAAGAAAGAAAGAAAGAAAGAGACATGCACTACTCTACCACTTTCACGGAAGGCCTCTCAAGGGTACTACATTTTTACAAGGTCAAGAAGTGTCTCTATTCTCAACTTTGCTAGCAAGTTCAACGCTTCAAGCTCCTCTCAGCTCCCGTCCACCACATCTACGCCTTCCAATTGCTAACAATTGAAACCACATCCTCGTCCGCCACTATGTGTCCCAACCCTACTCTCTGTGGCACATGCTTCGCGCTCGCCCCCCACACCAACGCATACTTGAACGTATCCTTGAGTGTGCGATGGACCCGATCACACACATCCTCAATCGAGCTCCTACTCCTCACAATCAGCGCCTCGGAGAAGTCCGGATCGACGCCCTGCCTCTTCGTGTAGATGCGGATCAGCTTCAGTTCGTCCCAGCAGCGGTCGACGACGTCGTTAATGCCGAGGTCTAGCTCGCAGCTCATGACGACGGTGTGGGGCTCGCGCGCGAGCTTGTCGAGGAAATCGAGCGAGACGGAGTCAATCTTGTTGTAGACGTAGAGGCACTTGATGTACTTGCGGTGGTCCTTCATGATCACGTCGATGAAGTCGTCGACGGTGACGTTCTCATCGCGCACCAGTACCTCGCAGTTGAGGATCTTGTAGTCACGCAGGATGTTGTACACCATCTTCTGGTCGATGTTCTTGGGTGGTGACTGGAACGTGATCTTCATGCCTCCGGCCGTCTTGGGCTTGAGGTAGATGTTTCTGCACTCGTCAATATCTCGTTGAGACACCTTACCAACAGATTCCGTACTAGTATTCGGGGGACAGGGAGGCGGAGGGATAGAGAGGGGAAACAGGGAAAAAAGAGAATATAACCCACGGCGGTTCCCTATTCAACCTGATTCCCACAGCCTCCAGCTCGGCTTCAAGCAGTGCTCTCTGCTCCGCCTTCTTCGTTGCATCCAGAATCATCAGAATCATATCACTCGTCTTCGCCGCACTAATCACCTGCCGTCCTCTACCCTTGCCCTCCGCAGCCCCTTCAATGATACCCGGCAGATCCAGGATCTGGATCTCAGCGCCTCCATACTCAAGGACACCCGGGATGGCAGTGAGGGTAGTGAAGGAGTAGGCGGCGACTTCGGACTTGGTCTTCGTGATCTTGGACAGGAAGGTTGATTTTCCGACGGAGGGAAAACCGACGAGCGCGATACGAGCATCGCCTGACTTCTGGACGTCGAAGCCGGCGCCGCCTGCTCCTCCTGAGCCGGGGCCGGGCTCGAGGAGCTGGGCTCTGTAGCGGGCGAGTTTTCTAAACTGGTGTGAGTGAGTGCTGGTGTTGTTTGGAATTGGCGAGCGCTGACTGCTACGTACCCTTTCAAAAGACCAAGATGATATTCTCCATAACTCAGTCGTCGGTCTCATGGGTTATAGTACGCAGAGACATACCGGTAGCCTTATTCTCTGTGTTTTGATTACTATTTGCTCCAAATCTCCCGGTCAGGTGAGAGAGGCATGGTGGGGTACTCACTCTGTGTCTTCCTCATCTCCTCCTCGATACTGGCGCATATCAGTGATTGAACCTGCCATTTTCCGCTCACACGCTTACTCCTTGATCTTCTCCGTGATGTTCACCATCTTTGCGGTTTTTTGCACGCAGCAGCACACTTCTTATTGTCTCGAGCAACATGGGTCGCGAGAATTCGATAATATCGGCTCTTTGGAGTTGGGCGGTGAGTGACGGCAATTTACCGTTTCGGCGCGCTAAGCTGAGTTAGTATACACAAATCTATTTACTTTCTGACATGAAGAATTTAACCTATTCAAATAATATCGTTTGCAATATGATAATGGAATCCGATCGATTGTTAACGGAGATAAAACTACTCTGTAGCTCTGTAGAGCAACAATAAGCCTTATCGCAATTCGTCGTCACAAAGCCCACCATTAAAATCAGAACATCACCAATCGATTACTGTCAATATTCGTTAATTTTCACACTTATATCATTGGTATCACATCTGTTCGAACTCTTATATCTCACATCCCGAAAGAAACGCAGTTAAAAACTTCCCAATTAGAAGTATCGTCTTGCTAATCTTAATCAACTCTGAACTGAGCAATCTGTCTCTCTCCATACCACTCCACCGACCACTTACTTACAAACAATACCTGGTCAAGGAACCCCGGAAAGCCATCCTCCTTATCCTCGGAGTCCCTCATTGGGCTCAGGGAGAGGAGGGTTTTATTGCCGATAGAAAAACAGCAAAGGCGCCAATCAGCATCCCAAATATCGGCTCGTAGATCCACGCCAGCCAGCACGGGCGGGGTACCCACGAGCACTCCGTTGGAGAAGCAGCGTTCGCCGCCGTGGAGCCTCTGCGTTATGTCTTCTTGTTGTTGCGATTCCGGGGCATTCAGGGATCGAAGGCCGATTTTGGAAGCAATAGTGGAGAGTGAGAGTTGGCAGCGGAGCATATGTAGAAAGATAATAAATAGACTGCTCTGCTTTACTATGGATGGCTTCTCATAAAGAAGCTCGACAAGCGGCACGTGTGTACGTACAGCGAAGGTCTGTTAGGGTGGGCTTGTAGCATTAACATAGAATTATCAAAACAAAGCAGGTAATCGAAACAAAGCAGGTAAGCGACCTGTGTTGAATCGTCGAAGACAGCAATGCCTGAGCAATCAAGAGATTCTTGATACTTTGGTCATGAAGCAGTGACACCCGGTATTGTCGATACCCCATGGGCTTCTTCTTAAAGTGTACATTAGTTCATTATCCAGTATTCCACGAACGCCATAGATGTACCCCAGGCATTCAAGCGCCACCCAGTGATATTTACTCAAGCCGTGAATCCCAGTTTCCCAAACAAGCTATCCATAGCAACCCATTGCCTCCCACACTTGTCCAGGTATCTCTCCACCACTGCCTTCAGAGTCCCAAATCTTATTCTGTTATGCTCCACGAGTGCCACAATGCGCTCTATAGAAAAATCAGTCAAGATGCTTCAGAAGCGACGGGAATTGTTTACCTTTCTCAGTGCCCTTCGCCAGAGTCTTCGCTTTCTCGACATCAAACAAGCTAGAAAAGTACAGTAACTGATTGTACATCATCTTCTCCGTGTATTCGTAGTGCATCTTGCCTAGACACCCATGGCCAAGACCTTTGGGGCCTAAGCATCTATGCCCGTACACACTCATCTGTCTCGTCCGGTTGCCACAAGCCTGATCGTCGCAGACCAACCACGCCTCGTAGTACCTGCTCGTCTGCTGTCGGATTTGATACTCGAGCTGGGCCAGGATAGAAATGTTTGTCAAAGTGTGTCCACAGCGGCAAGCGATGCCTGCTGCAGAACAAATTTCCAGACTTCCAATTAGACCTTCGAATCCAAATTTTGCTTTACAAGACCTGCATTGAAGGCTGAGTCGAGATGCATCTTTGAAGCGAATCTCGTCGTCGATTTGACTCTCGAGTGGGGATATCTCAACTTCACCGCCAGCGTTCGCATTATTATTGTTGATGCTATACTTGCGGACGTCGAGACCAAGACAATCAGCGAGTCGAACGGTATCGGTACCCGAGATGTTCGCGCACAAGCGTTCCACCGGTGGGAAGATCTGCTTGTAAAGATACCACTCAACATCCGGAGCAAGACCCGAGTCGGCCTTTGAGACATCCTGAGGGCTGTAAGAGCGTTTCGCAGGCCCCTCAGAGCTGTTTTTGCTATCACCAGTGACGATGTACGCAATGACATCGTCTTTGCGGACAGTCTTGCCTCTCGCTAACTCACGCAGAGCTACCTGGACTTGAGGCATGCTCTCTGCTTGAGGGTAATCCTTCGGTGCTTTTCCCAGCTTCGTATAGATGGTGTACTTGTGGGTAGGCACAGTACCCTCTCGCATCTTGGTGGAAATTTCGCGGAGATATTCATGAATCCGAGTGATCGCAACCTCAGAATCATCACCGGAGAGGATCTCGTCAAGCAATTTCGCTGAAACTTCTTTTGACAAGTTGCAATACTCTCGGCGCTTCATATCAAGACCTTTGACCTCCATCTTATCGACATATTTGCCATCAACCTGAACCAAGTTGATTGCCGCGTACTTCTTCTTGGCCTGAAGCAGAATTCGGCGGAATACGTTGTCAATGTCGATTTCGAGAAGACGGTACCGCTCGTTGACAGCTTTCTTGAACTCTTCTCCAACTTTCAGAGCGTCTTTGACATTGTCGACATTAGCGTTTATCATGACGGAATCTGTATCTCCATAAATGACCTGAAGAGATTTTGATTCTGCGAGGTCCTTGGTGCTGCGAAGAATTTCACGACCCTTGTAAGTGGTGAGTACTGCTAGCGGCCTAGCATAGAATCTCGACTTGGTGTATCCCAAACAACCGTACATAGAATTTGCCGTCAATTTGAGAGCCATTTGCTTGATATCCCAGGTTGATAGTTGTTCCGCGGTAGCGGTTTTGTCTTTCATCAGTTTTTTTACTTCTCGTCGACGGCTGACAAGCGTAGCGATGAGCTTTGGTAACACACCAAGATCTTGGTCTTCCGGCACCTCTGGTACTTCCTCTTCATCATTGGACTACGGCCAGAGTCAGTATGAAGCTTTCTATGACTTGTGAGATCGTGATCTTACGAGATTTTGGCGGTCAACCGTGGTAAAACAAATGTTAAACTCCTGGATGATGCTTGGGTACAAGGAATTGAAATCCATGACCAAGACGAACTTATCATAGAGGCCCTTCTCTGGCTCAAAAACAAGGCCTCCTTTGTATTTATCTTTCTTCTTGACATCTCCACTCTCTTCATCGGCGTTCTCCTCCTCAATTTGTTGCTTGCCTTTAAACGCTGCTTTGTCGGGGCATATATACTTGTTGCGGTGGAATTCGTGAAGCAGAATGTACTCGTTACGTTCGGCACGAGTACCAGTCAAGGTTCTCGCCCACGAGTTTCCAGCGAGGTTGGTGAGCACCTTTGTCAAGGGAAGTAGTTGAACCTTTAGAGCCAAGGCCGCAATGAAGAATGTATCGGCTTCACAGTGACTAACGTAGTCCATCAAGCCGTCTTTCGTAGCTGCCCAAGTCTTGAGCGCCTGTTCGTTGTCGATATCGCGTCGGATCTCTCCAGGAAGGTAGATACTACACATCTCAGTCAAAGTCCAGGATGTACATTTGGACATTGCCGATTTTCCGGCATCGTTGGCCAGATCACAAAGAAGTCTGCCTGAGATAAGTGCTCTTTCGGCAAAGAAGTTGCCGCCCATCTTTCCCATCGAACTTGGCCACGCAGTGCGTCTCATTCTGCCGATTCGTGACCATTGGGGGGTCTTCTTCGCTTGTAGTCGACTTAACAAAATGCTGAAGTCTACACCTTCTAGTTGGTGACCGATAAGAACATCAGGGTCAACTACCTGGAGCTGGGCTAGGAAAAAGCTCAAAACTTCTTGCTCCTGCTTGACCAGCTTCACCATGCCCTTCGCTTTCTTCTTAACCTCTCCCTCAAACCCGATGGGAAAGCTGGTCAAAGCGGGGCGCATGACTGTGAAGGTACGACATGGGAGCTTATCCGGGGGCGTCGTATCTGTGAGCGAGATATTCTGGTAAATTCGTGCACTGATTGCAAGTATTTCCTGCTTGTTCTCCTTCACGTTCAGGATGGTCCTGAGAGCTACGCTCATGAGGGTCAGAGGAGGTGCTTCAAGATTGTCGTTCTCGCTTAGGGCTATGATTAGATTTGGCTTCGAAACTTGAACCTCCAGTTTGCAATAAGAAGCATTATTCAGGACACCAAATTCTGCGTCTTGGATTTTCAGCCAGCATGGTCCCATGATGTTCTTCCACAGCACGAACTGCTCAAACAGTGGTGTATTGGACCCGAAAACGTGTGAGAAAGTAGCCCCGGTGTGGTGTTCGGGTTGTAATTGAGGTTCTGGATCGAGTCAACCAAACATTGTACTTAGCAAAGCAGAGACAGTACTTACTTGAATAGGGGTAGAGAAGCTTAAGGTATTCTCCTTCCCGAGGTATGTCAGGAAGCTCGAAGGCGTATTTGCGTGTGCAAGGCTTAATCTTGTGCATGCCTACCCTCATTCTGCCCATCATTTCATCCACCTCCTCGTAAACATCTTTCATTTCCACCTCTTCCGTAGTATCTCGTCCACTCCGTTGACGGTATTCACGTGGGAGAAAGAATAGCTTTCGCAGAATGTTGTCCACTTTCAAGAAGCAACTAACAAAAGAGCCATTCTTCTTGTTTTGAACCTTTCCAAACAAGCACAAACTGCCGTTGACTTCCGTGTAATCAGTCCAAAACATGTGTAAACTGCCGTCTTCTTCGATCGCATCCGCGTAGTCGAGCTTTCCAAAAGAGGTTGTCTCGCCTTGGCTGCTATTGACAACGTTCAGCCTGTCTGTCACGTTGTTCCACGCGGAAGCATCAACACGCTGAGGAGGCGCCCTCGTTGGAGAAGAGCTCGCAGGAGACGGGTATGGCTCGGCCTTCTTTATCTTCGGCGGGGGCCGTGTGCCGGAAATGTTGACTCGAGCAGTTACAATCCCATCAGCCTGGGCAACTTCCATCATGTCTTCTTCTTCGTCATCCTCTGCTTTTACAGCAGTATTCGACTTTCGTTCCACTGCCTTTGCAACAGGAGATGATGGCATTGGGTCGTCCATGACAGTGTCATCGTCCATACCGTTCATAAATCCATCATTGCCAAATTCTTGCTCGATAGGCGACGGAGCCGAGTCCCCGACATCAGATATCCTGGCCTTCTTTGATGCGTGTCGTGGCAGCTCGCTGACTCCTGGAGACAAAGCACGGGTTTTACGCTTGTCCTGGGCTCTGCGAGACCTCGAAGACTGAGCACTAGGTCGAGGTAAGTTTGTATCAACTTCGCCGAGTAGATCTGCTAGAAAATCGTCGTCTGCTTTGGTTTTCACAGGCTACTAGAAGTCAGCGGAGCACGTCCAAAGATTCTGCAAAATGCCTCATGCCTTGGCTTTCGGTTGAGCTACAACTGGACCCTTGGTAAAGTAGTTGCTGATGCCCTTTTCAATCTTCTCCTTTTTAGCCTTGTCTTCTTCCCGCTGTCGTTTTGCTGTATCACATTAGCTTCACTGTGGGCCAAACGTAGACCAGGCTATCTTAGTACCTGCTTTCCCGGATTTGCCCTTGACTGGCAAGTCCTCCTCGCTGCCTGAGCCGTAATTCGGCTGCTGATCCCATTCTTCTCGGCCGTCATCCGCATACCCCTCGCCATTGTCGTCGATCACAAAGTCGTCCTGGTTCAATCGATCACGTACGACCTTCTTGTACCCATCCTCGTCCACTTCCTCGTACAGGTCCTCTTCTTCTTGGACTTGGTATGTATCCAGACGTTTTTTGCCGGATGCTTTGAGCGCCCGGAGTTCGGCAAACTTCTCTCGAGCACTGGCTGCTTTCGACATTTTGGAGAAAGGTAATTGATATACCTCTACCGCATTACTTGATAGAAAGTGTGAGGGTGAGAGGAAGAGGGAGTGAGGAGGAGTGGAATTGTGGATGATGTTGTCGTTGTTGTTGTTGTTGTTGTTGTAGGGAGAGACGAGAAGTGGTCTGTACGGGGTGGGATGATGGGGATGAGGAAGAAGGACTATACGCGAGATCTCAAGTCGCGGGATAGTCGCGTTCACAACGCGAACCCCTGCCCCGAGCCGGCCACCAATTAATTATGCACTATGCATTATGCAAGTGTGGCTGCCTTATCCTTCAGGCAAACACAAAAAGTTTTGGATGTTCGACAGCAGGCAAGACATTGGACCCGACAAATGTCCCTTTTCGCAACCTCAATATTCAAGTCATGTTGACCTGTAGCGGGTGCATGAGGCACTGCTTACACAGCATAATCGGAGACTCTGCCCTGCTTACGACTTCATCGCGACCTCTCCTGACCTCAAGCCTCAACAGACGGCCCCTGAGGCGAAATCACAGCACTTCCTACGAAAGGAGTCTGGCCGGGAGGGAAAGATACGGCGATTCTACGAAAGCAACCCCCGCGCAGAGAAGCCCGCCAGAGAAGGAGAAGTCTAGAGGCAGCAGTCGAGGTACATTCGAAAGCCGACATTCAGCACTCGAAAAGAGGCAGGATGAGAAGAAACCCGGAGCTTCGGCACGCTTGATACAGAGAAAGCAATGGTTGGACTCAAGGGGTATTCGACCTCCGTCGAAGAAGGAACTCAAACAGAGCACATCAGATGCCCGCATACAGCAACATCTCAAGTACTTGAATGATCCTGTGAAGTTGGCACATTTTGTGAACAAAACATTAAATTCGAACGGCGACTTTGATTTCGTCAGAGAGCTCGTCCGGGCAGCCAGCAAAAATAGCCTTCATATAGTTAGTTGGAATCATCTGGTTGGTTACCAGATGAGCCAAGGGAAAATGAATGCTGCTATATCAACATACAATGAGGTACCTTGCTTCGACTGCGGTTTTCCGGTTCGGTGCTGACATTTGTTTTCCAGATGAAAAAGCGTGCTCAAATACCCGATGCCTACACCTATACTACAATATTTACAGGCTGCGCTAGCCATAAGGACTCAAAATCCGCTTTGCCTAAGGTCTTGGCCATCTACAACTCGATGTTCGCTGAGAATGCAAAGGTCAAGCCGAACACGATTCACATGAACTGTGTTCTCAAGATGTGCGCCAAAGCCATGGACATGGACGCTTTGTACGCCGTAGCCGCCCAGTTCACCGAGAAGGGTCTCAGGTCGCCCAATAACTTGAGCTTCTCGATCATTCTCAACGCTATCCGGTTCCACGCTGCAGGAAGTATGCGCAGTCTTCTAAGCCCAATGGAGAAGAGGCAAAACCGGCGTGCGGCAATTGCGAACTCCCGGCAAATTTGGATGGACGTGGTTGAGCGGTGGCGAAAGGGAGATATGTGGATTGACGAGGAGCTCGTGGCATCAATGGGTCGGCTTTTACTGATCGGAGAGGAGCAAGATTGGGACGATGTATTCTCCTTGGTCCAGCAAACTATGAATATTCCACGCCAGATCCCAAAACTCGGCTCGCCAGCTCGCCAACGCATGGATCCAGCAAGCCAGGGCAAAATCGATTGCGATACAGAGGCTATCCAGGAACAGCAGCCGCCTATCGCCGCCGAAGATGGCGCCGTAACTCCAGCCGCGAGGTTTGAAGATATCACCGTTCCCATCGCCAAAGCAGAAGGGATCGCCATGTACGCCAAACCCGGGCCCAACACGCTCTCCCTCCTCATGCAAGCCTGTCTCGAACTCGGTCTGAAGGCCCCAGCCGCGAGCTACTGGAGAATCTTCACCAAATCCCTCCTCATAACCCCTGACTCTGACAACTACCACTCCTACCTGCGTGTCCTCCGCTTGGCACGCGCCAGCAGCGATGTCATTTCCCTGCTCCGTGACATGCCCACGCAAGACATGTCCGCCAAGACATTCCGTATAGCGATGCCGAGCTGCAGCCGCGACAAGCGCAACCCCAACGTTTTCTCCAACGCAGGTAAAGTGCTCGATATAATGCAAATGGCCCTCTCGGAACCCGAAATCCCAGTGTTAATCGAGTACCTCGACTTGGCGATGGTAGCACCCGCTCTCGAGGACGGAGGCAAGCACAAACCCAGCACCGTCTCCGCCGAGCCGCCCTCCAAGATAGCGCAGGGGAAACAGATCCTGCGGGCTCTTGATAGGCTAAACCCCTCTTTCTTGAATTTGAAGGCCATGTTGCACTTCGGCGACAAGAATGATACAATGGCGAATGCGCACACGAGATCTATCCTCAAGCTCGAGGTGCTCCGCTTAATTAGACGCATGATCGCCGCGTATGATTACTTGATGAACAACGCAATGGTGCCACGAGAAATGTATCTTGATCTCACGAAGCAGCGGAGCAAGCTGGCGGCGTATGTGACAAGGTCGCAGCGTGAGAGTCAGACGCCTCGGTCTGATGGTTCGCTCTCGAAGAACCTAGCCGAGGATGAAAAGAGACGGAGAACCAGCAAGCCATTGGGGGCGGAGGAGATAGCAACTGCTAAGAAGCATTTCCACGCTGCGTTGGAAAAGGCAGATCATGAGCGAGTTGGATTGAGAGCCGGCAGGGCCGGTTTTTGAGCTCGTCGAAGTACTTCGGCCATTAATGTGAGAGTTTAATTGGAGGTTAAAATTCACATACTCCAATAAGAAAGTCAGACAGAGTGAATGATTTTTTTTATTTTGATGCTTTAGTAATCATCTTTTTGATGACTATTGATAAACTAAACATACTACGTTTTGTAGTGTGCCCCATGCGCTCTCTCACTCTGTTAAGGATAGTCAAGGAATATTCACCAACCCGCTATGCATACATTTCGGAATCGTTGGTCCACCGCTCATCGGCTCTATCCTCTCGCTTGGGCGAGAACTTCTCTGGGCTCGCGCTGCCGACGTGACGGCTTGAGGGCGACACGTTGGATACCACCCCTAAGGTAGATGCTCTGGGCTCAGGCATAATTCCGTAGACTTGAAAGGCGTCGACCAGGCCAGAGAATTTGGAGAAAGGGAATCCTGGACGTCCCCCGACGGACTCATTCAATCCCACAAGATCCGCCAAGGGCATTCTGCTTGTAATGTCGTCGTCTGAGGAGCTAGACTCCATCAAATGAAACAAGTCATGCTGGGAAAACTGGCTACCCGTACAGCTCGGAAGCAAAGAATCATCGTCCGTGGAGCTGTCAAGCTGAACACGCACCATGTGCTCGATATGTTCTTCATGATTGACATCCTCGACATGTTCAATGTCCACCTCTTCGCTACCTCTTCGCTCCTTAGTAATATCATTTCGTTTCACCCCCGGCTCTTGGATCTGGACGGAGCCCTGTCTAAAGTGGAAGGGCTCTAGCGGTGTCCTGAGAAGAATAGAAGACTGTAGAATTGTATCCGTGGTCAGAAGAGACAGGTCATCGCAGCGGAAATTCTTCAACAAATATACCTCGAAGCCTGTCTCACTACTTGAGCCTTTGGTGATTCCATCCTTCAACTCCTCCACTGTAGTCAGGGAGTCGTGAAACGGGTTTTCCTGCAACGTAATTAGCATAAGCCAAGATGATCGACTGTATTTGAGGCCTCACAAGATCAAACTCCTCAATCGAAGAAGCATAATTGGAAGAACACGAGGCCTCGGGAAATAGACATTCTTGGCCACAGTCCTCTTGGTCGCAGTCGGCCTGCTCTGATCAGCAAACGTAAAGCAGGAAGTTGGAGTGCAAGCGCTCACAATGATTTGGCCTATCCTAATTGTGTTCCAAAGATCATCTTCGTCTTTCTCGAAATCCAGGTATGACGGGCCAGGCGTAAAAGAAATGGCCTCGTCGGACGAATAATTATGATTCTTTGAACTGTGGTAGTTTCGCGTCATTCTTGCCACGGTCGCCTGGACGGCATTTGCGATCATGTCAGTGTTGGCTTTCCAGATATCGTCACGCAGAGTGTGCGAATTCGAATGGTCGCTTAGGTTCAAGCTACGGCCCAAGACTTGATCCGGGCAATCAACGGTGCCGTGTAGACTGGTGCTAATTGAATTGGAATTTTGGGCCAGGCGTTGCGGGACGAAGACTTTAGCCTGGTCGGGCGTTGGCTTCGGGTCGTGAGCGCAGCTACCACTATTGCAGGTATTATCATTTCGACTCAGACTCGGACCCGAACAGAGATCCAGGTCAAGCTGCATAAATTTCGCAGCCCGTTCAGCGTGTCTTCTCTTGAAGTCAGGGTCAATGTCTGCTGCGAAATCCAAGGTTGGGCTGATCTCTCGAGTGACTATGGTTGGCATGCCGTTGTGAGCAGCATACCTCACTTGCTCCCACTCTGCAGGGTCCGGTGTATGGGCCCGGATATCATACTTACATCCAGCAAGAAGCTCAGTGATGGTATCCATGTTCTCGTTGGTCCTGAGGCGACTGGCCGAGTCATACATGGAAGCTGCAGGCATGGGTGTGCAACTAGAGGATGCGGAAATTAGCCAGTCTGATTTTCAGAAGACGTTCCCATCTGACGATAGGCCATAGGATGAACCGGACTAACCTCTCACAGGACTTTATGAGCAGTTGGAGGTAGGAATCTGGTGTGTCACGTCGACTGTCCCGGCAGGAAAGAAGTGGACGCATCGATTCCGGCATCGACACAATCCTACCCTCTGTCGTGGCAGCAATGAGCTGCTGGTAAGCGTCGTCCGTGTCTCCCGGCTCATCGGAGCCCGTCACTCCAAGAGGCTCACTCGAAGGCTCGATGGCATGGACTGAGCCAGCTTTGTTGCAAGCATTACGCTCTTGAGTTTCCGCGAGCTCATCGCTGTTCGGACCGTTGCGTTGGAAAAAGCTTGTTGACAGTCTCTTCCTGATCGACTTTCTTGTGGGACTTGAGTCCGAAGGTTGCTCGCTCACGGTCGCCTTCCATGTATTCGGAGACCGACGGCCGCGTGGAGAAGTAAACGACTTTCCTAACGTCGCCGCCGCCCTGTCGAAGAATCGCTGCCTTCGAGATCCCGATGCCGAGTTCTCTTTGCCCGCGGGTTTGTTCTTACGATCGGAGGGGGGTGTCCGCGGAAGAACTTGGCCCCAGCTGGTGAGCGTATCACGGAAGGACATAGTGATGAGGCTGCCGGGGGCTATCGATTCTGCACCGGAGGTCAGTATCAGTAGCGACCAGTTGTCTACTCGCGGGGTCATGATGACTTGCCTGTGGTGGTCTGTAGAGGTATCTATCCTAACCAAAACCTTCACGCGTAGGTTGTGAAGTGGCTGAGGATGGGTTTTCGAGAGGAAAGACGGGAGCGAGGGCTCACGACGAGAGAAATGGAGGTAGAGGTACCACCTCAGGTCGCTCTTTCCTAAGTAGTAGCCAGCCATCGCTCCCGCCCATGTTCGAGCCAACGACCAAACAAAACACAGTCGCGACTTTCACTTTGCGACCCAGAGATATGGACATCTGCATACCTACTTGGTCAAACGCAATACGTACTCGGCAACAGAGATACAGGTACCTGTCCATCGAAATCGCGAGGTTGTCTTACCCTAGGGTGAGGTTCAGTACAGTACAGTACAGTATGTACATAGGTGTGTTGCGACTTGTCTTTCCCGTTTGTACAGTACGTACTTGCTACACAAGAAAACAGGGGAATATATATATAATATATATATATACTTTTTACTTCAACTGCTGATCAAGGCTGTATCTAAGCATTGCACTACTCATACTTCGATCCCGATTACTTACTAACTTTTATGCTTGGAATTCCGTTGGTAGTAAGTACATCTGTACAGTACAGTACTGTACACAACAGACTGACAGGACCAACAGTAGCGCAACGCGGCGAATTAAAATTCCGGCTTGGCTGAGCTTTCCCCTTACGCGCCGACTTTTTCTTGCGCCGGGTTGATCGCGTCGATAGATTGATCCGTACCGTACACGAGACACGTCCGTACAATTGGCTCGACTCCTACACCTGCACCGCCAACAGTACAGTCCGCCTCTCAGATTACAAGAAAGGGAAAAGGTACTCGCGCAAACCACTAACCGGTCTCTACTAATTCACAGCCATCATGGCGCCCACGAAGCCCGCCGTCGACCTCAACGCGATGGTCCAAGCAGGTGCGAGAATACGGCACGAAGATCACCTCCGAATTTGCAGCTGCTGACCATGTAGCAGATCGTGAACGCCGCAAGAATGAGACCCTGGCCAAGGAGATATTTGGGAAGAACCGCAGAGCAAGTGCGCCCGGGGGCTTGAACAAGCGCAACAACAAGCCTGGAGCAGCTCCCTCCCTGGCAGACAGAATCGGCGTGATCGGGGCCTCAGTCGTCAAGGTAGGATCAGTGATGGATCCTCGAAGGCTACCTTTCTGATTGACTACGCGCAGCGAAGTGTGTCGACTGCAATAAGACCGCCGAGGCCAGTTGCGAGACCACCGCCAGCTAACCTGAACTCGGAATGGACGCACGACCTCCATGACCTAAACAATCCATCCTTTTCAAGAACCTCTCAACTACCTCCTCGTGGTCCGAAAACGGTGCGTACGAACCGCAGCGAGCGGATATACTCTGCGCTCAATGGCGCGGTGTCTTCGCCCTCTCTCAACAGCCAGTTCAATATCGTCGGTACCGCGAAGCCTGCTCCGAGCATATCAATTCGTGGACTGGCGGGCCCCTCGCTTGTCGTGATCGAGAATCTTGCAGTTGGAACTACAACAGCAGATATCGAGAGTGCAATGGTACCGGTCGGGGGAACAGTGCTAAGCTGCCGTATTATATCCGAGAGGCCAAAGGTTGACTCGGAACTTGTCTTCGAGACGAAAGACGGTGCTGACAGGGTTGTTGACACCTTCAATAACCAGAACGCAAGTTACCTCACCCCTGCGTACAAATAGATACCTAACAAGTGCCCCAGGCCGATGGCAACCGACTTCACGTGTATCACAAAACCGGCCCTCTTCCAGCCTACGTGAAACATCTCGTCCAAGGCCACGTACCCCAAAGGCCCCGAGCAGATGCCAACATAGACAGATCTAGCGACAGACGCTCAGGATATGATGACGATTGGCACACCTCAACAGGACATAGTCGCGAGCGTAGACGAGGATACGGTCGAGAGGATGTTACGGATGGATCGTATGGCTTTGATCGCATGGAGACCGATGAGCCTGCAAGTGGAGGCTTGTACAGCGACAACCTCATCTCCAGCAAGGGCCGAGGATCAGTCTACAACAGAGATCGTGGTGACGATGGCCGCGGAGACCGAAGGCAATCCTACAGATGAGCAGTGAGACGAACTAGCGAATCACCTTCATGGCTTTCCTGGACGAGTACCTGCTTGGTTCAAGGAAGAGAGTCATTTCCGATATGACTCCCAAAACGTTGCGTCAGGCGTTTGCATATAAATTGCCACGTGCCACGTCAAATGGGGGGTGTCTTAAGATGGGTACCGTATGATTTCGCATGAGACCCCGCGCTTATTGCGTGCGAGACTTTTCCACAAAAAAACACAGGTGTATCACATCCCGTTGCTGTATGGATAGTAAAGCTACAGTACTACAAATATATGAAACCTCCACAGAGAAAAACTGGTGTATCGTACTAACGACTCGACATTGCGTGAGGATAGAGCGTGAAAGCAAGCTTCAAGCTTAATTCAATGGTCGTGCGTGTCAAGATCTTAGAAGCGTACATCGTCTTTTGACTGACAATAGGTCCGAATTCGGTGTGACTCGCTCGTTCCGATTCTCAAAGACGGATTGTTACGCCAATACGATATCATGTCACGCACAGTGTGGCGTGTCCTGGCGACCGATGGTCACTTTCTCAACCACATGACATTCAACGTACATATGGACTAATCTCTCACCGAATTGAAAATGAACGATATCCCAATCTTCTTCCTCGCCGGAGTTGCTGAGTGCACAGAAAGAGTGTTACTCCACACCATGCCTCGTTCCCCCTCTCCTGCTCTGTTACCCCTTGAAGGGAACGATGAGAACAGTAAGTTCAACAGACATCGCTCAATCCATCTTGATTCTGGAGATGGTATTGATGTATAAAGCATGATTAACTTGTTAAGTCGGTCAGTCGAGTTCCTGCGAAGTCTGCGAGAAGGAAGCGAGACCGAACAAAGCTGTGCAGCGCAGACCAATGCCTCGTATAGACCCAGGGAAAACATAAGTCTATTTGAATATCCAAGCGGAACATAACTTTCTTGTCGCAAAGATTGTACAGAGTAAAGGGCATAGATCTCAGAGTGAGAGTTCGAAGAGACCCCGACTCACTCGCACTTGATCGACAAGGGAGCTTGATTGTTTAAAATCATGTAACGTCGGGAGAGGCCATACCCTGTAAACCAATGCCAAGGTGTGTCAAAGAGAGGAAGTAAGTACAGTCAGTACTGTAGGTACTGTGCAGTACGACGAGGATATATATAGCTTGTAGGAGCGAGTGGAGAAGGGCAATGACCACTTCCACTTCCACTTGGAGAGCTTAGACTGTGCGGTCCGGTAACGTGCAAAGTAGGGAGTACAGGAAACATAGAAGGATTTCTGCGCAGCCAACTCGCCGCACTTTATACCTTTTCTTCTGCTCCACTCCTACTACACACAGCCGTGCCCAACGCGCGCCCAAGCCCAAGCCAAACTCTACAGCCCAACCCAAGGAGCTCCGAGGCGAGGTCTGTCGCGGTCGCTCGCTCGGGGTTCAGAGAAGCAAAGGGGGTTTCGAAGAGAGGCGTGCTTGTTGTTGGGGCTGCTCTGTAGGCACGGTTTGTTGCTCCGGCTGCGCAGATACCTCGTAGTTGTGTTCTGCTGCCATTTGCTGGTGCTTTTGGCTTGGGAGAGGAGTCGAGTCGAGCGAGTCCATCGACTCGCCTTAGCCGGCCGTGAATGACCTGCGCTAATGGATTCCAACCTCCAACCTCAACTCATCTCCAAAGTATCGGACTTCAACCCCAAATCTTGCCCGACCCACCATGCCACGTTGACACGCACCTGGATTCTCACAGGCTCTGTCTGCTCCTCCTGGCAAGAAGTTCTTTTTTTCCTCCTGCGACGCTTCTTGGATCACTGGCCGCCCGCACACTCGCTCATCGCGTCACCGGTGCGACGCTTTGTGCTCCGCAGGTGAGCTCGGAAGCTTTGCCGACACACAGCGCCTACGTCCTGTCCTGCCGGTCAACTCGCGCACGATAGCTCTGGGCGCCCTCTCGCCGCGACGTCTGATCCAGCATGGATCAATGGCAGCAACAGCAGAGCTACTCTGACCCGGCCGGGCCCTCTCGCAGGTACAACGGCAATCCCCCGCCTCCCCAAGCGCACCAGCCTCCCGCCGGCTTCACATACGAGCAATACCAGGGTGGAATGGGCGCGCACCCTCACTCATCAGCAAACTCTCCTTCGGCGACACCCCATGTGAGAGACGGGAATGGCGACGTAGCTATGCAGGATGCTGGGGAGTCGTACGGTGGCATGAAGTACCCCATGCGACCGCTACATCAACAGCACCTTTCTGGCGGACGGAATTTGTCGCTCCACTCGTCTCAGGAGCCGTCGGCAGCCGCGCAGAGATACTCTCCCATGGAAACATTATCGCCTGCTTCGCCATACGGCGCAGCTCAGCAAGGCCAGAATCAGTACGGGTCACGTCAGTCACCAACAAGGCCTGGGAACTACTCGTCACCAAATTCGTACTATGCCAATCGCCAGCAAGCCCCGCAATTGTCTCCGATTACTCCATACTCGAACAGTAACAATGACAGCTATCCCAGCTCAGCGACGCAGCAACTGAATGCTGTATTCGGCAGCGACCCCAAGATACCACGGCGGCCGGTGGCCCAGGCAGCCATGGGCCCTCCGGGCCGTGGGCCAGTACCCGAGTTCACTAAGCTTCGATCCGTGAACGATTTGCAACCCAAGATCAACGCGCAACCTGCTTTCAGAAGGGCGAATCCAGAAGGTGGATTCATAAGTGTAGGATTTTGGTTTCTGCGGAGTGAAGGACAAATTGCTGACTGGTGATAAAAGCCGCTGCAAGCCCTCACAAGTCATCTCCCATCAACCTATCGCATTTGCAACCCCAGCTTCAAATATGAGTCTTCCCGAAACCCGCGCCGAGTCCTCACCAAGCCGAGCAAGGGTGTCAAGAATGACGGATTCGATAATGAGGACAGTGACTACATACTTTACGTGAATGACATTCTCGGGTCGGAGGAGACTGGTCATAAGTACGTCTCGAGGTCAAGACGTCTGAAATCTCCAAAATAGTCGGGGCTAACAGACCTTCTAGAAACCGCTATCTCATCCTCGATGTCCTCGGACAGGGAACCTTTGGCCAGGTTGTCAAATGTCAGAATTTGAAGACTCAGGAGGTTGTTGCCGTGAAGGTTGTCAAGAACAGGACAGCATACTTCAATCAAAGTATGATGGAGGTTTCTGTTCTCGATCTGGTAATGTTGCCATTGGAAATCACGCAGAGCTACGCTAATCAATCCCTAAAGCTCAACACGAAACTTGACAAAAACGACGATCACCACATCCTTCGCCTGAAAGATACCTTTATCCACAGACAGCACCTCTGTCTGGTGTTTGAGCTGTTGAGTGTTAATTTGTACGAGCTGATCAAGCAGAATCAATTCAGAGGGTTGAGCACGACGTTGGTCCGGGTGTTTGCTCAACAGCTCCTCAATGGACTGAGTCTACTCAACAAAGCTCGCCTCATCCATTGCGACTTGAAACCAGAAAACATCCTCCTAAAGAATCTCGAGAGTCCGATTATCAAGATTATTGATTTCGGTTCGGCCTGCGATGAACGACAGACTGTCTACACGTACATCCAGTCGAGATTCTACCGATCGCCTGAGGTCCTGCTAGGCTTACCGTACTCCTCGGCTATCGATATGTGGTCCCTGGGGTGTATTGTTGTGGAACTGTTCTTAGGGCTTCCCCTTTTCCCTGGATCTTCAGAGTACAATCAGGTTTCGCGAATAGTAGAGATGCTTGGCAATCCGCCAAATTGGATGCTTGAGATGGGCAAGCAGTCTGGAGAGTTCTTTGAGAAAAGGCATGACGTAGATGACTACGGGAGACGGACATACCATTTGAAGAGCATGGAACAATACTCTCGCGAGCATGGCACAAAGGAGCAGCCTAGCAAGAAGTATTTCCAAGCTACTACACTCCCAGAGATCATTCGATCGTACGCTATGCCTCGGAAGAACATGAAGCAGAGCGAGATCGACAGGGGTATGTCAATTTCTCTCTTGAGATGGCGCATTACTAAACTCCTTCCAGAAATGAACAACCGGGTGGCTTTCATTGACTTCGTTCGCGGACTTCTCAACATCAACCCATTGGAGCGGTGGTCGCCACAGCAAGCAAAGCTACATCCTTTCATTACCCAGCAAAAGTTTACGGGCCCCTTCGTGCCTCCGATGAACCTCAAAGCCAGCTCAATCAACCGATCACCTGCTCCGGGTACACAGCAGCAGCAGCAAGCTGAGGCATTAAGCAAGCAACGGGCGCAAGCCGCTCAAGCGCAGGTCCAGGCTCAGGTACATTCTGCTCAAGTCCATGCGGCCCAGGCACCCTACTCGGCTGGCCCTTCGATGGGTCAATATCCACAAGCTAGCCAAGCTCAACCACCCATGTACGCAAGTAACAATATGTATTCTCCGAGCAACATGCAGGGTGCTCCACCACCGTATCCTGCCCAGCAGCAACCACCTCCTGGATCGTATAACCAGATGGGTATGATGCCGCAGCAGCAGACTCCCTCTCAAATGGCCCCTGCACAATACGCTCAGGGCCCACCACAGCACGCGCAACAGCATCCACCACAGCAGCAGAGCCAACAGAGTATGTATGCACAGCAGGCTGCTGTGAGATCTGGTCGCCAAAGAGCTTCCACAATGGAGGTCCAACAGGGAGGCATTCCTGTGGCCATACAAAGGGTAGCTAGTCACCTTGACCCGACCCAACCTATCCGTCTGCAACCGAGCCCGGCATACTACCCACCGCCGGCTGAGGGCGTTCCTGATGGGAACCCCGGTAGTGCGCGAAGAAGAGGTAGTAGAGCTGCTCAAGGCCAGGGTGGACAGCCGGGTCAAAGAAGCAACCGTGACTTTATTCGCAATCTGGAGGACCGCACGCTCGAGGAAGGGTTTATGGGCCAAAGCCAATGGCATTGAGCCGTTATTGCATAACCTTCTTCCAAGGAAAGATGCCGACGTCAATTCGGTTCATGTGTGTTTATCACCCTCCCTACTACTTCGCCTTTCACGAATCGGTGGCGCCAGGCATTTGCGCATCTGGCTTCTGCTTTTGTAAACGTATCTGGCTTTGGCTCGTTGAGCCGCCGGCGGGGGCGGAACTCGAATCATGACTACTAACGGCCGCGGTAAGAGGGGCAAGGCAGAGTCCCAGTTCTCCTTCGTAGAGGCGAACGAGGGGCTGGCTACTCGCAGAGCAGCTTGTACACGAGCTTTATTCGAGCACGCATCGCATTTGAGCTTTAGGCGAAGAATGAACGCGAAGTTCGCTGGCTGTATGAGCTATACTGGCAGGAATGCGAGCTTTTCAAAGTCATTCATGTAACGTATGGAATTGCGTGAAAGCTGGGAGCGAGAGCCAATCTCCACCGTCTATAATCGATGGCTTTGTCAAAAGCGACTTTATTTGATCAGATATCTCGTCCATGTTGATGCAATATGGTATTCTATGAACTGCAACATAAGACCGAGACTTGCATGACTGGGTGACTTGAGCCTTTGCCATTTCACTATACATAGAGTCTGATCTGCACATCATGTCAAACACTCAACTATAACGTATAGTCGTCTAATTGTATCTCATGGGGCATTGTTCAGAGCAGCACGTGAACACGCGGGGCAGAATGACGCATCCGAGAATCTTGCCTCGTCAGGAGTGGCACTCAACTTACTCACGACAACCTCGACTTTAATATTCACGCTTGAGCCTGCAAAGCGTCACACGCAATTCAGCTCCTTTCTCGAATTCTATCTTATGATCGCCCCTGCTGGCTCAGGTTCCTCGTGTGCTTCTACGCAGGAGCTTCTCCCCAAGTTCTCGACTTTACCTTCGGCTGTGCCTAAGATTCACCTCGAGCAGCAGCCTACAGTACAACCTACCCACATCGTATCACCGTCAATCACCAACAAGCAAGATGGATTCTCCTAGCAGATTCGCGATGGCTTCCCCGCTCGTATCGACTGGATCCGAACAGCACGAAGGCGACGTCGACTGCCAGCACTCACACACAAAGCCAGCCACAATTGCGGAAGCCGCAGCTGCTGTCGCAGACGAAGTAGTAGTCGATGAGAGCCATCTTGAGGCTGCTGGTTCATCAGCACCATTGGATGAAGCAGCAGCGCTGCAGGGACTAACAGAGGATGTCCGAGATCAAGATGATTTGGAGAGAGACATTACGAACAAGGCGAACATGGTCATGATTGAGCAGGAAGATGAGCGCGATGAGAAGAGGATCTCTAAGGTCAACGGGAACGTCGAGAAACTCGAGGACGAGAAACGAAGAACAGCGCCTACAAACCTTGGCCAACAACCCTCTGATGCGACAACGGTGCTCGGAGGAAATTGCGCAGATCGATGCCGACATTGTCGCACTCAAGAAAGATGTGTCAGATATACGAAGTCGCATGGCTGAGCGCCATCAGCTCGATAGCGCAGAGAATGGTGATGATGCTGGGGGTAACAAGCGGATGCCGAATGAGAGTCAGCGGGACTTCCTCATCCGTACTGGCAAGATCACGCCCTTCTCACGCATACCCGGACGTGTATTCGAAGCCGTTGAGGGGAACTTGACTTCCGCCTTGATGGAAGCCGAAGAGGATGCAGAAGCACAAGACCAGGAAGATGCTCCCGTTGGAGAGCCTAGATCCCACCAAAATCTACGCATGCCAGGGTTCGCCGATGCTGCAGATGCTCCCGTTGTACAAGAGGAATTTGGTCTACGTCCCCGCAAGAAGGCGAGGTTTAATGATGGGTCTGCTGTCTCTAACCCACGAGCTCGCAAGTCGACTCCGAATGAGGAGGAGGACTTCACCCCGGATGTTACTAGCGGTGATGCTGACGAGTTCGAAGGAGAGGATGACGATGACGAAATCATGCCTTCTCAAGCGTCAAAGAAGCGACGCGCGGGAAAAGCAAAGTCGGAGGAAAAGGTTGATCTTGGAGCTATTGATGATGGAAATGAGCAAATGTATCAGGCTCGTTTGAACAGATGGGTGGGCAAAAGAAGTGCAGCTCGGCAGGGCAAGATTCTTGAGAACGAAGCAACGAATGAGGAGCAGGTTGTCGGGGACGCGGGCGAGAAAGAATGGTTTAAGCCATGTCCTGATGCGCCAGATCATCAATTTGACAACGGACTCAGATTACCAGGTGACATCTTTCCAGCCCTCTTCGACTATCAGAAAACAGGCGTTCAATGGCTGGGCGAGCTGTATACTCAGCAAGTTGGTGGAATTGTTGGAGATGAGATGGGATTGGGCAAGACCATCCAAATCATTTCCTTTCTCGCCAGCCTACACTACAGCAAGAAGCTCACGAAACCAATCATCATTGTGGCTCCTGCAACAGTTCTACGCCAATGGGTCAACGAGTTCCACCGATGGTGGCCGCCTCTCCGGGTGTCAATCCTACACAGCTCTGGCAGTGGCATGTTGAATGTCAGCAATGAAGAGCGAATGGATGACTCGGAGGTGATGTACGGTCGTTCAGATGGAAAGCCTAAATCTTCGAAGGCTGCCAAGAGGATCGTGGATCGTGTTGTAAAGCATGGACATGTCCTGGTTACCACTTATGCCGGTCTCCAGACTTACTCGGATGTGCTCATCCCGGTGGACTGGGATTACGCTGTGCTTGACGAAGGTCACAAGATTCGCAACCCCAACACAGCAATCACCATTTACTGCAAGGAGCTGCGCACACCAAACAGAGTCATCCTTTCGGGTACACCAATGCAAAACAACCTTGTTGAGCTTTGGTCGCTTTTCGACTTCGTCTTTCCTATGCGGTTGGGAACATTGGTCAACTTCCGACAGGCATTTGAAGTTCCCATCAAACTCGGTGGATATGCGAATGCGACCAATCTTCAGGTCCTGACGGCGACCAAGTGTGCGGAAACTCTGAAGGCAGCAATCAGTCCCTATCTTCTGCAAAGACTCAAGGTTGATGTTGCATCGGATTTGCCCAAGAAGAGCGAGCAGGTTCTATTCTGCAAGCTCACCAAGCCCCAGCGAGAGGCGTACGAGATGTTCCTCTCTTCCGAAGAAATGAGTTCGATCATGAATCGGACCCGTCAATCACTGTTTGGTATTGACATTTTGCGCAAGATTTGCAATCACCCGGATCTCCTTGATCCTCGACTAAAGGGCAAGCCAGGCTACAAATGGGGCAACCCACACAAGTCCGGAAAGATGCAAGTCGTGAAGGCTTTGCTGGAAATGTGGAAAGGTTTTGGTCACAAGACCCTCTTATTCAGTCAAGGTGTACTGATGCTGAACATCATCGAGGAATTCATCAAAGGTCTTGATGGCTTCAAATATCTTCGCATGGATGGAAGCACCAGCATCAAGGACAGACAAACCCTGGTCGATCGCTTCAACAAAGATCCAGATCTCCACGTCTTCTTGCTAACGACGAAAGTTGGAGGGCTCGGTGTCAATCTTACAGGAGCAAACCGTGTCATCATATTCGATCCTGATTGGAACCCTTCAACAGACGTTCAAGCTCGAGAACGTGCTTGGCGCCTTGGTCAAAAGAAGGAGGTCACCATCTACCGTCTGATGACCGCGGGTACTATCGAAGAGAAGATCTACCATCGCCAAATCTTCAAGCAGTTCTTGACCAACAAGATCTTGAAGGATCCAAAGCAAAGACAGACTTTCCAGATGAAGGATCTTTACGACCTTTTCACTCTTGGCGGCACCGATGATGGGACAACAGAAACCGGAGAGATGTTCAAGGGCACCGAAGTCCAATTTAAGAAGACACCTGAACCCGCTGCGTTGGAAGACAACGTCGCGATCCAAGTCGCTGGCGCAGCGAACGCTGTCCAAAACGACATTGTCTCTCAAGGCGTCACTCAGCCAGTTGTCCCGGAACAAGGAGATGTCAGTACAGATGTTCGCAACCTTGTAGGTGTTGCGGGTCTCGAGGCATTCCGCGGGGATCCAGAGGAGGAGAAGGCTCCATCAGAAGAAGCCAGACTTATGGAAGGCATCTTCGCTCGTTCCGGCGTCCACAGCGCGTTGGAACACGATCAAATCATCAACGGCAAGAAGAAGATCGCCGGGGATCGCGGTATCATAGAGCGAGAAGCCAAGAAAGTCGCCGCGGAAGCCGCAGCAGCCCTCCGCAAAGCTAGCGAAGCCGCACAAAGCATCGCTCCTGGTACTGTCACATGGACGGGGGAATTCGGATCAGCAGGACGACCAGTCAACATTCGACGCCGGGCTGGAGCTAGCTCTGCTGCCGTCCTCTCTGGTCTTGCCAACCGACAAAATCTCGCGGGCGAGGGTAGTGTAAGTGGCTCGTCATCCGGCACCCCTGGCGTCACTGGTGGTAGAGGTCGGATCGGCAAGGACTTTATGAAGCTGATTCGCGACTTCATTAAGAGCCACGGCGGCTCGGTACCGAGTCAGGCATTGGTCAACCACTTCAACCGCATGTGCACCACGAATCAGCAGACGGCCGAGTTCAAGCACATGCTGGGCGAGATTGCGACGCTGGAGAAGGGGAGCAACCTGCGGATGCGCGGTCGGTGGGTTCTGAAGGATGAGTTCAAGTAGGTGATGCTTGCCATTTTACAACGAGTAGCTGAGGTGGGTAAATAGAGGTTGTGGTTTGATATCTTGGAGATTCAGATACCTGGAGCCCTTCCTTGTCATGGGATGTGACACCTCCCTCCATTGGTCTTTGGGTAGCGAAGGCGTTATGGCGCGCAGAGTGGGCTGGTTGGAGGCGGAGTCAGGAGATATACCCGACAGGAGATTCACAAGTAAAATTGCAATTACCAATCTCAATCGACGATTTCACACTGCATTCTCGTTTTCCGTCTCTGTGACTCTGACGTATCGTAAAGTAGTAACGGCTAGGGGGGGGGGGACAAGGGAACGAATGAATGAAGACCAATACGTTGCCAAATGTTGACATTCCGGCTCCGATTCGACCTCACCGGCATGCGCTAGGTAGGAGCAAGTAACTTACGAGCTATACCATCTGAATCCAAACAGGAGCGACGGACTTTTCTCGTCTCTCGGTAGGCAGATAGATATGATGACAACGATAGTGATACATACTGCTCAGCGTCTGGAGGGGCATAACCAACCAACCAACGATCTTATTTGTGCCTCCCCTCCCCGTAACGCATTGAAAACGTGCCAGGCTGGTGGAAATTCGTACGTACTGTACAGTACAGCACAGTACAGGAAAGAGACCTTCGAGAAAGCAGTTCTTTATGTAGCAAAGACGTTTTGGCCAACGGGCCCGCTATTAACTTAAATTAACTAAGCCGCCTTTCTTTTTTCTCTTAGAAGCGGAATGGTTTCCCTTCCTTCCTTCCATGCATGGTGTTTGTGAAATATAAAAACTCTCGATGTTTCCCCCTAAAAAAAAAGGAAAAAAAAAGGCCCCCCACGATTGAGAAAAAGCCTTTTCAATACGCACATCCCGGGGTTCCCAACCCGCGATATCTCGGCCTTTTTTGTATCTAATCTTCGAGCCCATTTTCAGAGCTTCGAAAGTCCGCGACGCCGAGGTGTTTTCCGAAAATCTCTCTCTTTATTTTTTTTTCCCCATGTACGCCGATATAACAGTTGCTTGCAGCCATTCGGCGTATTTGTTTCACCGACGCTCTGTCTGTCCTTCGTCGAGTATGCTGTCGAGTCGGGTGTGTTCGGTGAAGCGGTTATTCGACGGCGCTGGCTATACCGGGCTTTTGGGTAATCGAGCTGTCGATTGTTCTTTTCCGCCTTTTCCTCTTAATGTACATACAATCCTTTTGTAATTCTCAGTAGGTATGCCCTCGTCAGGTAGATCGTAGTAACTAATATACGTAATCGTACAAAAAGCTCGGATCGCCGATAAAAAAATCTCTTCCAAGTCGCCATGCATCGAGTGCTCAATTTTTCGGGCTTTCCAGACTCACTCCGAAAACAATCAATCATTCCTTTCTGCTGCAGGAGAAAGAAAAAAATTGCAATCGAATAAGTTGAAGAAGTTCATACCAGGCACCGCGAACAGGTACAGAAGAAGTACTGTAGGTATTATGAGTCTAGCCCGCGAGGTTGTCGTCGACGGCCTCGCACCACGAGGGGCGGCCAAAAAACAAAAAAGAAGACCTTCCGAGCATACGCTCAGGGCCATGAACTCTAGAGAAACTCTCTGACGGGGAGTCGAACCCCGATCTCCCGCGCATTGCCAGTGAGATGACAAGCGGAAATCATGACCGTTAGACCATCAAAGAATGTAATGATTTCATCTGATTGATGGGGTGATCGAAGGTAGATAGCTTTATATATAAATAACTTTTGGACGGCACCGCTTGCAACACCTTAGTTAAATTTACCTACCGAAGTCGATGCGGTAGTCGTATTGCAGAAGTAGGTTTTTCTAATTTGGAAATTTTTTCGGGGGCATAATTTTTTCTTTTTCCCTTTCCTGCTACGCATATCTATAAATAGGTACAGAATTTGCGCTTTTGCTGCTGGAGGTGCTAACTGTACTTGGCATTGGGGTGGTTGGCCTTGAGAGGTCTTGGGATTTGCCGTTCTTTTGGGTGTTGTATCGAGAGAGCTATGTAGCTAGCTAACTAACTGGGGGTTTGTCTTCGTCGTCTTCTTCTTCTTTTCTTCTTCTTCTCGTGAGTGCGTTAAAAGCGTTCAAGTCCGGATACCTACCTACCTCCCAGTCGGTTTCGCACGTACGATAGGAAGGGAATGAGGATTCCGCTGGATCGACTCGAGCTCAACTATGGTTTCCCCTCTCTCCCCTCACCTACTCACTTCATACTGTACGCACACCACAAGCCCGAACCCCCAATCTCCAATCCCCAATCCCCAATCCCCAATCCCAGTGCATGCTAGCGCAGGTGGCAACACGCTTACATACAGTACACACGTACCAACATCGTCCAGACATACATACCCCCGACCATTTCTCCGTTCTTCGTTCTCCGTCCTCAGATCACGATCCGCGAATCCCCGATTTCCCAGACTCACAGTCCAGCAGCAAGGCAAGCCAACCAAAGCCAGCCAAAGCCAGCCAAAGCAAATCAGCAACCAACTCAGAGATTCCCTCTCCCCTCTTCCCTCTCCCCCCCCCCCAAAAAAAATCCACTTCTCGACCTCGAACACGAGAGCTGACAACAAAAACCAACCACCCGGGGAGCGGATACAGTCCCATAGAGGAAGAGAAGACATCGGAGGAGAAGATCGCCTTGTGTTTTACGACGGTGTGTATGTATGTACATCTCGCGCGTGAAGGGGAGGAGGCGATCAAGGGGTGGGTTTGTATGTAACTTATAGAGGTGGGCTTACTGTGCTGTACGTACCTAGCTAGCTGTACATCGACAAGTATCTCGCATGCTATGATCGCAAAACGCGGTTTGAGTCAATCACATCACGAGATGACGCACAGAGGGGATTTTCTGTCGAAGTTTTGATTTGAATTGTGTGTGTGACTGTGTGTGTGTGTACTGTAGCTGGCTGGCCTGGCTCTGCGAAAGAAAATATTTGTACAATGTATCTCCCATCGCCTTCCCAAACGAATCTTTCCCGTCATTTCTCCCAATCAGAATGACCACACTTTGATCGCTGACGTCCTACATGAGAAACGGTCCGATCCCGCTCACTTCTCTCCCCCACAACCCCAAAATTACACACCAGAGCCAGCCAGACCACCAGAAAAGGAAGAAGAAGAAGAAAAGATCAAGGTCAAGAGCAAAATGTCCGGTTCACCATCCCCCATCTGCAAAACTGAAACGGATCCAGCTTCGCAACCACAAGAGCGCAAACGCAGAAATGCAACGCGAAAATGCATGCTTCCCCCTCGCAGAACGACGTGTAAAGATCGAAGGAAGAAGAAGAAGAGACCAAAGAACTAGTGTCACAAAAGCTTTTAGTCATCGAACCCGAGGTGGATGATGGCGTCCCGCGGGACAGATCCCTTGAGCCAAAAAGAGAAAATCGCAAAGAGCAATAAGCAGAAAGCAAACCCGGCCGGCGCATCTCCCGAAAAATGCGCAACTGACGAGCGAAGAAGAGATCTGATCTATTGGTCGAGCTCGAGGTATCATGGTATGGTAACAGAGAAGAAGAAACTTTTAAGACACGTTTGAGAAAAAGGCCCCCCCTCCCACCTGCAAATGCAAAATCGAGCCGTCAATCTATGGACAGAGATTAGGATGCTTCTGAGAACACTTTTGTGTATGTCAAGGGAACATTCACGCCTCGCTCTCCTTATCGCCAGACTTATCTGCCGACGCTGGGGTCGACTTTGTCATGGCGGGAGAGACCGAGGTCGAGGGTGGAGAGCCTGGGGCCTCTTGATCACCAGATCCTAATCCTGCAAGAAGACTGTAAAGAATTAGAATGCTTCCTCTCCCAAGATTGTAGATAAGCAAGACATACCTGAACGTATTTGCAGAGCTAGTGGATTCCTTTTCCTTTTGCTGAGGGGGTGTGCCTGTTCTCGACGAAGCTCCTGATTCTTCTCCTGCTCTGCCAAAGTTACCAGGCCCCTTGCGACCACTGTTGCTTCGCGACGAGAACATGGACGATGGACCAAAAGACATTTGTTGACTCGATGCGCGGTTGGCGTTCTTGTTGGTGAGACGACGAAGATCGTCCATGCCAACGACGTTCTTTTGGTAATCGATGGGTGGCTGGCCGTATTGGTTGCCCGAGAAATTACGACCGTCACCACGACCCATCTGCATGCGTCCACCACGTTGGCTGCCGCGAGCATTGTTCTCGGCAGCCTTCTGGTTGGCGGCTGCTTCAGCCTATCGGAGGTTAGAGGCAAAGAAATGGATCAAAGTCTGCAGAAACTTACCTCGATTCTGACTTCATCAAGAGTTTTAGGACCCTTGTTGTTGTCCTTCGATGCCCAGCGGGCCTTGCGCAGATCGATGATATCCATGAGCATGAATCTCAGACGACTCGGCAACTCGGGCGTATCAACCATCGTCTGGATACGCTGAAAGTAGACATCCATCATGGGTTTACCCTTCTCCGTGCTGTCCAGGTTGGAACCGATGGTCTTGAGCAGCTTAGTCAGGGATTCAATCTCAGCCTCATCCGGGATGCCGGTGTAATCAACGAGCTTCTTCACGCACTCGTGCATGATACGCTCCGTAAGCATGCTGAGCTTGTAAAGCTCGCCGATGAACTGAACAAGGCCAAGGCCACGTCTCTTGGCGGCGGCAGCGATGTAGTACTCGTCGGACAGCATGGCCGCCTCCTCGGTCTTGGGGTCATCAGGCTCACCCTCCGGCTTGTCTGGCAAGTCCATCTTCCAACCACGCTCGAACTCCTCTTGACATCTGTTGAGCAGGTACTTTCGGAACAGGTTGCCACCCGACACGATGTTGCCGTTCTTGTCGACGATGCTCTCATCCTTGATCTCCGGGCTCATGGTCTCCAACATGCGCTTGCAGAACTTGGCGTACATGGAAGCCCAGTGAGCTTCGTCGGTAGCCTTCTCGAAGGTGAGTTGAATGACTTGTCGGAGGGTGCGTCCATCAGCCTCATCTTTGGATTGAGCCGCAATGGCGAGGACCTGATCAGCGATCTTGTCGAACTTCTCCGGGGTCATCTTGTTCAGCGCCGCCTTCACCTTACGTTGAACCATGTCAGGCTCCATGTGGCCGGTCGCACCTGATGAGCCAGGGGTGGGACCAGCGGCGCCAGTTGCGGAGGCTTGTTGAGCAATGCGTGGCTTCCAACCCGTAGCCGTGACAGCGATAGGCTTGAGCTCCATGCCAGCAGTGAGTGGCATTGTCTTGGCTGCTTGGGCCTCGGATTTCGCGTTGCCCGGGAAGGTGTCCTTGCGACTTCCCCCACCCCCGCGTTGCGATCGGCTCGCCTGGCGGGGGGAGTGAGGAATATTGTTCATGGGGTTGGACATGTTGCGGACCATCTGGTTGCCACCTGGGAAGCCCGCACCACCCGCTCTGGTGAATGAAGCAGTGGATGTCGGTGCGGGTCGGGGCATCGAGCCGCTGGCCATGGCAAAGCGTTCAGCGGAAGTAGTTCCGGGAGGCAGCGTCTTCCCACCAACGCTGCCGAAGGAACCCATGGCAAAAGCACCCGGTTGGTTGTTGCGCGACGAGCCTTGTCTTGGACCCATGCTGTTGCCACCAGGTCGAGCTGAGCCCTGTCGGCTAGAACCACTGTCGCCGTCGCCGATGAGAGCCTTGATCTGAGACTCGAACTCCATCGATGGCTTTTCGACGAAGACCTTTTGGAACTGGAGCAGGAACTCCTTGTCGTACTTGAAGCTCTTGCCCTTGGTCGTAACCGCGGAATTCAGAGCCGGGTTCGGAGAGCTGATGCTGGGGGTAGAGAGAAGAGTTCATGACAGTAAGGAAGCGAGCCGACTTCAGCGATTGAAGAGCGGCACTTGGCTGAGGTGCCTCCACTGGCTTGGTGTGGAGAGGAGCAAGGTTAAGCGCAGCAGGCTTACCACGCTTCTCCGAGATGTTGATCTTGGGAGGTGGACCCATGGAGCCATCGGATTCCGGTGTAGACGCCCCGCTGTCGGTGCCCAGGGCCAGGTTGGAAAGCTTCGATGCCAAGGTGCTGGGGGTGTTTGGTTCCGGCTTGGAATCCTCCTTCTCAGCAGGCTTGTCAGCAGCCGCCGCCGCCGCCGCCGCCTTGGCATCTGCCTCTTGTCGCTTCTTCTCCTTCTCGTCTTCCAGGCGTTCCATCTCACGCTCTTGCTCCTTGAGCTTGAGATCGTTGGCGGCAGCCTCAGCCTTGCGCTTCTCGGCATTCGCGGCCTCGGCGGCCTTCTTCTCCGCGGCACGTTTGGCAAGCAGTTCGGCCTCCTTCTTCTCTCGCTCGGCCTCGGCAGCTTCCATTTCCTGGATCTGACGCTCCAGCTCGTCCTCTTCGTCCTTCTTGGCCTTGTCGGCCGCGGCTTGAGCGTCGGCCGCTTCCTTGGCCTTCTGCTCTTGCGCAGCTTGGGCAGCATCCTTGGCCTTCTGCTCTTGCGCAGCTTGGGCTTCATCCTTGGCCTTCTGTTCCTCCTTGGATTTGGCCTCGGCGGCTTCCTTGGCCTCGTCTTCCTCCTTGGCCTTCTTCACCTTCTCGAACATCTCGAGACGGATCTGCTCAGAGGTCTTCTGGGGAGCGGCGCTGTCGATGCGGCCCTGCTGGGGGGTGGCGGACTTGGGGGGGGGTGGGGTCGGAGTTGAGGCGATGACAGGAGGGGTTCTGGCACGCTGGCTTGGAGCTGGAGAGGCCGGGGCCTTGAAGCTGCCAACGTCCACGGCCTCACCATCGGGCCGCTTGATGACGATGGCAGCACTCTTGCGAGCGGGTCTGGAGAACGCGGGAGAGGTGGGGCCGGGCTTCGGTTGGGGCGTGTGGGCGTGGGCAATCGGGACCATGGAGGGGGTCTGGGGTTGCCCGGTACTCGAAGCTGGTCTCTCGGACATCTGCGACCCGTTTCTCGACATCGATTGTCCCCCATTGCTGTACAGGCCTTGCGTGTAGGAGGTGGGCTGGTGGAAGTGGGGTTGTGGGGATGAGGGTGGGAAGCCTTGCATGTGGGCCATCTGAGGATAGCCAAAAGACGCCTGTCCCATGCTCATGCGGGCATCGTTGCCGAATTGTTGAGAATATACAGGATACTGCTGCTGCTGTTCACGTAAGCAATGCACAATTCGATCGAAGTTTCCTGTCGCAGGATCAAGGTTAGGAGGGCCCAGAGGCTCGTAGATTGATAAAGGCATTGGGTCGCGACTGCGACGATTTCCACCTTGTGGACCTTGCGGGAATGGGGGAAGAGAAGGCAACCCGGAGCCATCAAGATGGACCTGCTGCCCACGGACTGGCAGCTTGTGCTCATCAGTCGTGTAGTCGTGGCTGAAGGCCTTCTCTAGACTTCCTCGTGGCCAATGGCGTTCTGAGGACTGCTCATTCTTGCCGAACCGGGCACTGTTGAGTTTGCCCCTCTTGCCCCGAGAGTGAGACTTGAAAGGAGAAGGAGGAGGAGGGGGGGGAGGAAGGGTGTTGAAGGAAGGAGGGTGAGGTACTTGTTGGGGCATGGGGGCGTAGTAGCCATACGGCGGTTGGTTCGCCATCGGCATCGCCGGGTTCATGTTGGGTGTGCCGGGCATAGAGCCACCGGGAATCGAGTGAGCCAAGTTGGGGCTACGGGACGCCTGGTGCGGCGAGTTGGGGAACCCGCGACCTGGGAACGACGGCGCCATCGCACCGCGCGGGGGGTTGCCGGCGGGTCGGAAGTTGCTCTGAGGCGCGTAGCCCAGCTGAGGGGGGTAGCCGGCGCCGGCGGCAGCGGCGGCGGCGGGGGTGAAGTTGCTGCTCCCGCCCCCGCGGCCTCCTCGGCCGGAAAAGCCACCGCGGCCTGCGTTGCCAGCGTGGTTGCTCATGTCGCTCTGTGCCGATTGGGCCGACTCGTGACGATGGTGACCGGCTGGGTGGGTGGTTGGGGCGAGGGCGCCGTGAGTGCTGGGAGTGCGTCGCTGCTGTCGAGATAAGATTGATTAGTCAAAGCGCCGGCACCGGGAAAAGTTTATCGGACTTACGCTCTCGAAGCTACCAAAGGCCATGGGAGGGTTGTTCCCTTGGAGACCGGAAGGGGGCTTGCCGCCACTCGCGGACGGAGCGGGGATGGGGGACGGCGAATGCGACGGATCCGTGATTCGGGGGTTGGGAATCGCGATGAGCCGACGAGGTCGCGTTGGGTGCGCCCTCGGTCGTCGTGCTGTGGGACACCTTGGGCGAGGACTCCGGGACGGAGCCGAACTGAATCTTCATGCCGCCGACGGGTCCGCCATTCATGCCGTTCGCGCCGATGGTGACCGACGTCTTCCTCGCGTGCTCGGACGAGCCATTGGTGGCCGAGCTGCTGTGGGCGATGGCCGGTGCGGCGACTGCCGGTACCGCAGGCGCAATAGTCATGGGCTTGCCGTTCAGGGGCGAGATGGAACTACTTTTGCCATGTTGTACCGGCCCAGCGCCTCCGACAGCCACGGCGGGCGAAGGGGTGGAGGAGCTCGTCGCGGGGACTGGCGACGAGACTGCCTTCTTCGCGGTGGAAGCGTACGACAGAGTGGGCGGCTGCTGCTGTTGCTGCTGCTGCTGCTGCTGCGACGCGTTGGTGGAGTTGGAGGCCTGGCTGGGGATTTGGGATGTTTGAGACACGGAAGTCATAGAGTGATTGTGTGGGTGTCGACGACCTCGTGCGTTTGCGGAGAGAAGAGTTGTGTGGATTGGGGGGTCGTGGTGGATGTGTGTGGGTGGGTGGTGGTGGTGGTGGTGGTGGTGGTGAGATGACGTCGGACGACTCTTTTCTGTTCTGCGCACAGAAGGATCAATGCAATCTCGAATCCGAAGGGACCGAAGCGGCTGAGAATCGGGGAGCGCGGAGAGGAGATGCGAAGGAGTCGAAATGAATCGCTCAGCGCGGCGTGCGAGGCGCGGTGCGATGGGGGGATGTGTGTCGTGGTAGGGCTTCTTGTCGTGACGTTCGTTGCGGAGTTTTTTTCCTTCGATGATTCGTGCTTCGTGCCTCGTTCTGGGTTCGTCGTTCGTCGTCTGCTTTCCCCGAGAGGCCGCGGAGGCGTCTGTTCTCGTGGGTACAAGAGCGTCGTGTCGCAGCTGGGACGTCGAGACGGCGCAGGCGATGGGGATGGAATCGAAGGGGGGATGAGGTATCGAGGAAACTAGTCCTGCCGCAAGGAATCTTCTACTCGTAGAAGATCTTGCCGGAGTAGTTGTGGGTTGATGGGGGGAAGATCCGACGTGAAGATCCGAGAGGAAGAGTTGGGGGGGGGGGTGGTGGCAAGCCGGCCAGGAGAAAATCGAAAGGGAAATTTCGGTGCTGGGGCCGGGCTGGGCTGGGTTAGGTTGGGTTGGGCTGGGTTGGTTGGTTGGTCGTGGCTCGGCGCCGGGGGATTGGCTGGGCGAGAGGGCGAGCGGCCGAAGGATTTTAGTTGGTCCGGCTTCCGGCTGGTAGCGTGGGCTTGGCGTGGACCGCGGTTGAGTTGGGCTCGAGGTGGAGGGCTACACGCTGCGTGCTGCTTTGGTTGGCATCTGTACTGTACTGTGTACTGTTTGAATGTTCGAATGTTCGATTGTTCGATTGTGGTATGTATGTACTGTGCTGTACTGTATTGTACTGTACCATGCACTGTATGTACTATGCACCCTGCCCTTTGAGCTGCGCTGCCATGAAGTTGTCAAGTACAGGCTTAAATAGGCAGAAGTGCCTTGACTGTGACTGTAATGCACCGATACACGTCCGTCGACATTCACTATTGTTCTTGGCTTGTGCTTGGTATGTCTCTCTTTCTCTCTTCTCTTTCCCTCTCTCTTCCTCTCTCTTTCTCTCTCTTCTCTTTCCCTCTCTTCTCTTTCTCTCTCTCTTCCTCTCTCTTTCCCTCTTTCCCTCTCTTCTCTTTCCCTCCCCCTCTCTCTCTCTCTCTCTCTCTCTCTCTCTCTCTCTCTCTCTCCATCTTCCATTCATGCTCACCAGAATATCAACCCATGGTGGCCAGGGAATCACATCGACGCATCACCGACCGCACAGTACAGTGGGACAGAGTGAATACACGTTTCTTTGGGCTCATCCATCTCTTTCCCATCCCCAGTCCACACACACACACACACACACACACCATACCATCCAACGAGGCCTGCCAGCCAGCTCCGGTCCCACCTTCTCCGCATTCGCTCTCCGAACTTCACTCTCCCTCCTCTCATGGCAAAGAGAAGAGTGCTAAGGTGACCTATCGGTACTGAAGGTACCCAAGGCTTCCAGAAAGCAAAGCACATCAAAGCAACGTGTGCACGATCACTTCAAAGCGCAGGGTCCTTCCCGTCTCCGTCTCCTTCAAACACGCCAAGAGGCGGGAATAAGCTTCCATTCTTGCTTTGATCAGGCCCATGCGCCCTCCATGAAACCGTGAAACAGTCTTGTAGTTGGGCTTCTCCTTCGTTCGTTCGTTCGTTCGTTCGCCATGTGGCTGCTGCTGCCGCTGCCGCTGCCGCTGCTCAGTAGCAGATCCGCAAACATAGAAAGCTTGGAGCGTTGCTTTGCCTCTCCTCCCCCGTGCCACCCCGGACTATCTTGCGCCTTCGAAAGCTTGAGAAGAGGAGGAAGCCAAACACACCAGTGTCGGGATCAGATGATGCCTACATTCTGTACTGTACACATGTATCGTACACACTGCAGAACCTCAGCCGTGCGCGGACTTCCCGAGGACGTCGAGTGGCCTCTTGTGCTACCGACTGGCCGTAGACATGTACAGTAGTATACATATGTACTGTACTGTACTGTACAACAAAACCTCCCACACCACGCTCAGATTCTCTTTCTCATTCACTCAATTCCCCCTTATCCAGAAACGACAGAAGGTAGCAGGTACTGTAAAGTAAATACAGCAAAGTAAATACAGCACAGTAAGTACCTTGTCATCTCGGCGATAAAGTTGCTGCGGTGCCAGAGCGAAAGCAAAAGTGCAGTCTTCCAGAAGCCTGCCCTCTCCACCTCCACCTCCAGCTCGGCTACGTGACTGGCGCGCATCTCGTATTTCGCTTCCAGGAGAGAGGCAGTGCCCGCAGCCCGCAGCCCGTCCGTGTCTCGCATGTGATCGTCAACGCAAAGAAAGCAAAAGGACAGAGATGCGGAGGTACAGTACCTACCTTACTTTGCCTGACCTTTGCGTCCTACTGTACTGAAAAGATGCAAAAGATCTCTTGTACATAGAACGTACACGTTCTGTACATACATATCGTCTTGGACAACAGCAACAACCCAAACCCTAACCCCCTCAAAGACTAACTAGTTGATCTATCGATCTTTTGATCAAATCACGAGATCGATAGATCAAAATTGCCTCATTGTCCCTCCTATTGGGATTTCAGGATAGGAGGGCGAGCACAAAGAAAGGGCTGATGGTAGTCCCAAAAGTAATGATGTTTTGGGAAAGCTATGTACAGTACTGTACTGTACTGCATCTACATACTGTAGGAGGGGGAAGCCTGATAAGCTCTTCTCGTACACGTGATTGCCACGTGATCCTCGGCCCCGTCACCGGCACCGGCACCAATGTTGCAACTACAGTACTGTAGAACACTGTTGCCATATGACGCTTGTACAGAGATTTAGTGATCTTTTTTTTTTTTTTGGTGTTCTTTTTAATCCTCTTCTATCAGTTACTTGCAGTATCTGCTTCCAGAGCTTCCGATTCTAGTGATTGACACGCCCATCCACCCACCCACACTCACTCACTCACTTATTCACGCACCATTTTTACAGTACTGTACTGTACATGCCCTTCTTGTCTCCCATCCTTTTTTTTCCCTACACATACATACATACATGTGTTCTTCCTCAATCTCACAACATTTCCATACATATAGGAGCGGCAGTAAGTAAGGAGTCTATAGCAAACACTTCACTTCCCCCTTCCCACTTTTTATCCGAATAGCAAGTAGGTAAAATACTCACTTCCTCACGTCCCAACGAGAGAAAATATCGATCGATACCCACTCACCATCCACTCTGCATACAAAACAGACGATTGAGAAAGAAAAAAAAATCCCATCCTACGACTTCCAATAAACAACTCCAGGGTTGGCGAGTACAGCAGCTTTTCGCTTGTATGTTGTCTACTTACCTCCTACAATACTACCCCCCTACGAAGTATAGTATGAACTACGAGCTACGAAAGCGAACCAAAAAACCGGCCGAAACGAGCGGAACGAACCAAGTCAAATAGCGGAACCGCGAAACCCCCATCGTCTTTCACTCCCTTTCAATTGACATTCCGATCGGCTTCAAAATGTGAGCATACACACGTATCCCATCCCTCCCTCCTCCCCTTATGAAGTCGAGCAAGACTTAACAATCTGATGTTTTTGTCCTTTGTATAAATCACCATCAGTAAGAATCACCACGGCCTCATCACAATTCGCAGCAGTAAAAAGACCAAATTTTTTTAAAATATGTCTGTATATCCTTAGCTCAACCCACGAGCAGAATCCAGAGGCAGAATCGAGGAGTGGAAAGGTACCAACCCAACCAATGCTGCAACCACGGTAGATACAGCAATCCATTCCACACAACACTCACATAAAAGTCGTATACATGACATCATTCTCTCTCGAACAAGCTTTTGATGTTATGATTTATACACCCACTCACCTATCCACGCGCTAAACTTGATATACCCTTTCAAACTTGAATACTGGTGTGTATATTCATTCATATACATGTATATATTCTTCTTCGACACCACAAAAGCTCTGCGTTAAAGCAAGCGGCAACAGAAAGAAAAAAAACCAAAACCGCAAAGCTGCCTGTCTTTCCCCATTTCAAATATAAAATACCGATCCATCCAAATTTCCCGATTCAACATACCAAAACGAGCAAGCAAGCAAGCGAAAAAAAGGCCATTTAAAAAAAAAATCCCCATCTTACCCCCCCCCCCCCCCCCCCCCAAAAAAAAAGGTCCGGATTCACCAAAGCGGAACTCGCTCTCCCCTACGTGCAATTCAGTTTTCCAACCACCCTTTTTCCCAACCGGCCATTTATATGCTCGGATTCCACGGCCCAGCCTCTGACGAGCTAATGTACAGTACAGTAGGTATGCGCCTTCCCACCCACACACCCACCCCATCAAACGAGCAGAATGGGACCGCGACCCGCCGTTGCGTCTCGATACACTGCGATTCATCTTCCGATTGGTGTTGGGATGTGTGTGTTTATTTCTGTGTATACACGGAGACTGTGCGCACGAGAGAGCAGAGCAGGGCAGAGCAGAGCAGAGCAGAGCAGAGCAGAGCAGAGCAGAGCAGAGCAGAGCAGAGCAGAGCAGAGCAGAGCAGAGCAGAGCAAGCAGAGCAGAGCAGAGCAGAGCAGAGCAGAGCAGAGAGAGAGTAACAGTCCGACCAAAAAAAAGAAGCAGGAAAAGTGCATTCTCAACCCCCGACCCAACGCTAGCGACGACCTACATAACACAGAGAGAGAGAGAGAGAGAGAGAGAGAGAGAGAGAGCGAGAGGAGAGAGGAGAGTAGAGAGAGAGAGAGAGAGAGAGAGAGAGAGAGAGAGAGAGAGAGAGAGAGAGAGAGAGAGAGAGAGATCGCTAAACAGACACGTAACATAACCAACCAGATAGGTAAATACAAGCCCAGAAAAGAGACGGATGCTTCAGTGTGGGGATTCCATCTACACAATCACACTTACACACACAACGCACACGGAAGAAAAAAGAAGAAAAAAAAAAAAGGAAAAACCCCCCACCATCCACGACAACCCCATTCCTCCACCCACGCCATCTGGAGAAAAAAAAAAAAAAAAAAGGGGGAGAAGAAAAATAGCAGGTACAGAAAACAAACAAGTAAGGTAACCACGGTACAGTAGACGGACGAAAGGCAGAGCCGGCAGTTTTCACCAACAGATACAAAGAAAGATGTACAGTACAGACGAGAAAGGTTCTCGAGTAGATTCCGGAGCTAAATTCTCGACCTAGATTCTCTAACTAGATTTTGGAAACGTCCCATTTTGTAAATAAACAGGCCAGAAAGTAGATTGTAAACCGTAGATTTCCGTAGAAGGAAAAAAAAAAAAAAAAAAAAAAAAAAAAAAAAAAAAAAAAAAAAAAAAAAAATAAAGGAAAAAAAAACCCCCCCCCAAAAAAAACCCCGACTAATGCAACCGATAGTATGATAACCCAGACTCTCAACGCTAATGCACTACTCGAAATCCCCAATCCCGATATCCCCAATCCCGATATCCCCAATCTAGATATCCCCAATCCCACCACTCCATAACCCCGAATTCCCACAAAGACCCAAACCAAAAAAAAAAAAAAAAAAAGGGAAAAAAGAAATCGTACCACGTCGTACCATCGCATCTCGTTCCCGGATCATGCCATCTCATTTTATCTCATCTTATCCCACGACTTTTCTGTTGCCGTCTTGTCATGTATCATCTCATCTCATCTAGCCCCGCCTCGTCTAAGCCGCGCGGTTCAAATACCCCATATACACAACCGCTATGCTGAAGATCAACACCAACACATTCAGGCCGGCTAGTCATACGACAGTGCGGCTGGTGTTCGAATTCCTGTTTGGGCCGTTAGCGAAGGTGACATGTGCAGTGGAGTGGAGAGTACTTACAAGCCGTATGTCTCAATGACGGCGATCCAGCCAGCACAGATCTTCAGCCGCTGCCTCACGCTGTTCGTCGTGAGCAGCCTATACTTCTCCGACTCGGCCGTGGGGAACACGCTAGCGAACCACCACGGGAAGATGGCCGGGTCGTCCGGGCACTCGCCGAACGCCTGCAAGACTGTCGAGTGCACCCACGGCGCCGAGTTGTCCCGCATCTTCTTGACGAAGGCAACTCCGAGCTCGAACAGCGCTTGGGTGGACATGGCGTTCAACTTGGCCGCCTGGGCTGCTTCCGGAGAGAGAGGAGAAGAATCGTTGGGCGGCACGCTGGATTCGGGTCTTGAGAAGTTGCGGGCTGATGCTTCGGCTATTTCGCGCGCCTCGAGCTCTTCCTCGGCGGCGATGCTAATGTCGTTCACTTGTTCAATCTTGCCTATCGTGTAGCCGTCCAAGGTTCCGTGCTTCAACACTCGGAACCGCGAGACACCGATCGTCTCGATGAGACTCCGTCCGTCCGGCATCAGATGCATGCTTCTAATGTGCAGTAGTGTTCCGTATTCGTAAAATTTGGTAGGTCCTAATTCGCCTTGGGGCACTCGAGAAGGATTGCTTAAAAGCATCCCGAATTTACTGTCTCCATTCTCGATCGCGCGTCGGATCATGAGACGGTACCTGGGCTCAAAGACATGGAGAAAGGTGGGAACTTGTGGAAACGAGAGAGTGCATACAAACAGAGGCATGTCCATCTCAGCGGTCCCGGGCCTTGAGTCCACGGCAGCAGCTTCCGCCCGAGCCGCGAGGGCTTCTGGACAGAGCCCTGTGAGGAGTTTGGATATGATGGTGTTTGAGGGCCCTCGGTCGGCGCTAATCCCAGGTGTGAAGGCTTGCCTCCGTCGACAGATGGGACAGGAGTTGGAATGGTCCAGAACCCTATGCAGACACGACCGGCAGAAGGTATGGCCACAAGTCGTGGTTATTGGCTCTAGGAACAGGCTGTAACACACTTGGCAGTCCAGTTCTGCCCGTGTCGATTCCTTCAGATGCTCCAGCACAACCGCATCCAGCGTTTCCCATGCCTCGCTGGTTGCAGATGATGGCGTATAGACGACCTCCGAATCGTAGGCAAGCTCACCCATCTGCGCCATCGTATAGGTTGCAATCAACTTTCCGCCCGCCAGGACCCGGGCCCGCGGTTCTTCATCCCGCAGAGACGAGACGCCAGCGATCGACCACTTGTCCCTCTCTTGCAATCGGAACAGTGTCCTCGAAGCCTGGTCCGAGTTCGCGAAGGCGTTGATCTCTCTGTCCACCATGTAGGTGACCTTGTTGAGCACCACATCGGTGCTGACATCCCCCGCCGCGTGGTCGACGCCGCATGTCGCAAAGGGGCATCTGAAGCCTTGTGACCGGCTCGGCGTCGCGGGATACGAGATGTTCTGGCGCAGACGTAGCTCGGGTATGCATTTCTTGCAGATGGTATTCCCGCACGGCAGCGTCACCGGTTCCTGCAGTGGATAGGAGCATGAAGCGCATTGCACCAGCCTTACAATCTGCCGCGCATCTCGAGAGGCTTCGAGAGCGCCGTCTGGTTGGGGGAAGCCTGATCTCGCGGCAGCTTTTATCCTGGAGAGCGTGCTTCGGAGGGGCCGGGCGGGGTCGAGCGGAATCGAAGACATCGGAGGCGTCGTGTCCAGCGGAAGGCCGTTGGACCGTCGGTGCCGGTGCCGGTGCCGGTGCCGGTGCTGGTGCTGGTGCTGGTGTCGGGTGTATAAGACAGGAGGGAGGCGGCCGAGAGCCGCGACGGATTCGGGGGCGAGGATGCGTGCTGCGCAGTATCGGCGGCTTCCAGCTCGCAACTCGGTGGATCTCGCGGTTTGGTTGACGGGGTGTATCGTTGGGAGGGGGGTGGTGTCGAAGGGGTCGGTCGATCGTGGACGGCAGGGAGGGAGGGTTGTGTGACGAGAGGTGAGGTCGATAAATATCAACATGGAGATGGACGAAGCGAGGACTCGTGCGTACGTGCGTCTCGATGTCAAATCACATCGGCGACCGGCGCATGCAGACGGCGGAGGCAAGAGATAGTCGCATCATGGAATATGTCTCGGGGCCGAGCAGTGGATGCATGTGGCAGTGGCAGTGGCAGCGTCAGCGTCAGCGTTCTGGATGTAAGGGTGAGTAAGTAAGTAGTCGTGGTACGTAGTGTAGGGAGTAGTCGGACGGTCGGTGGAGGAGGTGGAGGAGAGGAGGAGGAGGAGGAGGAGAAGAAGGACGTGCAGGTGCAGGCGCAGGTGCAGGTTGTACGGAGTCGATGTATGTACAGGACATACAGCATGTACATACTGTATGTACCTACAGCATGTACATACAGCATGTACCTACACTCCCTAGAGTACATGTGTACATACATCGATGTACATATGTAGGGATCATCACCAAACGGCCCATCCGAGCAGCGAGGTGTGCAGCGCTGCAGCGGTGCAGGGCTCGTGGAACCCCCGGACTAGGAAACCATCCCAGGACTGGACAGGACCGTATCTAGCATTCTCGGTACAGCACCGTTGGATGAAATGGTGTCTTCCAATGTTGATCACGGCATCGACACGCCGGTGAGAGGTCGGGGTGCGGGATTTTCATCGAGACTCGCCTATTTGTTTGGTTCGGCTGGGTCGACTGTAGAGAGTCGGATCCGAGCCGGTCGGGGACAGTCCAGCCGGTATTCATTCGCAACACGTGTGTACCTACTACCTATGTACAGTGGTGTACTTACTCAAGATCCTTCGATCTAGATGTAGATGATATCCAGACAGTCGGTCTAGATGGGCACTCCACTCCACTAGGCCTAGATCCCGCACCCTTTGCACCTTTCCGTCTCCATTTGCTTTCCTAATTGCACTAATACGTGATACACATTCTGTTTCTAGAACCTTCATATACAACCGTATTTACTACTCTTTCTACCTACACACCGCCCCCACTGGTAATCTCGGACCGCAAGAGCACACACGCTTGCGTATCGACCGACCGCTCCATAGAAGCCATCTAGTCGTCGTATGAGAGTCTTCGCATCTGGGAGGCAAGCGCTCGATCCAGACCACCGACGAAGTTGGGGCTTCACGGACCTCGCATCGACGCTTTGCCCCTTCCAGGCCCCATTCCACACGTCCACGGTGAGCCAGCCCATAATGCATCGCCAGCCGCGTCGTCCAACGGCGCGTGATGCGGTGCCGTCTCCTGGTGTGTGGGAACTATGGCGACAATCTATACAGCGGGTCAATCTAGCCTCAACATCTTGCCACAGGGCCCTCGGATCCACGGCGGCTAGAAGTAGTCGGAAAGTAGTCGTTGTAATGGCCTCCGTTGTTGGTAAGCATAGATGTTCGGTTTGCTCCCTTGGCAAGCAAGCTATAACTATACAGTAGGTACCCGAATGCTTCCTTGTACAAGCGAGTAGAACGACCAATAGACTAGACCTTCATACAACATATAAAGCTTGTGTTTCGGTGCAGAATATGAATTGCCTTTTTGGCACCTGTCAATTCCGGCAACTGTCAAGCTGCACGTCGAGTGTCTCTCATGAACATCAAATCGACGCAGGTGGAGTCAATGCAGGTAGGTGTTCGTACATGCAGCACAGTACCTCGAATCCGTACAGTATTTACAAGACATCGGCATCTGTCCAATAGCACACGCCCAAAATCGCCTCGAGAGGGAACTGCCAGACTTCATCAAAAGCAACTTTTGAATCACGGCTGTGCATAGCAAAGAGCCGACCAGGTCCAAGCTCTTTCAAGGGTTTGACTCAGAAAGTGCATATTTGACATAGATTACGAGGAGTCGGGAGGCAGTGTGGCCCTCGTCAGCCCCACATGGCAGACTCGTACAGTGCTGTACAGTACTGTACAACTCCATCTCCCGTTGCAAGGCAACAGCAACAACAACAGTAACACAAACAGATAACAAGAGAGAAACCAAACATCGGAAAAAGAAAAGAGCGAGACCCTTGTACAAGAGAGTCATTGTCTATCCTCGCGTAGTACACAAAGGACCAGCCGACCCTCTTCGGCCCCCTCCCCCTTCTCGGATTCGCTACGAGACGAGAGAAGAAGAAGAAGAAGAAGAAGAAGAAGGAGAAGGAGAAGAAGCAAGCGTCATCGACTGCACGCCTGGGGCCAATAAGCCGCGTTCGTGCTGTGCAGCGTCCGCTCTTCGGAATGCAAAGCGAAGCGGAAAAGCCGACATGACATGGGAGCGACCGAACGATGCAATGCTGACGCACTTACAAATTCTCCGCTCTCTTTAGGATCTCTTTCCACCAGCAAGCAGAGCAGTCTCAGATTCCGGCCTGGGGACCCACGCCCGCCTCCGCAGTGCCCGCGCCCCAGGTGGCGCTAGCAGTACCAGGAACCTATCCGTCGGGAAATATAGCTCGCGTCGTTCCATAATCAGATGGCCGATCGCCGATTTTGGCTGGCCGGCTGCCCCCTTTCGCTTGGACGACCTGTCGGCAGCTGATGGAAGGGCTCGCTCGAACGTCTCCCAACCTTTGCCTGACCATGGCTGGCTGTGCGCGGCAGGGCGGCTAGCTGACTGTACCGGAAAGCATGGGCGGATACAGTCGAATGTAGAAGTATGTCGCCGGACTGCAGGGGCTGGTGACCCTCCTGTCAAGTTGTCACTCTCGCGCTTGTTGCACATGGGTTCGAAGATGGAGAGTGCGGTTCTGGGATAGTCCTGAGCCGAAGTTGTCATGACTTTTTGTGGTCTTGCATCTTCGGGAATACATCTTTATACGTCCTTTATGCCAGCAAAGAGTCGTCAGTCTTTTGCCATCGGCCACGGCTCCGCGTTGGTGTAGAGGCTCGGTTGGGAGAAGGCGAGCAGCTCCCAGCTTCTATCGACTTATCGACTGCTACTGTACAGTACATCATTAGGATCGGAACTGCCTATCTCGGCCGGCAGCGGTTGCACGATGTCTCGAGTACAAACGATGTAGTGTGATACAGTAAGACGCCCTGATCAAAACAATGGCAGGGAGCTGGGAAGATGTCCTCTCGCGGTCCCCTCTTCTGTTGGTGGAGACGTCAGTCAGTACAGATATGACAAGTGGAGCGATGAGCTTGTCTCCTCTTAAGACAAGTTTCGACGAGTCCTATCGCGATGCCCCAATGTCTTATGTGTCAGCTGCCGCTCGACCAAGCTTCTGGTTCCGGTCATGACTTCGGCTTCTAGTTATCATCCCGAGCGCCTCAAAAGCGGGTGGATATGAAAGGAACACCACATGGGGATAATGAAAAGATAGGACGTACAGTGTGTTACATTCGTCGTCGCGTGCTTGCTTCTGAGCATGCCAGATACTGTGGACAGCTTTGGCATTCTAGGTATGCGCAGCAATTTCAAAGGCAGAAACTGCAGACTCAAGAACACACTTACCTTTAGCTGCCTACGATCGCTCTTGTTTCTGTGGTCCGTACAGTCTATACTGATTGCCCCGCGTTAGAAGCTGTCTTCAAATTCGGGAGAAAGATAGTGTTTTTATGTGGCTTTATTGTAATGCATCAGCCTCGCTGTGCAGAGATGAAGTCAAGTCCGATACTCTATCCTAGATCTTTGATTCATCGTCTCGGTCTCTCTTTGCCGCGGTGCTGTCATCCACCTCCATTGTCTCTGGAGCTGGGATGACATTCGTTGTCAACTGCTCCTCTCTGTTAGGTACTTGACCGACCCTCCGCTCGGCTTCTGTAGTCACGGCGCCTGCCCGAGATTCAACCACAGTTTCCCGTGAAACTTCCTCCTTGCCTATCTCATCCCCGAATACATATTGCTCCAGCGACTTTTGCGTCTGCTCAAGACTGTCGTGTACTAGTATTCTATCGTAGTATCCTTCAGGGTTTGGCAGCTCACTTCTCTCACTGGCCTGAGAATCTTCTGCCAATGTCTCGGAGGACTTTTCTTCACGTCGAGAATGGATCGCAAGCCTCGGTGCAATTGGCGGCACAATGATGATGTAGCGTGCATTAAACCCTTGGTCTTTTAATTGTTCGATTCCCTTTCGAGTAGTTAGTTGAGCATCTCTTGAGGAAAGACCAGAGGTGGGCGGTATACTTTGAGATCCTGATTCAGAAGAGGGATTTTTCCTTGAGCAACCAGAGCTTCCACGGCTTTCCGACTTGTACCAAAAAGCTTGCCGTCAATTTCTTTATGTACCAAGAATTGGTCTCCATCACGCATCACAGCGAATGTATCCCTGTCGACGAAATGATAGTCGATACCATCAATCTCTTTGCCCTCGGAAAGTTTTGTGGTGTGGGGGACTACCTTGGCCAAATACATTTCGTGGGTTTCGACGAGCCGGTTTATTAGTGTTTGATTACCAGCGTCGTCTTCACCGGACATCACGATTGGGCGACAATCTGTCGGTAGTTTCTGACCTTCATCCTCGCTACCATTGACCGTACCTTCGGGTTGTCTTATGTCCTGGAATAGAATATCGATTTTGTCCGGTCGCTGGATGTTATCGAATACAGCTAGTTGAGATGCACTAGCAATTCGCTGCGCTCGCCAGCTTTTGCTCGCTTTTGACTCAATTGCCGCATTTTTCGACTCCTCGTCCATGGCCATCTCAATATCCATATCATCGAGCTCCATCTTGTTCTTGAAGCTGTTAACCGATGGAACTTGATATCTCGCTGGGTCTTTCAATCTATCCAAACCATTGCGCTTGCCGCCATCAGACAGAAATTTCAGATCGAGAGATCCGATTGGAGGATTTGGTCGTTGTCTCTTATTCGTGGTGGCCTTACGAGCCGAGAGTTTTGCGCTGGCATGTTCTTCAGGTGTAATCGATGGTCTCGCAATAGATGGGCAGTTCTCGATCTTCCAACGTGCCCAATTCTTGTCGCGTGAAAGCACAGTTTCCACCATGCGATGAAAGTAAGCACCTTCAAACCCCTGCTTCAGATATTCCGCGACAGATCTCTTCATCTCGGTGGCCCATTTCGTCTAGTGATGTTAGTGCGTGGTGTTTAGAAATAGTTCGTCGGAGATTCGAAAGCAGTGTATGAACAGTATAAATTTTCAACGTACATCTTCGTCGTCAAGTACCTGGTCCACATAGGTGACAGATTTGTTCGTGCCATCAGGTAGTGCCTTGAAGAGCTTCTCTTTTGCCTTGGCACTCAGAGAAAGCAAGAATTCCATTACGATTAGGACTTGAACGATAATGTGTCTTCGAAATGAAAGATCGCTTATCTGTGAGTTCTGTTAGCCCCCAGACTGCCCTTCGTGCATAGTGATCTCGTACCTCTAATTCAAACAAATCTCTGCTGGTGAGATACTTGGGATTATAGGTGTCTGCAAGATCATCGTCCCCTTGACCACGCTTCCGTTTGGTTCCCCGCTTGCCTTCCTCGCTGGACTTGGTAGGCCTCCCGGAACTTTCCGATTGAACTGATCTAAACATTGTCATCGTAGCTTCTAGCCCTCTCTTGAACCCCGAGAAACTGGTCTTGTCAAAGAGCGTCTTGGGCTGGCTAAAGCTATGTTGCAACGACCAGAATACAGGATACAAGTCGTCCATGTTCATTGTCTTTTCGGTCTTTGAAAAAGTGACGCCTTTCGAGATTTTCGACAATTCTTCGCCGGATTTCTTAATGCTGCCATCTGGAAGCAACTCTGATTTCGGGTCCACGTCCATCTGCTCTGCATCGGCCTGTTGCTGGTGTGGGAGCACATCGAAAGCCGTTACATTTTCGGTATGATACTCGCCTCGAAGGTTTACTGAACTCTTGTCGCCTAAGGGGAAACTCTGAAACAGGAATATGAACACACGCCCGCAGAACGCTGTATCCTCAGCCCGGGAAAGCCGCCGTAGCAGCTCGTTGCAGCTTCTAAGAATGACTAAATTCTTCTTGTCAAAGTCCTTCGCTATTATACGTTCTCGTCGTGACTCTAGGTAGTCAAATATCTTCCGACAGCCGGCAACCGTTTGGCTGTCCAAGAGCTCCTCAACAAGCCAAAGCATTACTGCCGGCTCCGTCCTGTCCTCGTGGGAAAGAATGGCTGTGATGTCCAAGAGATTCCATACGTTGACGAAGGAGGGCGAATCTATTGCTGTGGAGGCCTACGGAAGGTCAGATTTGAGCTCCAGTGTTGGTACCGATGTGTAGCTCACAAGTAAGTTGCTGAAGCATTCGCGGGCCGCAGTCTCAATCGCATGCTTTTTTGAATCGGATGCAGTTGCTGGGGGAAACACCGAATCGATCTGTGCGAAAAGTTCGGCGAAGTCGGTTTTGTTCAATGGCGGCTCAATCGTGCTCGTCGGCTTGACCACCAAGGCCTTCGCCAGTATCTCCTCCAAAAGCTTCCCGCAACCCTCCACCATTTGTGCCGTCGCCATGGTCGCAGTATGATATGTGCCAGTCTCAGATGCGCGCAACAGTAGGAACGCAGAGCACGCGCACGCGCCGTTATAAGTTGTCGTAGGGGGACGTCTTTGGTTGAAGCTTGAGAATTTGTCGTCAGGAACGGGGAAGGCAGCTCGGAGACAGGGCTGCCAGCCGCGTTACGTAGCGCGATACTAGCGGCATTCAACCTTAATTTTGGTAGCCGTGCTTCTTGCTATTTACAACCGACCGACCGACTTGATGCGCGTCGCCGCTTGATCGTGTTGCGCTGTCCGCCTTAACACGATTTCCACGACATCCCACGATATGGCGCCGAGATCAAGAGTCAAAGAAGATGCGCGGCGGGAAGCAGAGCACGGGCATGCGGCGGGCGAGGCGGATGGGCAAAGCTCTTTTGAAGAAATTGCCCGATTGCATTGGCTGAAGGCCAGCAAGAAAAAGGCAGCGAAGGTCAAGGTGAAGCCGGATGTCTTGAAACATGAAATATGGGATGTGCTCGAGAAGGACGATTTCTCGTTCAAGTCTCTTCTCGCTCTGGAGAATTTGCAGATCCTCGAAAGGTAGACCGGGCTCGAAACGTTTACTGTATCTACTAACTCGGTACAGCTATCTCTGGCCAGGCTACTCCGAAGATGCCTCCAATTTCCACGTCCTTCTCATCGTGTTGATCTCCAATGTAAGAACGAAAGAACATTTGCCAACATGGGGTAAGAAACCTGTATTCTCCAGCGAAAAGTACCAATCTCACTCGTCACAGAGATCTTTGCAGACAACCCATCAGAGTTCTCTGCACTCTTTCGCAGGATCCTCTCGATGACTCTCGATACCACACTCTCCGCGACAATCCGTACCCATCTCCTTTCGTTTATCATAAGCTCTTTTCAGTCGCTGGACAGTGGAATTGTGAGAAAAGAATGCGCTCCGCTTGTGTCCATCTCAATATGGCACAATATATCTACAGAAGGGAAGCGGGATCGGAAGCTGGACCAGACTGTGCAGTTGAGAAAAGCTTGGAGGGCTGCAGGGAAGCGTTACGACGCAGCAGATAATGCGACAAAAGCTCGACTTCGGTTTGAGAGGTCATGGTTTTTAACGCTTGTATTGGACTTTTTCAACCAACTATACGATGAGAAGATCAAGCCTGGTGAGTCCGCTTGCTATAGGGGTGTTGAATAAGCTAAAGTTGAACTAGAAAACCTTCGGTATTGCGAACGTTTCATTGAGTTCCTGTCAGATTTGCAAAGCCAACTTCCCACCCGTCGATACATCAACACACTTCTTCAAGATCTCAACACGATTACAGCCATCCGGATGTCCCCGGCATTTAATGATGAAGAGAATGGCCTTTTGCGGGACTTGTATGTTTTGTTTAAGCACTATACTCACTTTTCTATCGACGACCATACTGGCATTCAGCATACTCACGCTGAAGCCTACGAGAGACATTGCGCGATTCTTGCTACTCTGCAGCGAACAGCTCTCAAGCATTTCAAGGAGAAATTGACAATCTTAGCCTTGTCAAATTATGGATCTATTGAGAAGCGTACGGAGCTTGAGGGTCACCTTGAAGCCCTCACGGATGAAGAAATCGTCCAACTTTGTGATCTGCTAGATTTCCGCACCTCCTATCCATCCTCGACGAAAGTTGTAGCAGAGCGAAAGCTTCTCACCGAAGTGCTCCTCTCTGGACACGAGAAGCGAAGGACCTTTCAGGAGACCGCACGTGATCTCAGCATACTGCCGACAGAGGTCACTCTCTTTGAACCAGCGCTACTAAGGAACGACAATTACAACGGCTCGCAACCTTTGGCCATTCCAAAACTGAACCTTCAATACCTCACAGTTGGCGATTTTCTATGGCGATCATTCATCCTCCATCGTAGCGAATCCTTCTACGAAATCAGGAAGCACATCGAAGACGTCGTACAAAGGCTGCGTCCTTCAACGAACAATCTCGGTCAGATTGATTTTGGAGGATTTTCAAGAATGGCTTTGCCAATTACGAAGCCCACGTAAGCTCACAACTTAAGAGTCTTGAGAATGAGCTAACATCGTGCAGAATTCTCGAAGTTGTTCCGCCTCTTGTTGGACATAGTAATCCTTCTGCAGTTCGGGCTGAGATATCGCTGGATGTCAGTCGTCTTGCTGACAATGTTCGTCGAGAGTGGGAATCACTTCGGCCTGATGATGTTATATTCTTATTGACTGTTCAGGCTCCTGATACCACACAGATGGTTACTAACGGAAGTGCGACTTCTTCTGACGCCCAAAAGCTGGGTCTGAAATATGTGCGAGCTGCTGAAGTGACCCAAGTCCTGGATGACAAAGGCCGTTCACTGCGAGATCAGCATGCGCATAACAGCCATGGGCGACCTCGACTTAGAAGATTGCAAGTCAAGCTTGATGCAGCCATGTACAAAGCAGATCAAGAGAGGGTCGCGAGTGGAAACCGGATATCTACGAAAGCTTGAATGTTATCGTACGTCGCAGAGGTCGGGAGAATAACTTCAAACCGATTTTGGAATCGATTCAGAGTCTCACATTATCTGATGTCCCTCTTGCTTCCTGGCTACATGAAGTCTTTCTGGGCTACGGAGATCCGGCAGGGGCGAACTACACCCATCTCGCCAATCAGATCAAGAAGGTGAACTATCGAGATACTTTCCTCGACTGGCAGCATTTAATAGAGAGCCTACCGGGCAAGACGATAGAGCCAGGTGAAGATGCTGAAGGTAGCTTCGGGCCACCATACGTTTTACAGATGGGTCCAAAAGCTGAGGCACCTGCTACTGTCAAGTCGTCGAAAAAGCGTCGTCGTGATGCTGAACCTGTGCCACAAGTCCAGCCGCAGTCCGTCGAAGTTTCTACCTACAAGTCTCCAAATACTGGACCGTATCCTATGGATGCCCCGAAATTAAATCAGGTGCGATTCACGCCCACTCAAGTGGAAGCAATTGTCTCGGGAACACAGCCAGGACTTACCGTAATTGTTGGCCCTCCAGGAACGGGGAAGACCGATGTCGCAACTCAGATCATCAATAACATCTACCACAACTTCCCTGAGCAACGAACTTTATTGATTGCACATAGTAACCAGGCTCTTAATCAGCTTTTTCAAAAAATTGTGGCATTGGACATCGACGAGCGGCATTTGCTCCGTTTAGGACATGGCGAGGAAGACCTTGACACCGAAGCCAACTTCAGTAAGCATGGAAGGGTCGAGTCGTTCTTCGATAACCGAGACGGATTTCTTCAAGAAGTCAATCGACTTGCTGCCAACTTCGATGCACCGGGAGCGCATGGTTCATCGGCTGAAACTGCTCTGTACTTTAACTCGGTCTATGTTCTACCTGCTTGGACAAAGTTTGAGGAGTTTTCCAAGTCACCGGACGCCACCTCGCAATCTATTGTAGAGGCTTTCCCGTTCCACTACTATTTCTCCAATGCGCCCCAGCCTCTGTTCCCAGCTGATGCGGAGAAGGACGATGTCTTGGACATCGCCAATGGCTGCTATCACCATATCAAGAAGATCTTCGAGGAACTGTCAGATCTTCGTCCTTTCGAGATTTTGAGGAGAGATCGTGACAAGGCGAATTATCTTCTGACTAATGAGGCGCGCATCATTGCAATGACATCGACGCATGCAGCCATGAGGAGAAGGGAAATCTCCGGCCTGGGCTTTCATTACGATAACGTGATAATGGAAGAGGCTGCTCAGATCACAGAGATTGAAAATTTTCTACCGCTGGCTTTACAAAATCCTAAAAACGGACAGATGCCTTTACAGCGAGTGGTTCTGTGCGGCGACCACTTCCAAAATTCCCCCGTCATTCAAAACCTTGCTTTTCGACAATATGCCAACCTGGAACAGTCTCTCTTTTCCCGCCTCGTCCGGCTGGGTGTTCCGACGGTCAACCTGGATCAGCAAGGCCGAGCCCGACCTTCAATAGCTTCGTTGTACTCATGGCGTTATCAAAATCTCGACAACTTACCTCTGACTTTATCGTTGCCAGAATTCCAAGCTGCGAACGCTGGCTTTAAATACGATTATCAGTTCGTTCAGGTGCCTGATTACAAAGGGAAAGGGGAGACAGAGCCAACGCCACATTTTATCCAGAACTTGGGAGAAGCAGAGTATGCTGTCGCCATTTACCAGTACATGCGGCTATTAGGTTATCCCGCTGCCAAGATCAGTATTCTTGCTACATATGCTGGTCAGCGCGCTCTGATAAAGGATGTGCTTACTCACAGATGTGCCAAAAATACCCTGTTCGGGCTTCCTAAGATTGTCACTACCGTCGACAAGTACCAGGGAGAGCAAAATGACTGTAAGTTCCAAACAACCTTATCTTATAGAGTGATAGCTAACTAGATTTAGACGTCATCCTTTCTCTGACCCGTACATCCCGTGTCGGTTACCTGCGAGACGTCCGACGTCTCACAGTGGCACTCTCGCGTGCACGTCTGGGGTTGTACATTCTTGGTCGACGTGAGGTCTTCGAAACCTGCACTGAGCTCAAGCCGGCCTTCGATATAATCTTGAAGAGGCCAGACACGCTGCAGCTTGTCACCGGCGAACTATGGCCAAGTCAGAGGATTCTGAAGGATGAAGAAGAATCAGACGTTCCAGGGCAGACCGAGATGGTGAGCGTGGAACATCTGGGGCAATATGTCTTTGACATGACGAATGCAAAGGTGGCACAGCTGAGAGCCGAGAGAGGTCTGCCTGAAGCTGCTGGCCCGTTGCTGGCAATCGAGGCCGGTGATGAGGTTGTGGGCAATGTGGCCGCGGAAGAAGGATATTTAGACGAGGAGCTGGATATGGTCGAGGAAGACGTTGAGGGGGAGGCGGATGAAGAACCTAAAGCTGAAAGCGGCGATGATGAATGAGCCACTCTCATGTATGAATTATATCAACATCCGTACATAGTACGCGGGCGTAAGCTAAAATGATACCAACTAGAACGACCTTACTGTTCTGTACCGAAAGTTGCACGATCACCTGATTGTTTTTCTAATTGATAAGACATGAGAGCTACATGGCCACTTCAGGCTAGAGTATCCTCTCTATCGTCTGTCTGGTCGACTTCGTCTCAATGGAAAGTCAATCCTTCGTTGGCTCATTGCAAACACACAAACACTTTTTGGCTTGGTACCTGCTCAATAGCAAAGAAAACCCAACAGAGCACACAGGTTGATAATCTAATTACAAAAAGAGTGTCACTTGCCATTATTATTATGACCCATTTACTTAATTAGTACCATAAATTTGAACAAAAATTGGGAGGCCAGGATGGATCTTTATCCGGTGGATAATGATCTTCCCGGCCGAGGACCTCAACCAGATTCGAACCCGTATCTCACAGGACTCGTAAAACTAATTTACTCTAAACTTCGGCGGTGACTGCGAGTGCTATCAATTTTACCATGAAATAAATTTTTGCGTGATGATAGGTTTTTAGCGTGTGTCGCTATTTGTAGTAGCGCTTGAGATCTCACAGCAACTTCAAACACTCCCCTCCCCCTCAAGACTACAATTCACAATTCAAATGTGGAAGGACTAGGTGTGAAGATATTTGAAGATTCCTAGGCCCCACATGCTTCTTTTTGCAGATGCCATACAATTCCCGAAAGCTTCGGAGAATCGAATGGTAGACTCAATTCATAATTGAATCGCATTTTATTCAAGTTCATGCCTCCCAAAATCCAGTGGTCTGTCTGGGCTTTGTTGACTACCTCAAGGGCTCGCTCGCTTACACTCCTTACAATCCTTGCCCCACAGCCGTACACCTCGACCCAATCAAAACGGCCCGCTCCCTCCTCAATCAGATAGCCACATTCAAGGATCAACCAGGCCTACCAAAACTCCTCTCGTCGAGAAACAAACCATGACACCGGTGGATATCTCTCCAACTTTCTCCAACTTTAGATAACGGTGCAAGTTATCTTTCCGAAGTTTGATCCGGATTCTAGCGACGAAGGCAACTCGTCCCATCGGACATGTGATCGTACCAGGGTGCAACAATCATCAACCTTTCTTTGCTAGCATCGCTTCTACACGCTTCTTGAAATGCCTCTTAGGAGATATTCCCATTCCAGCGAACATTATTCTGGCACCAAATTTTGTAACGATGCCATAGGTCGGATCCCTGGGCTACCCATAGTATTAGCTATCGTTCTAAACGCGTATAGTGTTCGGCGATGAAGTAATTCAAAGGCCGGTGAGAATCACCAAACAGTGAGATCGAGACTTGAGATAGCTCAGGAGTGGAATGGTACGCACTGTTTGACATGTGCCTTGCCCATTGGCCTGGTCACCGATCAGGTTTGTAAGACACGAATTTCCCGGAGGACAATTTGTATCGCTGTAACAAGATCCGTTATCACAAGAGACAGTATCAAGGTCGGTGCATTCATCGGCTCCTGATATATCCTGGAAACATTTGCAGGCACCGAGCCCATCTCCCTCGCCACAGAATGTATCTACGTCGTGTGTGTAGCTTGTAGAGCTGAGGGTGGCAGCGCTAGATGTTGACTTGGTGGCAGCGGAGGTTTCCTGTATGATAACGGTTGATGTCGCTTTACTTGTCACGAAGTTTGTAATTGTAGTCGTTGAAGTGGTTGAAGTCTGGAAAGACGAAGTTGAGGAGTGGACCTGCTGGGACTTTGGTTAGGAAGCAGGCACTAATTTAAATTTTGGATACGGACGTACGGCTGTTGTGTAGGCTGGGATCTTTTGCAGCTGAGCAGCTTGCTGAAGCTTGGAATGTTCGTTACCCCCCCTTTGAGCAGCAAGAGCCATAACGGTAGTAGTGGATGTAGTAGATGTAGTCATGAGAACAGTCGTGGTCTGGTCAACGGTAGACGTGGCGAGGAAGACTGCTGTGGTAGATGTGACCATTTTCGACGTCTGTGCCAAAGTGGCCGTGAAGGCTCTGGTACTTGTTAAAACCTTTTGATGTTCGAGATACGGACAGCAGCTTACATAGTTTTAAAGAGTTACTTTTGTTCGAAAATAAGATGCACAGTCTGCGGATCCGTAGCGAGTGCGAAAAGCACTACCTAAGATAGCTGCGAAGATGTCAATTTCATTGTATCTGGACCTAGTGGAGATCGTGCCAGTCATCTTGAGAGTGAAACAAGCAACAAACACTACGAACCTTGGAGGAGTTGTCTTTATTGTATTTCGCTGTGAAAATTGAATTGACAGTAGTAAGGTACGGATGGTAAGGTAGAAGCAAAGAGGATCTGGGTTCCAAGCAGTGAAGCCGGACGGAACGAATATAAATATCTTATGTGCAAATAAAGATCTAATGTTCTTCAACGCCTTTCTACTCAACGAGCCACAATTCCTAATTGTCAGCTGGAGATGAAACTGGTGCTTTGCTGAGGTTGGGTGCCAAGAGGGGCTGGATCGTTAGCGAGGAAGTTCTCATGCACTCCAGCATCTAGAACACTTTTGGCTGCTTGAACTAACTATACATTAGATACATCTAGCTCGTTCACTCCTTTATCTATCTTGCAACGCAACTTCAAATGATGGTTGTGAGTACTGAATTTTGCTACTGTCTTATAATCTTTGTCTGGAGAGAAAAATAAGGTTTCCCGGCCTTAAGATCCTTTGCTCTTCAACTCAGATTGATCGAATTCCTGTCGGAGGCTCAAGAGTATTCATCGACTGCATATTCAAGCGTCGGACTGTCCGACTGCGAAAGGTAACTAGTGGAAGCAGGAAGGCAGGTTGCCTGCAGGCAAAAGCCACAGATCAAACTGCGCCTAGGTCTAGATTCTCGCCTACGCAGCTAGTCAATTGGTTGAGTAGGATGAGTACTTGATACCCCCCTTCAGCTGAAGGCTTTGCTTAATTTTTGAGATTTCTATTGGATCTTGGTACTCGGGACAAGGCTAAGACTCCCCCTGTCGCTTAAGTATTGACAAGTGTATTATGCAGTCGAAATACAGTATCGATACTTCTGTGGTTATCTACTTTGGGATTTTCTTCTATGTTCCTTGCATACAACCACAATCAGAATAACAATACAAAACGCTTATGAATTACTAAAACAATACAGTTTTAGCCTTCTTCATCGTGCTACTAGCAAAATTGATGGTTACCGTCTACCCGCATGACCAGTTTCTTGCGATGTACAAGCAGCCCTACCAGGCTTCACCTAACTCTCATTTCCTTCTTCTACCCTTAGAATTTAATTTTCTTGCTTTGGTCTTAATCTCGACGATTGTTTTTTGTATAGTTCTAAAATTCTTCCTCGCTTTAGACTTCGGGGTATCGGCCCTTGTTGCTCTTTCGTGGAATTAACCTTTGTACCTTTGATTTCTTTATCGGACGTTGGCTTGTTACGGTGATGCCTGGCATTTCCGGAACCCTTATGTAGTACGAGTCGCGAATAGACCTTCCAGTATATTCTCTTATTTTCTGGTCAGGTAACCGAGTGGTAAAGCGATTCACCTACTCGTAACATCAAGGGTCATTCCTTGCTTCACATGGCTCATGTTCTTTAATGGTATGTTTAGCACAGAAATCCTTCGTATGGCTCTTGGTGGCTTCCTTTCTCGCTAGTAACAAGGCGTTCAGATGCTCAAAATTGTCAAGTGATAAGTTGTCGACGTCGATAATGATAATAATGATAATATTGTTTAACGTCTGGAGGGGGGGCAGTGAAACTACGCTACCTCAAGCCTCCCGAAGGGCATTAGAAACGTGCTAAGCTGGGGATTTTTTATATACAAAAAATCTTCGAAAAAGCAGTTATATAAAAGAAATGTATAATAAAAGTCCGCTATTTAAGCCTTTCCCTTACAAGCGGGATGGTTTTCCATTATGTTTATAAAATAAACTTCGAAAAAAATCAGAACGTAAAAAACCGCTGAATATTTTTGTTGGTCGTAAAACCAGTAATTAAGCTAATCGGCGAGATTATACAAAACAAAAGCGCGAGAAATTCAAAACTTTTCAATTTAATTTTTTTAAACGTTAATAATATAATATTAGAAACTTTTCCTTTGGGACGGTAATACGCTGTCCCAAAGTTTACTTAGGGCAGATAAAAAAGTAAAACTTAGTGATATAAAAAAGTTCCGCGAATTGCTTCGCGTTTAGCTTCCTAAGATATCGCAGTGCTTCGGTGTCCGAAATAGATAAATAATCCGGCTTTTGCGGCTAGTAACGAAATCGTTTTCGGAACTTTTTGCATTTTACGATATGCAATAAAGCTTTGCGTTTGCCGCAAAAGTATTTCAGGTTCGCGTTTGCGTATTTGAATTTGATATAATACTAATGGAAATCGCCGTATAAAAAGCGAAGCGCCAAAAGTCGATAAAACACCGGGCGAAATAAGTGCAATTTTAAAGGGTTTTTGATACGATATTCGAATTGTCACCGTTGATAATTCCGAAAAAAAGAGTTTTTATATTTAAATTATTATTTAATTCTGGCGTCGTTTTTTATCGATTTGTAATAAAAACGTATTTTATAAATCGTCGATTCGAAAAGCATGCCCGGATTCTAGAGCTGATTGTTTTTTTAAATAGCGAGTTTATCCGCTGTTTCGTTGCCGATTATATTTATATATTCTAGGGCCTATCGAACCCCGACGTCGTATATAAGCATTATATTTTGTATTTCGTAGAACGCTTATTATAATGTCGATAACGCGTTTTTTCGTATGTATTAAATTATCGAAGTCGAATCGATGCAAAGCCAAATGCGGCCGTACGTATAAGCAGGCTGCGCGCGTAGCGTTCTGGCCAATTTTATGCGGGCTTTTATTATTTCCGCGTCGAAAACGTAGAATTCCGTATTAATCGTCTTATAGCCCGAGCCGATTATTTTTTTATTTTAATAAATTATATAGCCGTAGCCAACCAATTTATTTTTATTTGAATATCGTTTCGTATTATTAAAAAAGATCGTAATATTATCGGGGAGCAGTTTGTTCTATTATTTATTAAAAATCTTCGCGGCTTTTTTTTTGTTTACTTTTAAAATGGGATCCGTCCGGCATCTAGAAAAAAAGTAAAATGGTCGGAGTTAAAATCGAGAAACTGGCGAAAACCAGGTCGCCGCGCGCTCGATTTTCGTTTTTGCAACTTATCGAATGCTTTTGCCGCGGCTTCGGGTAATTATTAATAAAAGCATTCGTTTGATTAAAAAGTGATTTTTATTTATTATTCGTAAGCGTAGCGCGAATTTTAGTTTGGCTTTTTCCAAAGCCGCTTCCGCTGATAAAAGGCTTGCGTTTCGAAAAAATATAATATTCGGAGTGGTTTTTCATATTAGCAAAACGCTTTTGGCGGCCAGCGTAATCGTGTTTTTTATTATGTTCAGATGCCAGCTTATTTTTATGCTAATTTTTTTGTTCCGAACCGTTTTGGTACGATTATTATACCACGCCTTAGCTTCGTACAAAATGGACGGGAGAACGCAAATGATTATAGCCTTTCGGAATAAATAAGTCGGAAGGCTCCGTATCGTTTTCGCTAGCCTTTGTATATGAAAAGCGAGCTTTCGAGCTTTAATGGCCCGTTCAGATACGTATTTTTTGAACGACAGTTTGCGATTAAACCAGACTTTTAGCCATCGTAAGGCCGGCTATTCCTTTTTTTTTTTCAAAATCGTAATTGGTTCGATCGTGTTATTTTCGTTTATAACGCAGAAAAAAGCGTAATCGTGTTTTGTTTTTTTTTAATAATATAAATTATTTCTTGTTTTTTTTTAACGTAAAAAAAATTTTTTTTATCGTTGCTTTATTGCAAAATCGATTTAACGTTTTCGAATAATAATTGCACGTTCGTATTCAGCGAATTAAATATTCGATAAAAGCAAATATTATTAGCGTATTCGAATCGAAATTCCGGATCCTGTGCTATTAGCTTTGCGAAATAAAAAACATATATAAAATTAGCGAAAAAAGCGAGCTTTAAAAAGTTCTATATTTAACGTCGTAGAATTGTATAATAGCCTGTTTCAGTTTTATACGTATTTTGCGGTCGGAAAAAAAAAAAACTTTTGTATTAGCTTTAGAAATGGTTTGGGCCAGCTTTGCGAAATTATTCGTTAAAGTAATTTTCGTATTATTAAAAAAGCGTCGAACGCTTTTTGAACGTTTATCGTAATTATAATAATTTTTTTGCTCGCTGATAATATTCGTTTTACGTCGTATATAAACGAAGCTATTAAATTTATTTTTAAGCGCTTAAAAAGCGCGCCACCGTATTGCGAGCTGAAAATGCCGTAGGTAAAAGCTGTCCAAGCCAATTTTTTCGTTATAATTCGTTCGAAGCTTTTAAAAACACAAAATAGCAAAGCAATCGGCCGCTAAAATCGCACCGAATGCATTTGCTTTTGCTTATTTATTTTAGATATTATCGCTATTTCCGCCAGCTTTTATAATTGCGAAAAATAGCTAAAAGCGAAGTATTTGTTAAAAATGCTATATATAATATATTTAATATGCTTTTAGCAGATTTTAAGCAGCCGAATCGTAATGCGGTCGACGCCCGGCGATATGCTAAATATTTTAATTATAAAACGCTCGACTTTTTTTTAAAAAAATGGTTTGGTTCTAAAAAAAAGTTTGTTTTCGATCGTTATTTTTTAAAAAAGAATTATCGAGCAAATCGTCCGCCGTATTAAACCGTTAAAGCATTTTCGTATATAACGCTTTAGTTTTTTTTTTCGAATCTTCGATTAATCGGCCGTTAATTTCGAAAGATGGCGATTTAAAGTTTATAATAAATTTATATTAGTTAATTAACAGATAAAAGTTTTTGTCCGATTTATATTCGTTAATTCGGTTACGTTAGTAATTCTGCTTAGCTTTAATTACGGCTATTTTAAAATCCCGATATTCGGACGATGCGATCGGATTATTAGCAATATTGGAAAGTTTATACGTCCGATACGCGATCTTGTATTCCGGCGTTTATCAATAAGCACCGTGGTTTTATTCTGTGTTTTTTTTTTTTCCCGGCTATTTGAATGGCCGAGTTTATTACTGCTGCGAATTATATTATATAAATATTTATCTGCTTTAGCGTAGTCAGCGTTTTAAAATCAGGCAAGCGAGCGACTTTCGTATGCATAAGCGCCGAAAAAATCGGGAATGTTAAATCCGAGATTTTGTAATACATCTGCTTTAAAAAAATCCGTTTTTTTTTTTCTTTTGATCGTAATAATTTAAGTCTAATGGTCGGAAATGGAATAAAAATCGCTTCGAATAATTGTTTTAGCGAAAAATAAATTAAAAAAAATCAAATCGAAAACATTGTTCAAACGGTATATCGCTATTTTTAAATTTTCGATAAAATTCATGCCGCTTTCGAAAGCTTATTTTGCGATAGCGGGTCCGTTGTGGCTAAAAGCGACGTCCGAGTCGAACATATCGTAGCTAACGTTAAAATCGCTTTTTATTAAACAGTTTTTTAAAAAAACTAAGTTTTTAATATAATCGATGATTTTATAAATAGTAAGCTGGCGGTATACGTTAAAAATAGACCTGTTATTAACCACGACCTATAATAAATCGCGCGAAATAAATTGTCGTTGCTTCGTAATTATATTTTTACTTTTTCGGATATACGTTAGCATTCGAAAGCGCTGGGCCTCGCGCTTCTTTTTATTTCCGATGCTCCAGACCGATATTAAAGCGTAAAAATCGTATTCTGAATGGTTTTAAATAATAGTATTAAGATAAATAGCAGGTTTTTGTATGCAAACAACGTTAATTTGTTTAAAAAAGCATAGCTCGAAAATAATAATATAAATAAAATATTGCTTGCCTACGTTTGCTTACGTTACGATAAGCGTATCGGGCTTATATCGATCGCGGCTACGGCCGCGGTTGCGTATGCGTTATTTATATTTTAATATCGAAATTCGAAAACGCATACGTTTATTTCGTCGTCGATATCGAATTATTACGAAAATTCGATTTTATTATAAATCGGGCTGGACGCAGCCCGTCGCGAAAAACGAGGCTTGGTCGGTTTAAAAGTTTCGTTTTTAAACGAAATAGCCTGAAAAAAAGCTTGCGAAAAAAAAGTAAATAGGCCTGGGATAGCCGCTTCGCCGGAATCCGCCGATTTTTGAAACAACGAGCAAAAAAAAGCAAAAAAGCTAATTACGATATTCGTATTTTCGTAGATTATAATAGCCGTTTCAGCGTAAAAAGCTTTGCGCTTGCGAATTAGCGCTGTTTTAAAGGCCGGTATAAAAGGCTTTACCGCTTAGCTTTAAGCTTGCGTATTAGCGACGGCAATAGCCGCTGCGTACGCTTATTATTCGTATTTACGAATCGCGTCGATTTTTTTTTTTTGTTTTTTTTTTTGGACTTTTCCGTTTAGTCGTTTAAGCGCCGTTAAGCAATTTATATGCTTCGCGACGAAAAGTTTATAGCAATTAGCGCATTTGATTTTATAAATGCAATTAGGGCCAGTCGGCCCGTCGTAGTAATCGTTTCGTTGTTCGCAATTTTAACAGCGGTAATAGCGGATGCATTTAAAAAAGTTGCAATAGCCTTGGCAGCCGGGGCTGTAAATCGCAATAAAAGATTTTTTTTTAATAGCTTTAAAGGCGTCGCTAACGTTGAAAAGCCGGAAGGCTCGAACCGGCTTAATGAACGAAACGATCCACGTGATTTTGCCGTTAGCTGAATTAGCCCCGTATCGGAACGGTCGGCAGCTGATAGAACGTTTTTTCGTTTAAGTAATAACCTTTTCGACGATCAGCTCAGAAATGCTCAGAATCTCGCCGTCCATATGCGAGCGGAGTGTTGTAAGAACATCTGGGACAGCGTAATTGTTGTGACGATCTAATCAGTCGGAGGGCTGGGAAATCAGTTAACTGGTCGCCGTGTTCATATGGTATGAAACGAGCCTTTGGTTCTGTAACAAAGATATTCATTTAGAATTAACAACTGCAGAAGGCAGAGGTTGCTAAGGGGAGAGAGCTTTATATATATGATAGTTTTTACAGTTGATGGGGAGATCCACCAGGAGACCAGGAAGCTTGCAGCTATACGTAGTTGCTGGGGTGATACGAGAGGTGGCAACAGAGTGAATCGTTACACTATCCTCCCGTCCGAAAAAAGCGCGCCCTCGAGCTTTTATCTATTGGTACGTCACTATCCAAATGATCGTACGAATCCAAATCTTCGGAATATGCTTTCAGCCAGTTTACAAGTTTTGCAGAAGGACTGTCACAGCTAGCTTGAGGGTGATCAGAAGGGTGATATGGACCAAAAGGTACGCATGTAAATTGAAAGAAAGACACCGAGCTAGAATGCTCGGGGTCGCGAACTTTATGTACAGTGGGTTGCGCTTGTGGGTCACGTGACTTAGCGCGAGGCCTAGTGGCCGAGGTGGTCCGTGCCCAAACCTTAATCCAACACCACCAGCATTCATACCACTGGCAACCAGCATTCATACCACTGGCAACCATACCACTGGCAGCCATACCACTGGCAGCCATACCACTGGCAGCCATACCACTGGCAGCCATACCACTGGCAGCCATACCACTGGCAGCCATACCACTGGCAGCCATACCACTGGCAGCCATACCACTGGCAGCTACCACTAGCCAGGCCAGGGTCGTAACACTACCCCCCCCCTCCGAAGAACTGCGTCTTCGCAGTTGCAATTATAGGTTTATCGTTTTCCAATTCAGTGTAATCCTCCCTGCCTCCGTTGTAAGCTTGCAACCACGCGGAAAATGCTCGTGGAAAACCTTTGGCGATGGGATGCGATCGGTGGAATGCTTAAAAAATATAAAAGGCCGTTATAACGTCAAAACAAAAGTACTATTCGAGATTTTCATCAGCGCTCTTTCAATTAATTTAATATTGCAACACTTTTTTGTGCAACCTCGAATTTATTATTTTTTCGATCTTTTATTCCGTTTGTTTAAGAAATAATTAAATAAAAGCTGGTTCGAAGCGGCGTTAGCCAGGTAAAAAGTTGCTAATATGCTTTCGAAGCGAATATAAATAAAAAATTGGATGAATTAACCAATCTGCGGAAAAGTTAAGCTTTCAATTTTTTTTTATTTTGTCGACGATCTTAATTAAGCCGTACCATTTGTCTAAAAGCTTTCGGAAAAATCGGTCGAATTTCCAATTCTTAATACTTACCAATACTTCGTCGCTTATATTCCAATTTATTAATCGTTTATATAAATTGGCGAAGCGCTTTATTTTAGCTTATTATTACGCAATAAACGATTGCGCGTATTTCACAACCTTTTTAGCTCGGAAAATCAAATGCAAAGCTTCGTCGCGGTTAAGCTTTTCGATGGCCGAGCGAAAAAAACGAAGATTATTTATATCCCAAAATATACGAGCTTCGTATCTATTTAAAATTTAAAAAAAAAAAACGTTGCCGAGAAATTCGTACGGCAAAATCAATTATGCAATATCTATTAAAAATAAAAAGCGTTCCCAATTGTTTTAGTAATAAAAGCAAAAAAAGCGAAGGCGTTGCTTAATATATTAATTTATTATTTCGGTCTGCTTATCGATATTAAAATTGTACGCAGTAGTTAATTTGACTTTGGTTTTTAATATACGGCAAAGTTTTTGCCAAAAAACCGAAACAAACTAAACTTTTCGATCCGAAACAATTAAATCCGGCATGCCGAAATGGCGCATCCAATAAATCAAAAACAAAGCTGCCAGCCCTTTCGCTGTAATAGTTTTATAACAAAAAACTAATAAAGATTTTTTAAACAAGCGATTTATTATTACGAAAGCGAAATCGTAACCATTTTCGTTTAATAAAAGCTTCGTAAAGTTTATCGTTAAATATTAATAAAATCTGCTGGGTATAGGCAAAAGCTTCAGAAAGCCCGGGGTTTTATCGCGCCTAGCTTTTATTCGTATGCAACGACAATTCGAAACGTACTGCTATATATCTGCTTTTATAGCTTTCTAATAATATTTGCGACCGACCAAAAACTTTATTTTTTTTATCCTAGCGTATATTACGCAAAGCTGTTCGTAAATATATCGAATCAAAAAGATTCGCAATTCGAAAGGTTTCAAAAGCACTATTAATCTGCTTTGGAAAAACAATTTGTTTTGTCGCAATTAATAATCAAAACTATAATTGCGAGCTTGCGCTCGTTGCGTTTCGAAAAAGAAAAAGTTTTTGTTAGTTTGCAATAAATCGTTTATAATTATATAGCCATATATATCGTACGCGATTACGAAAATTAAATCTGCGAATTCTTTTGTAAATACTTTATTCTTTTCGTTTTTACTATTTTCTTCGTTTTCGAAAAAAATGCTATCGTTGTCGCGCTTATCGGACGCTATTTCCACAAGCGCCAACGTGGCTATGCTTTTAGCAGCCATTTTTTTAAAATCTAAAAATTTAATTTATCGTTTGAAAGTATCTGCTGCTTTCGAGCTATTCGCTATCGCGCTTTTAATAGAAAAATATCCTGGTTTCTGCGAAAAAAAGTATTAGCGAGCGTATTAATAATTTCCGACCGATATATAATTGTAAAATAAAAATCGGCGAAAAACTCGGCCCATCGGACTTATCGGGCCGAAAGGTTTTTAATTATTATAAAATATTTTAAAACGCGATAATCGGTGTATATATATACGTTTTTTTAGACGCTCAATAGCTCCGGCTTATAATTTTTAAAAAAGCGAAAAATAGCGAAAAGCTTTTTATCGTAAATCGAATAATTAAGCTCGGCGTCGATTATAATTTTGAAAAAAAAACCGACCGGATAATAAAAGTTATTTTTTTGCAATTGCGATAATACGCTAGCCATTATCCTATCAAAAAAATCGGTTTCCAGGCGCGTTTGCTTGTAAAAGTCGTAATAGCACAAAATGGAAGCATTTAGCAGAACTTTGCGCAATACTTCCTATGCGTCTTTCTGCTTTTTCTCGAATACGAAAAAAACGTTTTTATTTATAAAAACAGTAAAAAAGCGGCAAATGCGGCTGTAGCCGGCTATAAAGCGTCTGTAAAAATTGCAAAAGCCCAAGAAGCTTTACACGCCTCGCATATTCGCTGTATATTACCAGTTTTTAATAATAGCGATTTTTTCCGGGTTTATTTTAATACTTTAGATGCTAATAACGAAACTTAAGAATTTGATTTTCGTAATATTAAATTCGCATTTTTTAATATCAGTCTTCAGGCCGTATTTTCTTAAAATCGATAGGATTTTTTTAACGTAAATCTTATATTTCAAGTTATTTGCGAAATAAATAAAAATATCGTTAAAATACGCCGAGCAAAAATCATTCAAATGCTTTATAAAAATATTATTAATAAAGCGTTAAAATATAGCGGGCTTATTAGTAAGGCCGAACGAAAGGATTTTATATTTATATATGCCGTATCGGATGCGAAAACTGATTAATTTTTTAAATTTTTCGAATATCCGAACTCGATTAAATACTTATTAAATATTAATTTTCGTAAACATTTTAGCTTTAATAATTCGCGCCAGCATTTCGTCGATCAAAAGCAAAAAGTAGAGATTTTTTTTCGTAAGATCGTTGAACTTACGGTAATCGATATACAGGCGCATAAAGCCGTTTGATTTTTTAATAAATAAAATCGGAACGGCGAAAGAAACATTAAAAAATTTAATAAAGCTTTTATGCAAATTGTCGAAAATATAATTTTTAATTTTTATAAACTGTTTATTCGTAAAGCGTCTAAATGATTTTATAAAAAGCGTATTTTCCGTGGCAAAATGTATTTTATAATTTATACCGGGGCGGCGGAAAGCGAGCTTATCGCCTTTTTACTTATAAAACAGTTTTTCGAATTTCGAATATTAAATTAAAAAAAGCTTTTTTATAAAAACCACGTTGTCGTTATATTTGGCTTGCAAAGCGTCGGGAACGGAAATGCTTTCTACTGCCGCGAGCTGTATAACTTTTTTAAACTCGGCGATTTTCGTACGGCGAAAACGTTTTCTGTTTATATCGTATATAAAAACAATAAACGTGCAATCGCTGAATAATAATAACCCTTTTTTTTTTACGATTCGCATTCGCTTTTCGTAACGTATTTGTAAAGCGCTGAATACAAAAGCAAAAATACAGCTGATATTGCAATTGAAAATAAAAAAAGTAATTGACACGGTTGAAAAGACCGGCTTGATCGGTTCAAAGCTGCCAATAAAAAACTTTTTTATTTTATGCAAACTGCTTTTGAAATTTCGTATAAATATAAAAAATCTACCAGTTTCAAAACTTAAATAAGCCTTTTTAATCGTCGTAGAAATGCTGGCAAAGGTATATAAGGCTTTTATTGCGCTATTTCGTTTATCTGCATCTTTTTAATACATGCGACTAAGCACTTTGGACTTTGTTCGCTAATTAAAATCGACGAACAACTGCTCGTTGAAATAAAAAATAATAAGCATATCGAATGGCCATTTTATTTTGTTTTTTTTTTGGTTATACGCTTATTTCAAGTCGTAATGCTATAAAAATTTACGACTAATAAAAACGTCGGTAAAGCCCAGGTTTATAACCAAAAAAGAAAAATTTATACGACGTCGGTTAATCGTAAAAAAAAAAAAAATAGCAAAAAAAATAGGCTCCTTCGGCTCGTTATTATAGCCGGTGGGTATAATAAGCTTATGCAACCGAATAAAACTTATTCCGAAACGTTAAAAAAATTAATATACCAAAAAAAATTTTAATCGCATCGAAAATATTAACTCCGCTATCGATATATACAAATGTTTTAATATATAATTTATTACGTGCTAGTTTTATAAAAATTAAAAACTATCGCCCTTCTATTAAAAAGCGCTGGTCAAACTTTAAATTCTTTCACAAATCGAATTTTTTATTATAATAAAAGTTTTTGCCACGGTTCAAAAGTTTTTTAACAGATCGTTTTGCTTTTCGTCGATAGCTATTTCGGCGATTTTGCGACTAAGCTTGGCGTCGAAGCAAACGTTTGCGAAATGGCCGAGCTTGCCGCAATTATAACAAGCGCCAAAGAAACGCGCAGCCAAACGGAAAAAACCGGAGATGGCAGAAATAACAGCTATACGCTCGTAAAAATCTTTATTAAAAAAGAAAAAAGCCGTGCGAGCAAAAGGAGCTGGAAAAGTAAAACGCTATAAAATTTTAAAAATACCGGAAATACGCCTAAAATCCTAATTAACAAAAGCTATAGCAAAAAAAAAATAATTTATGCGACGAGCAAAAGCCATTTCTTTAACTCGAATATTGCGTAACTTTTTATTCGCAACGGCCAAAAACTCGTTCAAAGCAATATAATTATTATTTATTTTGTATTTTTTTATTCGAAAATCGTATTTAAAAATAAAAATGACTTTTTCGCATATATTTTTAAACCAACGGTTTTTAACAATTTTACTAGTAATTGCGTAGCGAATAAACAAAAAACGAAAGTTATTATAAGTTTAACCGTTGTTTATATAAAACTTATTATATTGCAACTTAGCAAATTAAACGCGGTTATAATTAAAAAAGCGCTAATCAAAAATGCGAAAAACGTTTCGGACCGATTGGGCTTGGTTATAAAACTCGAAGTTCAAATACTTTAAAATAATAATCTTTGCTTTTCCAATAATATATTTAAAATATACTTTGGCTTAATTTATGCTTTATATAAAGTTTCTTAAGTATTTTTTAATAAACAATTTTATATTTATTTTTTATGCGTTATATTTAACTTTTTTTTAATAATCGCTGAAAGCGTGGCGAAAATATTTAACTTTGGATAATTCGATTCGAGAAATAACTGGGTCGAAAACGGAAAAATAATATTCGGGAATTGATTGGAGGTCCGCCGTAAAAGCGCGCGAAGCTCGAAATGAAAAGAAGGCGTCGCGGACGATAACGGAGACTGGAAAGCGAGCGGCGGCGATAGCTTAAGCGATTATTTAAGCGATTTGAAGCTGCTGGGCCGCAATAAATTCTTTAGCATTGGCAAATATGCTAGGCAGTCGTAAAAGCATTCGTCGGTTTGGGAGTACTAAGATATCAGCGTCGTACAACTCGATTTTAGATTCGATGATAAGGCGAAGAAATCCAGCAGCAGATAACTATGGTTCGATAGAAAAGTCGTAGAATAAAAACTCGCTGCCAAAATCGTCGAAAAAGCCTGAAACGAATAAAAATTCGAAAGCGCTAAAAGCAAAAGCAAAAGATAAAAATGCTGATTCGAAGCCGAATCGTACGGATTGCGTTCGTTCTCGGATGCCACGTCGATTTATAAAAAAAGCATAAAGTGTTGTGATATTAAAAAGGAGCGATTCGAATTACAAAAGCAGATCGAATTAATAAGAAAAAAAAACTCCAGCTTTTTCTAGAAACAAAATTAATAAAAAGGAGTTCTGATTAAAGCACCGATAAATAAACGTCGGTACGAGCGGTCTAAAAAGAATTCGAATTGCAGAAGCAGATCGAATTTTTAACCGTAGATATAAAGCTTTCTAACGAAAGTTGTTTGGTTTTTTTTTATATCACAGCTAGCTTAAAAGTAATCAGAAAAGTGATATAAACCAAAAGGTACGCATGTAAATTAAAAGAAAAACACCGAGTTAAAATGCTCGGGGTCGCGAACTTTATATACAGTAGATTGCGCTTATGGGTCACGTGACTTAGCGCGAGGCCTAGTGGCCGAGGTGGTCCGTGCCCAAACCTTAATCCAACACCACCAGCATTCATACCACTGGCAACCAGCATTCATACCACTGGCAACCATACCACTGGCAGCCATACCACTGGCAGCCATACCACTGGCAGCCATACCACTGGCAGCCATACCACTGGCAGCCATACCACTGGCAGCCATACCACTGGCAGCCATACCACTGGCAGCCATACCACTGGCAGCTACCACTAGCCAGGCCAGGGTCGTAACAAGGACCGGGGAGCTTTTTATGCGCCAAATGAAAGTCGCGCATTTTCAGGGGAGCGTATATAAAGTCAGACGCGGGGTATTACGTGAAATCTTTATTTAAGCCTACCCAAGAAGCTTTGTACTGAAGGGTTTTCCGTTGCATTCGACAGGCGATTAATTTTTCGATTTCGTATTTAAGCTTATTAATTATATTAATAGATTTAGGGGTTGGGTTAACCTGATTTGAGAGCGCGTCGTTAGCTGCTTTACGCAGTCGATTAGCGTGAAAAACTGGGTGTACGTTTATAGTATTAGGAAGGTCTAGCTTGAAAGCGTTGTCGAAAATTTTGGCTATAATTTTGAAAGGGCTGTTTGTAGGGTTGTCGAGCTTGCGGAAGGGCCGGGAGGTCGGAAATGGGCGCATATCGAGCTATACGTAGTCGCCAACGTCAAAATCGTTCGCGCGGCGAGATCTATTCGCATTTTTTTTTATTTTGTCGTGGGTTTGTTAAAGGTGCGATTTGGCGAGGTTTTAAGCGTCGTAGTGGCGGCGAGCGTACGCACGAGCTTCGTCTGCGTTTAGCTTGTATGAAGGGTTGGGAGAGGGGGAAGTATCGAGCTTTTAGTTTCAATTGGTATAAAGAGTGTAATCGTGTACAATTTTAAAAGGTGAAAGGCTATTTAGACTTTCGTAAAAAAGGATTATTTGGGCGAAATTTATTATTGGAAGAAATTCGCTTTAATCGTTTTGATAGAAGTTTACGAAGGGTCGAAAGCGTTTTTGCAGGTATTGGTTGTAAATTTCGGTTTGACCGTCGGTTTTAGAATAAGCGGCTGTCGAAAGCTTTAGTTGCGTATCGAGTATTTTGTTTAATTCAGATCAGAAGGTAGATTAATACTAGGGGCCACGATCGCTAATAATACTTTTTGGAAGGCCAAAATACTTGTACACGTGGAATATATACAGTTTGGCGAGGCTTCGAACGTCGATATTTTTATGGCAGAGGATCGAAATAGCCTGCTTGAAAAAGCGATCTATTATTACGAATACGTTATCGTAATCGTATTTGTTTTGTTAAAGCTGCAAAAGTTTATTTGTTGCTAGATTAAGTGTCACGTGTTACTCACATGACTGGTTGCCAAGACAACTAGTTCCCGAGTACCGTGCACGCCCCATAAGGGCGCACACCGTACCTGAATACTACTATAAGTCAACCAACCTTATCGTGTGCATTTATTGCTTTTTTTGTCTACTAATTAGTCAAAGATACTAGCAATAGGTTATGAGCCCCGGCAATAAGTTTGTTATATTCATTTTCGATATTCCGACTTCAGCGCATACGCGTAAAGAATAATCGAACCCTTTTCGGCCTCGGCGCGAATAATCACGTCGGAAACCGTCAAAGTGGCAGGCAACGCTAAAAAGCGCTTTGCTGCTGAAACTGCAAGTGCAGTTAATAGAAGAGCTCTATTTCTTAGAAAAGCTGCAATTAAGGCGAATACTGTTTTAATTTTATCCAAAAGGACGATAGCAAAGAAGTCAGATAAAGTAGCAGAGACTAATTCTGCCGGACTTTTATTTACTTCTGCTGCTGTAACTTTTCTTAAGTTATTTCCTTTTTCATTTTCCGATCTGCGATCTTAACTGGATAGTTCGGTGCGAGCAAAGCCAAACACAAACACACCAGCAGAAGATTCCGATATTAACGAAGAGGAACAATCTTTTTTCATTTTATTAAAGGACGCTTTTAATTCCTCCGATCGCATTTAAAAAGAAGGAGAAAACTCGCGTGGCAGATCTTTTATACTTTCGGAAATCGACGTTGATTATTTGAATATTCAAAGATCACAAACACCGAATTCCTTTTCTTAAGGATTATAAGACCTTGAGCTAAATTACGATTAAGATTTTGAAGAAGACTTTTTCGAGGACCTTTTTTTATTTGGAGGATCACTTTTTTTTTTACCAAAACCCTTCGAATCTGCGCGCCCGCGCAAAATGGCTATAATTTTTATGAATTTTTTTGAAGTTACAAAGCTGAAGGGCGCTGATAATTATTAATTATGAAAGGATAAGATTATGTTTATCGCAAATACAAACTATTTGGCCAAGTTTTTGGATTTAAAATCGAGGTTATATATTCCGGCTGAAATGGACGAATGGAATGAAAACTATTCCGCTGCTGCACTTAAGGTATGGCAGGATTGGAATTCCGGTGATTTTCAAATAAAGTTTGTAATATCTGCGAATTGCAAGCCTGGCCTAAAAGGATATATTATTAGAAAGAAGACTGCTTTTGATATATGGGAGTTTTTATAATAATAATATAAGGGCTTTGAAACAGTTCTGGAATACAACGCAATTCAGAATTACGTCACTATTAATTACGACGATTACTTTTTATTCGAGAAGTTTATTCAGGCCTTCCGACTTTTTATTACGAAGCTGAAGGCTTTAAATATCGCTCCATTTGTGCAATAGAACCCAGTTATGTTTATTGCCGCATATTTAAAAAAGTACGTTATATGGGCCGAACGCTAACGATTTTTATTTCGAATTTTCAAATTAAAATCTGAGATTATTTTTGAAAGTTTAATTAAAAATATTACAAATAAAGCTCGTACGAACGAATTTACTAAGATTAATAATAGTTAAGCTTTGTATGGTAACAAGTTTAATTCTGTTATTAATAAAGGTAAAAGCGGAGGAAACAACCAAAACAACAACGCCAACGCTAGTAAAAGAAATAATAATAACAAGGCAAAGGGAGACAATTCCAAGCCATTTTACGCCATTGCATGCAAATACTGCAAGCAAAAGAAGCTTTGGCATAAGCATAACGATTGCTTCAAGATCAATAAGAAGAAGCGAAAGGCCTGGGAGAAGCATACAGGAAAGAAGTATACTGCTCCCAAGGAAACGTTAAAAAAAAAGTTTTTTGACGACGATAAGAAAGAAGTGTTCGGTGGACTAATAATTTTTATTGAATTGCCTTCTGATGACGTTATTGCTTCTGAAAAACAATCTTTTTTTTACATTTAAAAAAAAGAATCGCTGGTTCTATGATATAGGAGCTACAAATCATATTTGCAACGATTTTTCTAGGTTTATTTTTTACAAGCCCAGAAACGATTTACCTCCAATGGCTACTGCAAATGGGCCAATCAAACCCCTAGGTCTAGGCATCTGCATTATTCGTACGCTTAAGACAAGTGGTTTTGTACGAGTGCTGGAATTGTATAATACGGTTTATATGCCTTTTTGCCCTGTTTCGTTTTTTTCAGGCTTTAAGCTTAGTAAGCTTGGAGGCTATTTGAAGTCGAATATTTTTTATATACAGTTAACGATAATAAGATTTGCGCTGTTGATAAAAGATTGTTTATTATAAAAGAGTTTTTAATTAGTTTAGCTTACGTCGTAATGCACGCTTTATTTGCTGCTATTAAAAAGGTTTTAATTAATATCGAACTTTGGCATAGACGTTTTTTGTTATTTTTGGGCTATAAGCAGTTCGAAACATTCAAAACAGTGTTATTGATATAAAGTTTAAGAAAACTAAAACAAGCAGAACACGTGTATATCAACCTTGCGAATTTGGCCGATTTATCAGAAAAACGAATAAGCGTTCGGCTCGCCCCAGACCTATTAAGGCTTTCGATGAATTGCACGTCGATGTAATATATTTTATTCCAAACGATATTTACGGCCACAAATATGCCTCGATTTTTATCTGTCCTGCATTTATGGCTCGTTGGGGTTACATATATTCTAAGAAGAATGAGGTTTTTCAGGCTAATAAAAAGATGATCCGTCTTGCTAAAATCTAATATAACCGTATAATTAAAAAGTGGCGTTGTGATAAAGGCAAGGAATATAGTTTTACGCAAATGCGAAAGCTAGCTGAACACTTTGGAATGGTTCTAGAGGAATCTACTTTTTACACTCCAAAGCAAAACGGTCGATCGGAACGTTCGATTCGCATTTTGATGGAAAAGCTCCGAATTGTTACAATTGATCAGGAAATTCCGGAGTTTTTATAGCCAGAAACTCTATTGGCTGTAATTTATATTATTAATTTTACGGCTAATATTCAATTGGGTGGTAAAACCCTTTATTAAGCTTTTTGAGATAATATTCAGTCAGAGGTGGAATATAAGCCTTCGGTCAAATACTTTCGAGTTCTAGGCTGTAAGGTTTACGTTTTTATCGAATCTGAACGACGCGTTCAGAGTCGCAAGCTTGCTTTTAAAACCGAAGTAGGAATTCTTATTAGATTTAAAAAAAATAATATTTGGAGAATTTACGTTTTTGCTAAGGCTGGAAATAAGGTTATCAGATTTTTCCATATAAGATTTGATAAAAATGGTTTTTATCACCGATTCTATTTTTTTAGCTCGAGTTTAATTAGCTTGATATATCTTTAGCTAGGAGTGATTTGGGTGGAGATTTTATATTGGATAATTATAATAATAATCAAGTTATTAGCGGTAAATTAGAAAAAAGAGACAGTGATAACGAACTTTCTGAATTATATAAAAAAAATCAGCAAAACGATAATAATTCAGATAATGCAATTATCGCATCTGAAATGAGCGAAATCGCTGTACTACCAGCTTTTATTACTAAAAAAACTAGAATTAAAAAGGTTTGGCCTACTGTTTTTTTATTTGAACGAGTTAATATACGCTCCGACAAATTATTTAAAAACGTTGCATTTAATCTTGATACGTTTTTATACAATTACGCTTTCGCCGCTGGCTTTGATAAGTCCTTTTTTATAAACGACTTTTATATATTTGAAAATTTGAAAAGGTCTTTGCTAAAACTGACGGAAATCAATGGCGCTTTGCAGTAATTAAGAAGTATAAATCACTTTTTATATAAAAAAACCTGGACTATTATAAAAAAGGCAAACGTTTCCAAGAGTTGTCGCATTTTAAGTTTCAGATTATTGTTTAAATCTAAGAAAAATAAAAACGGTAAGATTGACAAATACAAGGTCCGATTCGTCGTTTAAGGATTTTTTTTAAAAATACGATCGAGATTATAACCAAACTTACGCTGATATTTGCAAATCGGCTATTTGGAAAATCGCTATTGGTATTGCTGCTATAATAAATTACGAATTTAAATAGTACGATATGGAGATTGCATTTTTAAACAGTAATGCAAATAACGATATTTACGTCAAATCCTTTTTTTTGGCTGGATCGAGTCAAAAACCAGATTTATTTATGACTATTGTTTCAAATTGCTTAAGGCTTTGTACGGTCTTAAGCAATTTCTACGATTTTGGCAAACCAAGCTTCGTACGGAGCTAGCTAAGCTTGATTTTTATCTTATGAAAACCGACAACTGCGTTTATATTAATAGAACCATCAAAATTTGCATCGTTACTTACGTCGACGATTTTTTAATACTGGTCAAGAAAGGCCTTGTCTTCGATAAATTCAAGGAAGATTTGCATGCTTTTTTCGATATGCAGTCGCAAAGAAAAGCAAAATACTTTTTAGGTGTTCGTATTATTAGAAATAAAATAGCATATATTATCTTTTTCTGCCAAAATGCTTATATTAATAAGGTTTTAGACAGATTCGGTATGTCTAACTGCAAGAGCGTAATTACGCTTTTTGCGTCGGGTTCCGAGATTTATATGGTTAAATTCGAGGGCCAAGCTATATCTTACGATATTGAATTATATTAATCGATTTGCGGCTTTTTATAATATCTCGCTATTTAAACACGCTGGGATATTGCATACTATTGCTTTGTTTTAGCTAAATTTCTTATAAATCCGTTTTTACAATATATCGCCGCCGCTAAACGCGTGATGCAATACTTATAAGAAACAAAAATGTTTTGCCTAGTATTTGAAGGATAAGTTACGGATAAGGCCAAGATGAAGTTATATGGCTTTTGCGATTCTGATTGAGCTGGAGCCCGAATAGGTAGGGTATTATACAATAGTGCTGCGTTTTTTTTTTGCAGAGGCTGTTTTTGCAGTTATTTTAAAGCGCTAAACTATCGTTGCTTTTTTTTTTATTAAAGTTGAATACGTTGTTATATGCAAATTCGTTCAAAAGGCCGCCTGGATCCGTCAAATTCTATAGGAAATGGGTTATAATCGCCCAGATGCTCAATGTATCGAAATGAATTGCGACAGCCAGGGAGCTTTTTTATTGGCTGAAAACCTCGAATATTATCAACGTACGAAGCATATTAATATTAAATACCATTACGTTCGTTCCGAAGTTGCTGTTAATAGGCTAGATCTGTACTACGTTCAGAGCAAGGATAATGCAGCTGACGGCTTTATAAAGCCATTTTCGGAGACTAACCACGTTGCATGGTGTAAGCTGCTAGGCTTATAACTATTCGATTTGAAGGTTTAGTGCAAGGTTGATGGAAAAAGGGGTATATCATATGTACAAATATGGGAGGTTTTACAGCGCTTTTTAAAAACGCTGAGTTTACTTTCAGAATATACAAAATGGATGACGCACAGAACATATATGACGTTATAGCTAGTTTTTCTTTATTGACAGGCGCACTGCAGTCAGCTTTAAAGCTGCTATTGCACGCTGTCAGAGGGGTGTGTTGCTAGATTAAGTGTCACGTGTTATTCACATGACTGGTTGCCAAGACAACTAGTTCCCGAGTACCGTGCACGCCCTATAAGGGCGCACACCGTACCTGAATACTACTACAAGTCAACCAACCCTATCGTATGCACTTATTGCTCCCTCTGTTTACTAACTAGTCAAAGATACTAGCAATACTATTATAACGTGCTTCCAAAGGTGGTCAGGAACAGGAAGAAGCTAAAAAAGGCCGGGGCGCTTATCTTTTAGAACAAAACTTTTTCGATAAGCGTGGCAGTTGCGATAGTATTGTTTTACGAAAACTGTTATACCTCGCTAATAATATTGGTCCGAAAGCAATTGCGTAGTTTTGCGAACGCTGGAATAAGCGGTGAAAATCTGGTCGTGCATTTTTTGTATAAGGGCCAGACGAAAATAATCGACGTTTAGTATTATTAGGCGATCGTAATATAGCAGCAAATCGCGTTCAAATGTATACGAAATATTATTATCGTTTCCTTTCGTAGCGTTTCGTACAGCTTTTTTTCGGAAGGTTATTAAGCTGCTAGCTGTGCGATTAGCGTGGAAAAGCTGGTTAATAATACGAAGTGCGGATAAAAAATTAGCTATTTCAACGATAAAAACAACTGTTTCGAAAACCGTGAGCGGTCGAAATTCTTTAATTAAAAGGCGATAATCGATTTAATCGGCTCGAAAAAATGTTTGCAAGCGCTGGATGCGTTTAAAAAAGTTTTGACGGTCGAGTTCGCTTGTACGACGTGTTAATGCGTTAGCCAAAGGATTGTATTTATTTAGTTTATACGTAATAAAAAAATTGTAATCGGCGAGAAGTTCGGCCCAGCGTGCTTATCGAGCGTTTAAAAGTTTAAAAGTTATAAAGTATTTTAAAATTTTATAATCAATAATTATTTTGATTTAATAAATTAAACTAATCAGTTTAATACGAAAATTGCCTAGAAATCTTACGATTGCGAATATTTTTTTGTCGTATACGACGTAGTTTAGTTTTACGGAAGCTATAGTTTTATTAAAATAGGCGATTAGAAATTAGTCGTCGCTATGGAATTGCGAAAGCACAAAAGCTATTACGCCGTCGGAAGCGTTAGTTTTTAATATACAAAGAAGGTTTTGCCTGTAATATTGTAAAACTGGTGCAGTAGTAAGGGCTAGTATAAAAAGGTCGAAATTCTTCTGATATTTAAAAATAAAATTAAAAAAAACGTTAGCTTTAATTAAATAAATCAGAGGCTTTGCAATTATACCGTAGTTTCGAATAAAACGTCGGTAGAAGTTACAAAAACCAAGAAAGTTTTGTACACTTTTTACAGTAATAAAAGGCTTTTAATAGGCGATTACGAAGACTTTTTTTGGATCTATTTTTAAGCTTTTAGTCGAAATAATAAAGTTTAAATAACGGATCCGTATAACGTTGAATTTAAACTTCCGAATATCGGCCTGTAATTTAGCGTTAGCGAGCTTTTAAAGCATTTTGCGAACGTATATAGCATGTTTTAAAAGGTCGGACGAATAAATAAAAATGTTATTCAGGTATGCAATACAGAAATCGTTTAAATAATCGAAGAAAACGTCGTTTATATAACGTTGATAAATTGCGGGTTTATTAATAAGGCCAAAAAGTAGCATTTTACATTTATAAACGCCGTAACGCGTACGAAACGTCGTTAGTTTTTATTAGCGAGGTTTATTCGAATTTTATAAAAGGTTTAACGAATATCGAGCTTCGTAAAAATTCGCGCTTCCGAAAAACGAGCAAAGGTTTTATCGATAAAAGGGAAAAAGTAGCGATTTTTACGAGTAATATTATTAAAAGTTCGATAATCGATATAAAAACGCAATAAACCGTCGGGTTTTTTAGCGAAAAGCATTGAAACAGCGAAAAAAGCGGTAAAAAGTTCGATAAAACTTTTGTCAAAATTGTTTTACAGATAGGTTTTAATAATTTCGAGTTTTAAAATCGATATTTTATATAAAAAAGTGTATTTCAGCTTTTTTTTATTTATAATAAATTCGATTTTATAGTCGTAAGGCCGGTAAGAAGCTAGCTCGTTATTGGCGGCTTTAAAAAACACGTGTTCGAGGTTTTTGTATTTCGGGAAAAAAGATTCGAAGAAAGGTTTATTCGAAATTAGCTTTGCTAAGCTGGTTAAAAAAATCGAAATCGATATTTTATTGGTTCTGAAACGTTCGAAAAAATTATGAAATTGGGTTTTGAAGAAAATATTATATATAAGATCGTTTAATATTTTGTCGATTTCGTATAGAAAAGTTGAAAACATTTTAATTGCTTTTTTTTTGGAAATTAATTTAAAAGCGTATGCAATAATTTGGCAGATGGAAATTGAATAAATAGTAGGTTAAGAAACTCGTTTTCGAACTGGTCGTTTGGAAGGTTCAGAAGGTGGCTTGTTTGAATTATCGATTATATTAAACTGAAAAGCTATCGCGGCGAAAGCTTTTTTTCGGTTTTTAATATAACTGTTTTTCGTAGAACGAGAAAGCTGTTTTAACGAAAAAAAAAAAAAAAAAAAAGAAGAAATAATAAAAAAGGAATTGACAGCCTGGGAAGATGGTGTAATTTCTTGTATTATCTTATTAGCGTCGTTATCGAAATTAGCACCGCGAATAAAATTCGATTTTTTCGCGCTTCGCATAGCGTCGTAGATCTGCCACAATTAGTTAAGGTTTTTGTCACGTTTCACAACGTCGTTTTGATGGCGAAATTGAATTTTTCGAAAATGCAAATAAAAAATTTTAATATAACGAGCGTAAGAGGCTGTGGGAGGGTAAGACTTCGGCCAATAAAGCTTGCGTTTATTACAGTCTAGTAGAATTTGGTGTTCGGCCAGCCAAGCTCTTTCTAAAATCATATTATGATTTCCGAGGTTGGTGTGACGATTCACTCTGTTGCCACCTCTCGTGTCACCCCAGCAACTACGTATAGCTGCAAGCTCCCCAGCAACTACGTATAGCTGCAAGCTCCCTGGTCTTCTGGTGGGTCTTTCCATCAATTGTGGAAACTATTATATATATAAGGCTTTCTCTCCTTAGCAACCTCTGCCTTTTACAATTATTGATTTTAAATAAATATTTTTGTTATAAAATCAAAGGCTCGTTTTATATCATATAAATACGGCGACCAATTGATTAATCTCCCAGCTTTCCGATTAATTAGATCGTTATATTATTAACAACTTTTTTTTTACGCTAGCGACAGCGTAAATTATTTTTTCTTTCGAATTTTTTACGAATCATATCAAAATGATCGACCGGTCGTAAAAAGGCTTATTTCCGCACTTCGCGAAGAATAGCATTTGTTTAACGATTTTTTTTTTAGCAGAGCTTTTCAGCTTTTGCTATTACATCATAACCTTTCTTTTTTTAATCAGCGAAAAAGCAGCTTCTTCCAGAAGCTTTTTTTTTTGAAGAACAGTTCTCTTTTCGAGAAAAAAAGAACAAAAGAAAAGGCAGAGCGCTAACCATTTCGCCTGCCACCTTTTTCTTGCAGCTTAGCGCTGAAAGTATTTAATTAAGATTTTTGCAAAATCAATTGAAAAAAGCGCAAAAGCGTAAACGACAATTTCTGGAGATTATACGACTGCGACAGACCTTTTAATCAAAGCGTTTGGTAGAATCTATCGAACGTGCTTTTGCCAGTCGCGAATCTGCTGCTTTTTTTCGCAACGTTTTATTTCAACCAACAAACGCTGCAGATTAATTTCCACGCTTTTCGCGAATTTTTTTTAGATCTTCCTATAACGGCCAAAATCTTAGCGCGTTTTTTAAACGCTATGATTTCCATTTATCTGCTGATTTTCGATTAGCTCGCATAAAGCGCGTTTCGAATCTTAAATTTAAGTTAAATAATAGTAAAAATTACAAAGCACGCTATTAAAAAACTAGAGTTTTCGATAATTTCGAATTTTATTACGATTATTTTGCTAACGATCGATTCCGCAAGAATTATATACTCGATCAGACCGAAGGCGTGGCAAAAAAGTTTTTAACCCCGCGTATTTTGAATCGTTCCGATTTTACATCTTCCGAAAAATTAATGAAAAAAGTCGCCGATTTCCTGGCCGACTTTTCAAACGTTCAAAGGGCGGAAAACGAGTTTAAAATGCTTGCAATAAGTACGCACGACGATTTTAGCGATTTTATCTGCGATTTTCCATTTTCGCAGCGAACGCTTAAATACGGATTGACAAACAGCTTCGAAACGCTTTTCGCGATAAAATACCAAAGCGTCTACGAAAAAAGCTGCATTTGAAATAGGCGCGTATAACGATTTTTAAAAATTGGCTTATCGCCGTCCGTTAAAAAAAATAAGATTAGTTGGCTAAACGAATTTTATACGCGAATCGCTTTTTAATTAAGTTTATTATTTATTAAAATGATAGGTTTTTAACCAAAGCGTATTACGAGTCAAATCGTACGTACGAAAATCGTTCTGATATTTCACAGGCTTCTTTTTAGCCCTTTGTTTTTTTTTTTTCTTCACGCTAAAACGCCCCTTTTGGCGTTTTTTTCTTTCGATCGGACCAACGATAACGCTCGTCTTTTATTCCATACCAGAAGGTTCGAGGCCAATCTGCACGACCTTTTACGGGCCGACCCTCGGTTTTATTCAAAGGCTTTTTCAGGCTGGTAGATATAAACGAAGTCGAGCCGGCCGAAAATTTACCCTTTAATAATAGTAGTAAAAACGAAAACCTTTTCCAAACGATTTCCAAAACGCATATAAGAAAGTCGAAAGCTTTCCCGTCAGTCGGAGAAACGCCCAGGCCTAAGCAAAGCTTTTTTTTTGGACGTATTACGCGATATGCGTTATTTTAACGTTCGAAAGCTTTTTGATGGCGATTTACTAACAATCCTCGTTATATTTACTAAAAATAACCTTTCGTACAAAATAAAAGCGCTCGCCGATTTTGGAACGAACGGTTATGCGTTGATCGATTCGGCGCTGATTAAGTTTTTTTTTTTTTTTTTAAAACTTTTGATTTAACTTTTTCCGGCTTCTTTTTTTGTAAAAAAGTATAATAAAGCTTATGGCTATTTAATTATACATTTTACGCTTTTTAATCTTATTATTAACAATCGAATACAATCGTTTATTTTTTTTTTAATTATTAACTTCGGAAATCATAATATAATTTTAAAAAAAATTTAGCTGGCCGAACATCAAGTTTTACTAAACTGTAATAAACGCAAACTTTATTAACCGAAGTTTTACTTTCCTACAGCCTTTTACGCTCGTTGTATTAAAATCTTTTATTTGCATTTCCGAAAAATTTAATTTCGCTATTAAAACGACGCTATAAAACGTAATAAAAACTTTAATTAATTATAGCAGACTTACGACGCTATGCGAAGCGCGAAAAAGTCGAATTTTATTCGCGGTGCTAATTTCGATAGCGACGCTAATAAAATAATATAAAAAATTACACCACCTTTCCAAGCTGCCGATCTCCCTTTTATTATTTTTTTTTTTTTTTTTTTTTTTTCGTTAAAACAGCTTTTTCGTTTTACGAAAAACAATTATATCAAAAACCGAAAAAAAGTTTTCGCCGCGATGGCCTTTTAATTTAATATAATCGATAGTTTAAATAAACCACCTTCTGAACCTCTTAAACGATCAATTCGAAAACGAATCTTTTAACCTACTGCTTATCCAATCTTTATTTGCCAAATTATTATATACGCTTTTAAATTGATTTTTAAAAAAAAAGCAATTAAAATGTTTTCAATTTTTTTATACGAAATCGACAAAATACTAAACGACTTTACGTACAACATTTTTCTTAAAACCTAATTTTATAGTTTTTTCGAACGTTTCAGAACTAATAAAATATCGATTTCGACTTTTTCAACCAGCTTAGCAGAATTAATTTCGAATAAACCTTTTTTCGAATTTTTTTCCCCGGAATACAAAAACTTCGAACACGTATTTTTTAAGGCCGCTAATAACGAACTAGCCTTTTACCGGCTTTACGATCATAAGATCGAGCTTATTATAAATAAAAAAAAGCTAAAATACACTCTTTTATATAAAATATCGATTCCAAAGCTCGAAATTATCAAAACCTATCTATAAAACAATTTTAACAAAAGTTTTATCGAATTTTCCACCGCTTTTTTCGCTGTTTTAATACTTTTCGTTAAAAAACCCGACGGTTTATTGCGTTTTTGTATCGATTATCGAACTTTTAATAATATTATTCGTAAGAATCGCTATTTTCTTTTTTTTATCGATAAGACTTTTGCTCGTTTTTCGAAAGCGCGAATTTTTACGAAATTCGATATTCGTTAAGCTTTTTACAAAATTCGAATAAACTCCGCTAGTAAAAAACTAACGACGTTTCGTACGCGTTACGGCGCTTATAAATGCAAAATGCTACCTTTTGGCCTTATTAATAAATCCGCAATTTACTAACGTTATATAAACGACGTTTCGACTATTTAAACGATTTTTGCATTGCATACCTAAATAATATTTTTATTTATTCGTCCGACCTTTTGGAATACGTTATATACGTTCGCAAAATGCTCCAAAGGCTTGCTGACGCTGAATTATAGGCCGATATTCGGAAATTTGAATTCAACGTTATACGGATCCGTTACTTAGGTTTTATTATTTCGATTAAAAACCTAAAAGTAAATTTAAAAAAAATCTCCGTGATCGCCTATTAAAAGCTTTTTACTATTGTAAAAAATGTACAAAGCTTTTTTGGTTTTTGTAATTTCTACCGACGTTTTATTCGAAATTACGATATAATTGCAAAGCCTCTGGTTTATTTAACCAAAGCTAACGTTTTTTTTAATTTTATTTTTAAATGTCAGAAAAGTTTCGATCTTTTTATACTAGCTTTTATTACTGCATCAGTTCTATAATATTACAGATAAAATCTTTTCTGCATATTGGAAACTAACGCTTCCGACGGCGTAATAGCTTTTGTGCTTTCGCAATTTCATAGCGACGACTGGCTTCCAGTCGCTTATTTCAGCAAAACTATAATTTCCGCAAAGCTAAACTACGTTGTATACGATAAAAAAATGCTCGTAATCGTAAGATTTCTAGGCAATTTTCGTACTGAACTGGCTGGCTTAGTTTATTAAATTAAAATAATTATTAATTATAAGGCCTTGGAGTATTTTTATAACTTTTAAACTTTTGAACGCTCGACAAATACGCTGAGCCGAACTTTTCGTCGACTACAATTTTTTTATTACGTACAAACCAGATAAACATAATCCTTTGGCTGACGCACTAACACGTCGTACGAGCGAATTTCGACCGCTAAAACTCCTTTTAAAAAAAACGCACTTAGCGTCTGCAAACACTTTTTTTCGAGCCGATTAAATCGATTACCGCCCTTTTAACTAAAAAATTTCGACCCGCTTACGGCCTTCGAAATAGCTGTTTTTTATCGTTTAAAATAACTGATTTTTCATCCGTATTCCGTGTCGTTAATCAGCTTTTCTACGCTAATCGCACAGCTAGCAGCCTGATGGCCCTTCGAAAAAAAGTTGTACGAAACGCTACGAAAAAAAACGATAATAATATTTCGTATATATTTAAACGCGACCTGCTGTTATATTACGATCGCCTGATAATACCAAACGTCGATTATTTTCGTTTAACCTTTATACGAAAAATATACGACCAGATTTCTACCGCTTATTTTAACGTTCGCAAAATTACGCAATTGCTTTCGGATTAATATTATTGGCGAGGTATAACAGCTTTCGTAAAACAATACTATCGCAACTGCTACGCTTATCGAAAGAGTTTTGTTTTAAAAAATAAGCGCCTCGGCTTTTTTCAGCTTTTTTTTGTTTCTGACCACTTTTAAAAACACGTTATAATAAACTTTTGCAGCTTTAACAAAAATAAACACGGTTACGATAACGTGTTCGTAATAATAAATCGCTTTTTTAAGCAGATTATTTCGATTTTCTGCCATAAAAATATCGACGCTCGAAGTTTCGCCAAATTGTATATATTTTACGTATATAAGTATTTTGGCCTTTTAAAAAGTATTATTAGCGATCGTGGCCCTTAATATTAGTCTACTTTTTGGTTTGAATTAAACAAAATACTCGGTACGCAATTAAAACTTTCGATAGCCGCTTATTCTGAAACCGACGGTCAGACCGAAATTTACAACTAATATCTGTAAAAACGCTTTCGACTTTTCGTAAACTTTTATTAAAACGATTAAAGCGAATTTTTTTTAATAATGGATTTCGCTCAAATAGTTTTTTTTTACAAGAATCTAAATGGCCTTTTATCTTTTAAAATTGTATACGATTATATTCCTTATACCAATTGGAACTGAAAGCTCGATATTTCCTTTTTTCCTAACCCTTTATATAAGCTAAACGCAAACGAAGCTCGTGCGTACGCTCGCCGCCATTACGACGCTTAAAACCTCGCCAAATCGCACTTTTAACAAACCTACGATAAAATAAAAAAAAGTGCGAATAAGTCTCGCCGCGCGAACGATTTTAACGTTAGCGACTACGTATAGCTCGATATGCGCTTATTTCCGACCTTCCGGCCCTTTCGTAAGCTCGACAATCCTACAAACGGCCCTTTTAAAATTATAGCTAAAATTTTCGACAACGCTTTTAAACTAAACTTTTTTAGTACTATAAACGTATATTTAGTTTTTCACGCTAGTCGATTGCGTAAAGCAGCTGACGACGCGCTTTCAAGTCAGGTTAATTCAGCTTTTAAATTTATTAATATAACTGGTAAGTTTAAATACGAAATCGAAAAATTAATCGCCTGTCGAATGCAGCGGAAAACCTTTTAATACAAAGCTTTTTAAATAGGCTTAAATAAAGATTTTACGTGGTACCCCGCGTTTAACTTTATATACGCTTTTTTGAAAATGCGCGACTTTTATTTGGCGCATAAAAAGCTTCCCGGTCCTTCTGCAAAACTTATAGATTGGCTGAAAACATATTTCGAAGATTTGGATTCGTACGATTATTTGGATAATGACGTACCAATAGATAAAAACTCGAGAGCGCGTTTTTTTCGGACGGGGGGATAATATAACGATTTATTCTATTGCCACCTTTCGTGTCACCCCAGCAACTACGTATAGCTGCAAGCTTTTTAGCAACTACGTATAGCTGCAAGCTCCCTGGTCTCCTGGTAGGTCTTTTTATTAATTATGGAAACTATCATATATATATATATATATAAGGTTCTTTTCTTTTAACAACCTCTGCCTTTTGCAGTTATTAATTCTAAGTGAATATCTTTGTTACAGAACCAAAGGCTCGTTTCATATCATATGAACACGGCGACCAGTTGACTGATCTCCCAGCCCTCCGACTAATTAGATCGTCACAATTGGTAATTAAGAAAAAAAGTGAACGATTGTATTCGATTGTTAATAATAAGGTTGAGAAGCGTAAAATATGTATGTAAATTAAATGGCCACGAGTTTTATTATATCTTTTTACAGGAAAAAAAGCCGGAAAAAGTTAAATTAAAGGTTTTAAAAAGAAAAAAAGGGATTTGATTAGCGCCGAATCGATTAACGCATAACCGTTCGCTTTTAAATCGGCGAGCGCTTTTATTTTGTACGAAAAGCCATTTTTAATAAATATAACGGAGATTATTAGTAAATCGCTATTAAAAAGCTTTCGAACGTTAAAATAACGCATATCGCGCAATACGTTTTTTAAAAAAAAGGCTTTGCTTAAACCTGAGCGTTTTCCCGATTGGCGGAAAAGCTTTCGATTTTTTCGTATGCGTTTTTAAAAGTCGTCTAAAAAAAAAGTTTTCGTTTTTACTATTATTATCAAAGGGCGAATCCTCGGCCGGTTCGACTTCGTTTATATTTATTAGCTTAAAAAGGCTTTTAAATGGAACCGAAGATCGGTTCGTAAAAAATCGTGCAGATTGGCTTCGAATTTTTTTAATATAAAATAAAAAACGAGCGTTGTCGTTGGTCCGATCGAAAAAGAAAAACGCTAGGAAAAGCGTTTTAGCGTAAAGAAAAAAGAAAAACAAAGGGCTAAAAAAAAGCTTATGGAGCATTTGAACGACTTTCGTACGTACGATTTGACTCGTAGTACGCTTTGATTAAAAACCTATCATTTTGATAAATAATAGATTTGATTAAAAAGCGATTCGCGTATAAAATTCGTTTAGCTAATTGATTTTGTTTTTTTTGACGGACGGCGGTAAGCCAATCTTTAAAAGTCGTTGTACGCGCCTATTCTAAATACAGCTTTTTTCGTAAACGCTTTGGTATTTTATCGCGAAAAGCGTTTCGAAGCTGTTTATCAATTTGTATTTAAGCGTTCGCTGCGAAAATGGAAAATCGCAGATAAAATCGCTAAAAATCGTCGTGCGTATTTATTGCAAGCATTTTGAATTCGTTTTCCGCCTTTTAAACGTTTAAAAAATCGGCCAAGAAATCGGCGACCTTTTTTATTAATTTTTCGAAAAATATAGGATCGGAACGGTTCAAAATACGCGGGGTTAGAAACTTTTTTACCACGCTTTCGGTCTGATCGAATATATAATTTTTACGAAATCGATCGCTAGCGAAATAGTCGTAATAAAGTTCGAGGTTGTCAAAAACTTTAGTCTTTTAATAACGTGCTTTGTAATTTTTACTATTATTTAATTTAAATTTAAAATTCGGAACGCGCTTTATACGAGCTAGTCGAAAATCAGCAAATAAATGGAAATTATAGCGTTCAAAAGGCGCGCTAAGGTTTTGGCCGTTAAAAAAAGATTCAAAAAAAATTCGCGAAAAGCGTAGAAATTGATTTGCAACGTTTATTAATTAAAATAAAACGTTGCGAAAAAAAAGAAAAGCAGCAGATTCGCGATTGGTAAAAGCACGTTCGATAAATTTTATTAAACGCTTTAATTAAAAGGTTTATCGCAATCGCATAGCTTTCAGAAATTGTCGTTTACGCTTTTGCGCTTTTTTTAATTGATTTTGCAAAAGTTTCAACTAAACGCTTTCAGCGCTAGGCTAAAAGATGGCAGGCGAAATGGTTAGCGCTCTGCCTTTTCTTTTGTTTTTTTTTTTTCAGAGAAAAAATTGTTTTTTAAAAAAAAAAGCTTTTGGAGGAAATTGCTTTTTCGCTGATTAAAAAAAAAAAGAAAATTAAAATATAATAACAGAAGCTGAAAAACTTTGCTAAAAAAAGGATCGTTAAACAAAAGCCATTTTTCGCGAAGTGCGGAAATAAGCCTTTTTACGACCGGTCGATTACTTTGGTATGATCCGTAAGGAATTCGAAAGGAAAAATAGTTTACGCCGTCGCCAGCGTAAAAAAAAAGTTATTAATAATATAACGATTTAATCAATCGAAAAGCTAAGAGATTAGTCAAACTAATCGCCGTGTTTATATAATATAAAACGAGCTTTTGATTTTTGTAACAAAAATATTCATTTAGAATTAACAATTGCAGAAAGCAGAAGTTGCTAAAGGGAAAAAGCCTTATATACATAATAGTTTCCACAGTTGATAGGGAGACCCACCAGGAGACCAGGGAGCTTTGCAGCTATACGTAGTTGCTGGGGTGACACGAGAAGTGGCAACAGAGTGAATCGTCACAATTGTACCACACTTCCGGCAGGCGCATATATTCGCAGCTAAGCATTCGCATCACGATCTCCTTGTTTTCCTGTAAACATAAGCAGATCGCGGACCGTAAGATCTGATAAATTGATGGCCCAATCTGTTTTGGTTGAAATTATAAAAAGAATTTTTTCAAAAGTAAGGTCGTTAATCTTGGCCACGAGGGTTTTGCCTCGCTACGAAAGGTTCGATCCTCGCGGCTCTTCGCTGAAAAATGGCTAGAATGCGCCTGTTTTTCCGGGTTGAATTGAAAGCGGCGTTCGCAGTTTAATTAAATATAAATCCAATCGAAGCGCCGCCGTTCGTAGTAGATTTTTTTTTGTTTTTTAGCCGTGGTCGAAGTTTGCTTTCGAGTTTTTCAGGGTTTTAGCCATGCTCGCGTAAATGGGTGAGAGCCGGAGCGAGAGGGAAGGAATCGTCGTCAGAAAAGGCTTTTTAATTTGTAAAGCGAAAAAAGACGAAGTTGCTAGTTTTTGCGAAAACGGACGCGGATAAAAAAATGGACAAATTTGTTTTTAATGTCGTAGGCGAAATCCTTTTGATCTTTTTTGCTAATAGAACAAACAAAAACGAAATCGTCGATTAGCTTGCCGAAATTGCGTACAACGGCGTGTCGTCGAATATATGTTATTCGTTCGATCGCATTCAAACGGCTATTAATAGCGTTCGATGCGGCGTGGTTTGCGAGCGCTCGATTACTAAAACGCAAAAAAAAAAGGAATCGTATAATTAACTCGCTGCTGATGTTTTTTCGGGGCGCTGGTTAAGATTGGTAGGAGGAAAATGGCTTTTGGTCGCGAATGAAATTCGCGTGGATTTAAGGTCTCGAGGCTACCGAAAGGACGGTTGGGAATAGCAAGCTTTATTCTGGCCCCAAATCGCGCGTAAAAAGCACGGGAGAGCTTAGAAATAGAGTTTGAAATAAAGATTTTGATACAGGAAAGTATGCCCAAAGGGCGTGGTTAAGTGTTTATTTCAAAAAAGTGCTTTTTTCTGGAAAAATAGTTGAAGGTGAGGTTTCCGTAGTGAACCTGTTGTCGACGTCGATCCACGACCTAAGCTACGATTAGCAAGCACCGAGCTGATTCAAAAGACCGCCATACAAGTTGTTTTTCGCGAAGTATCGCTGAAAGCATGTGATTCACTTACCAAGGCTAAACAGCCTTCCTTGTGCCTTCCTATTCCCCAAGACCCAAATCTTCAAGGTATCATCAGCCTTCTCTTTGTCACCTCCAAACTCAAGAAAGTCCCTGAATTGCACTTCTGGGATGCGCTTATTCTTATCCTTCACTTTATATAAAAAAAAATGCCTTGAAATTGCAGCTGTTATAATAAGCATATATATAAATGCATCATCTTGTACTCCTTACGCAGAATGGGGTTAGGTGCCGTGCTGGCCGGCCGAAGAATAATACCGAGGCATTCTTCGGAAAGGTTTGTGTCATTTGTGTCACGAATATTTC
>VWND01000051.1:0-92244 GCA_009599575.1 Blumeriella jaapii
TTTTTTAGAAACCAGTTTACTTTTTGTCGGAATCTGAACTTACCGAATTACGCGAATATTTCGATTCGAATTTAAAAAAAGGCTGGATAAAAAAATCTATTAGCTTTGCCGGCGTATTAATAATATTTTATACCGAAAAAAAACGAAAGTTTACGATTATGCGTCGATTATAAAAGTCTAAACGCAATTACGATTAAAAATCGAACTTTCTTATTTTTTATTAGCGAAACTTTGGATCGTTTGAAAAAAGCTAAAATATTTATTAAGCTAGATTTTATTTAAGCGTACTACCGCTTTCGAATAAAAAAGGAAAATAAATAAAAAACTGCGTTTCGCATTTGTTACGAATATTTCGAATACTGCGTATTACTTTTCGGCCTTTCGAACGCACCAGCAACCTTCCAAGCGTATATTAATTAAGTTTTAATCGGTTTAATAAATATTACGTATATAATTTACTTCGACGATATTTTAATATTTTCCGAAAACTCCGACGATTATATAAACGCGGTAAAAAAAGTTTTCGAAAAACTTCGTATTAATAAATTTTACGGAAATCTGAAAAAATATGCTTTCGATACGAATACGGTTAAGTTTCTAAGCTTCGTCGTTATTTCTACGGAAATTAAGATGGATCTAAGAAAAGTAAATAGTATTCGGAAATGGCCTTTTTTTATTACGTAGCGAAATATTTAAATGTTTTTGGGTTTTATTAATTTTTATAAACGTTTTATTAAAAACTACGTTAAGCTTTGCCGATTTATTATAAATTTTTTAAAAAAGATACAACGAAAAAAAATGTCGGGCCTTTTTCGTTTTTTATTCGAAACGAAGCTCGCTTTTTTATTTTTAAAAGAAAAATTTTGCTAAGCACCGATTCTACGCTATTTCGACCTTCGATTGAAAATCCAAATCGAAACAAACGCTTCGAAATTCGTTATAAGCGGAATATTATTTCAATTGTTCGAAAAAAGTGCGAGAATACGTTGGCATTCTATCGTATATTATTCGAAAAAGCTTTTTCTTATAAAATAAAAATACGAAGTTTACGACGCTAAATTAATAGTTATAGTTTACGTTTTTAAATAATAAAACTAATATTTACGTAGCGCTTTTAACGTTATTATTATGCGTACAAATTATTATAATTTAAAATACTTTTTTACGAAAAAACGTTTAAACGAACGCTAAGCGAAATAGGCCGACGAGCTAGCTAAATACGATTTTGCAATCGAATATAAAATAAAAATTTTTAACCCGGCGAATGGTTTTTTTCGCCGGCCAGATTTAAAAAAAGATTTAAAAAAAAATAACGAATAGCTGTTTACGTTGCATCGTAAGCTAAAACTAACTTATTTGAAAAAATTTTAAAATGTTTTTCCGCAGTAAAAATACGCTTAAAATCGGGGCATAAACTATTTCGCGCCGATAAGTATTCGAAGCTTTTATTAACGAAATCAAAAAATAAAAAGCAAGCGGAAAAAAGCTAAATAAAAGGTTTTTTCGCCGGATTGTTTTTTGCTAATATTATTAATTGCAAATAATATATACTACGGAGCGTAATCGCTATATTATTATAATTCGAAACGGCTAATAACAAGTTAGCAAAACCGATTTATAAAACTATTTTTAAATTATAAAAATCTGATTTTTTTGTATTATAAAAAACGTACGAGTCGGCTTCGCAAAGCAATCGAGCCGGATCCGAAAAATATTAGCGTATAAGCTAAAATAAATTACTACGTTATAAAAAACGTACGTATATTTCGAATAAAAGCGTTATTAAAAGCGAGATATTAAAAATTAATTACGACGATCCGACCGCCGGCTATTAAAGCTTTCGGCGAACGCTAAAACTGATCGAAAAAAAGTATTTTTGGCCTGGTTTACGAAGCGACGTAAAGCGTTACGTTAATACGTATAAAAAATGCTAAAAAAGCAAATTTAGAAAGCACCGACCTTATAGCGAATTAGCCTTTTTTTCGATTTTTACGAAATCTTAAAAAAAAATAATTATGGATTTTATTACGAATTTACTTTTTAGCAAAAGACGAAATCGTATTTACGATTCGATATTCGTTATAATAAACCGATATACAAAATTGTCGAGATATATACCGATATAAAAAACGATTTTAGCTTTAAATTTGGCTAAGATATTTATATAATACGTTTACAAAGATTTTGGCTATTTTAAAAAAATTATTATAAACAAAAGATTAGTTTTTATTAATAAATTTTGGTTTTTAATAATATTTTATTTATAAATACGACGTCGATTAAGCATCGTTTTTTATTTTTAAACAAATGGCTAAACGAAACGTTAAAATTAAATTTTAGAATTTTATTTTCGCACGTATTGCGATTATCGATAAAACGATTGGGCTACGAAGTTTGCTTTAGCCGAATTTACGTATAACAATTCGATATACGCTTTTACGAGTTTTATTTCTTTTCGTATATTATACGGTTTTTATCCAGAATTTAGCAGCAACGTCGAAAGCGACGTCGTAAAAAAAAAAGTATCGTTAGCGGAAAAACGAATTAAAATATTACAAAAAAAAAAAAAGTACTTAGTAAAAAGCTAAAAAAAGCCAACGCGAATTACAAAAGGTTTTACGACGTTAAATATAAGAAAAATTAAATTTCAAATAAGCGATAAAATATTATTATCGATTAAAAACTTTCGATAGCTACGATTTTTTCGAAAGCTTTTAAATAAATATTTAAAGCTTTTTAAAATCAAGCGAATTATATACGAATACGGCCAAACTTATTAATTCGAGCTTTTTTTTTAATATTATATTTACGATATTTTCTACGTTTTTTTATTAAAACCTTGGCAAAATCGGGATAATACCGAGCCGAAAAATAATATAATAAAATTTCAAAAATCCGAAAAATATAAAATCAAATTAATATAAGCTTATAAAAATATAAAAAAAAACCGATATTATTTGATACGATAAAAGAGCTATTTATTAAGCGAAAACTTTTGGAAGCTAAAAAACCATTTTACGAACGCAAAAAAAATTATAAAAAAATACTTAAAAAATACGATAAATAATAACAACGGAACAATAACGAATGCGCGTCGTAAAAGCAAAAAAAAAAAAAAAAAAACAAAAACACTTAAAAAACCTTAAAACCGCCGCCTAAAAACCAATTTATTTTTATTATTAATTTTTTTTTTATCGTTATCGCTATTTTTTTTAAATTTAAAAGCAGCGGCAAATTAAAAAAAATTAATATTAAACGAATTCGCAAAGTATTCGATTTATTTTAATTAAAGCTTTTACAATAGCCGTAATCGAATCTTGAATTGCAACTACGATATTTTCGTAAAAATTCAAAATTTAATTTAATTAATTAAAATAAATCCGAGCGACGTTTTCGAAACGTCGGAAAATACGTTTTATATTAGCGTCGTTAAATAAAAAGGCCGGCGCAGCTAAAGCTTTTAAAACAGCAGCAGCCGCCAAACCGGCAGAAACGGACGCAGCAGCAGCAGCGGCAGCGGCAGCCCGAGCCGCGGCGCGATTCGTACGATTTTCGATTATTATAAAAGCCGAAGCGTTATTTTTTTTTTAACGATTTATATAAGCGTCGTAAATAATAAAATCGATAAAAATCTTAATAAAAGCTTTAGCTTCGGCAGCAGAAAAAAAAAAAGCGGCAGCGGCTATAATAGCATCGAAACGATTTATAAAATCGTTAAGGCCCGCAAAAAAGGTTTGCGCCTCGGTAGCGCGTGCGGCAGGAATTTATAGCTAATTAAAAACGAATCCGAATAAAAATTTAAAAGATTTACAAAAAAGCATTAAGTATACGAAGTTTTGCAACGGTTGCATTTTACGCTAAAAAGCTCGAAAACGCAAAAAAGTAAAAAATCCGTTATAATGCTTTCGCGTAAAATCAGGCGGGCGTATCGAAAGCAAATAAAAATCAAGGGCATTTTAAGAATTCGCGGCGAACGCGACGAAAAATAATTAATTAAAATAAAAAAAAGCTAATAAAAAAATAAAAATAATAAAAAAAAAAAAAAGTTAAACAGGAAAATAACGGCCATTTTAAAAAAAAAGCTTTTTCAACGAAAATGCGAGCGCTACCGAAAACAAAAAAAACAAAACAGCAAAACAGCCATAATTCACGACCGAAAGCGGAAAAAACAGCTATAATTCACGACCAAAAGCGAACGAAACCGCACGTTATTTCGAAAGCGTAACGCACGTTATATACGGAAGCATACGCATAAAAAAATCAATCGCTTTTAAAAACCAAAAACCTAAAAAAAAAAAGTAATATCAAAAACCAATATTACGTATATAAATCAAATAATCCGCCAAAACCTTTTGCTTTTTACTAATTTTCGAATAACACTTTCTGCGGATAGGCCGTAAAAGCCGGATAGTATTATAAAAGCTAAAAATAATATTTAAATAAAACATTTTATAAAAATAATTGCTAAAAAACCAGTTATTAAAATTATATTAAAAAAAATAAGAAAAGGTCGGGATAGGGGCTAGAAAGCATATTAAATAAAATTCGCCTGGTTTCCTGGGAAATATTCTTTTCGAGGGCTCCATCCCTTCTTTTGTATTTATACACGCCTTTTACTAAAAATATAAAAGGTAGAAATCAGTCTGACTATCAACCCAACCTTATCTGAGCTCTATTATTTGAACTAATGTTTCCCTGCCTTTCAATTCTTACACTCGTACGAAAAATTAATATTAATCGTTCGTCGTATCGAAAATGCTAATAAAATTATCAACGACGAAACGAAAAATAATAAACGACGAAACGAACGCAAAAAAAAAAAAAGAAAAAAACTTATATTTACGATTAAAGCTTAAAAGCTAAAACAGATATATACCGTTCTCGATTCGAAAATACGTTATAAAAAAAAAAACGAAAGCGAAAAAACGACAATTTTAACAAAATCTTTTAAAATCCTAAAACTTTTAACGATTTTTTTTATTTTTCGAAATGCAGTCGCTGCTAAAAGAAAAAGCATCGTATAGCCAATTGTTTAAAAATCGAATATTATAAATGCAATAAAAAAAAATATATAATTTTAAATTGTTCCGAAGCTAACAAATCTAAAAATTCGGAAAAAGCTTCCGTTCGATTTTAATTTCGTCGCTGCTAATAAAATCGAGCGAAAAAAAAAAGCAAAAAATAATAATTTTAATCGAAATTAAAAAAACCAAAAGCGAAATTCGTACGAAATAAGCTTTTATCGATTGCGGCGCGAAAAAAAACTGCGTAATTCAAAAGTTATTAATTAAATATAAATAAAAACCAATTTAAAAACGTATTAATTTATTTACGATTAAAAAAAAAAAAGTAATTATTTACGGCACGTATACGCAATTTATTCGCGCTATTAATAATTATAAAACAATTAAAAAGATACAAAGCGATTTCGTGGCTTGCGATATAAATATCCTAAGAGTTTTATTTATTTTAAGATTCTTTTGATTGCGAAATATCGATTCCGTTATAAGCTTTCGAATTAAATCGTAGCGATACTCAATCGAACGCTTATAATTTAATTTCGTTATAATTAAACGTTTTAAAAAAATCCAAAAAAAAGCAAGCGTTTTGTATCGTTTTAAAAAAAGCTATTAAAAAACAGTATTAATTATCTTTTAAATACGACGATTACGCCGATGTATTCGACGATACCGCCGCGGTTATCCTAGTTTTTTACCATTTTATAAAGCATCGAATAAACTTCGCGGAAAAAAAAAACCTTTTTTAAGGACTAATTTACTTTTTATCGGAATTTAAATTCACCGAATTACGCGAATATTTCGATTCGAATTTAAAAAAAAGCTGGATAAAAAAATCTATTAATTCTGCCGGCGCATCGGTAATATTTATACCGAAAAAAAACGAAAGTTTACGATTATGCGTCGATTATAAAAGTCTAAACGCAATTACGATTAAAAATCGAATTTTTTTATTTTTTATCAGCGAAATTTTGAATCGTTTAAAAAAAGCTAAAATATTCATTAAGCTAAATTTTATTTGGGCGTACCACCGCCTTCGAATAAAAAAGAAAAATAAATAAAAAACTGCGTTTCGCATTCGTTACGAATATTTCGAATATTACGTATTACTTTTCGGCTTTTCGAATGCATCAGCAATCTTTTAAGCGTATATTAATTAAGCTTTAGTCGATTTAATAAATATTACGTATATAATTTACTTCGACGATATTTTAATATTTTCCGAAAACTCCGACGATTATACAAACGCGGTAAAAAAAGTTTTCGAAAAATTTTATATTAATAAATTTTACGAAAATCTAAAAAAATATGCTTTCGATACGAATACGATTAAATTCTTAGGCTTCGTCGTTACTTCTACGAAAATTAAAATAAACCTAAAAAAAAATAAATAATATTCGAAAATAGTCTTTTTTTATTACGTAGCGAAATATTTAAATGTTTTTAGATTTTACTAATTTTTACAAACGTTTTATTAAAAACTACGCTAAGTTTTGCCGATTTATTACAAATTTTTTAAAAAAAATGCAACGAAGAAAAATATCGGGCCTTTTTCGTTTTTTATTCGAAGCGAAGCTCGCTTTTTTACTTTTAAAAGAAAAGTTTTGCTAAGCATCGATTTTATGTTATTTCGATCTTCGATTAAAAATTCAAATCGAAACAAACGCTTCGAAATTCGTTATAAGCGAAATATTATTTTAATTGTTCGAAGAGAATACGAAAGCACGTTAGCATTTTATCGTATATTATTCGAAAAAACTTTTTTTTATAAAACAAAAATACGAAATTTACGACGCTAAATTAATAGTTATAATTTACGCTTTTAAATAATAAAGCTAATATCTACGTAGCGCTTTCGACGTTATTATTATACGTACAAATTATTATAATCTGAAATACTTTTTTACGAAAAAACGTTTAAACGGACGCTAAGCGAAATGGGCCGACGAATTAGCTGAATACGATTTTGCAATCGAATATAAAACAAAAGTTTTTAATTCGGCGAATAGTTTTTTTCGCCGGCCAAATTTAAAAAAAAATTTAAAAAAAAATAACGAACAGCTATTTACGTTGTATCGTAAGCTAAAATTAGCTTATTTAAAAAATTTTAAAATATTTTTCGTAATAAAAACACGTTTAAAATCGGAGCATAAACCATTTCGCGCCGATAAATATTCGAAACTTTTATTAACGGAATCAGAAAATAAAAAGCAAGCGGAAAAAAGCCAAATAAAAAGCTTTTTCGCCGGATTATTTTTTGCTAATATTATTAATTGCAAATAGTATATACCACGGAGCGTAGCCGTTGTATTATTATAATTCGAAACGGCTAATAACGAATTAATAAAACCGATTTACAAAATTATTTTTAAATTGCAAAAATCTAATTTTTTTGTATTACAAAAAACGTACGAATCGGCTTCGCAAAACAATCGAGCCGGATCCGAAAAACACTGGCGTATAGGCCAAAATAAATTACTACGTTATAAAAAACGTACGTATATTTCGAATAAAAACGCTATTAAAAGCGAAATATTAAAAATTAATTACAACGATCCGACCGCCGGCTATTAAAGCTTTCGGCGAACGCTAAAACTGGTCGAAAAAAAGTATTTTTGGCTTGGTTTACGAAGCGACGTAAAACGTTACGTTAATACGTATGGAAAATGCCAGAAAAGCAAGTTTAAAAAGCACCGACCTTATAGCGAATTAATTTTTTTTTCGATTTTTACGAAATTTTAAAAAAAAATAATTATAAACTTTATTACGAATTTACTTTTTAGCAAAAAACGAAATCGTGTTTACGATTCGATATTCGTTATAATAAACCGATATACGAAGCTGTCGAAATATATACCGATATAAAAAACGATTTCAGCTTTAGATTTAGTTAAGATATTTATATAATACGTTTATAAAAATTTTAACTGCTTTAAAAAAATTATTATAAACAAAAGGTTAGTTTTTATTAATAAATTCTGGTTTTTAATAATATTTTATTTACAAATACGACGTCGATTAAACACCGTTTTTTATTTTCAAACCGATAGCCAAACGAAACGTTAAAATCAAATTTTAAAATTTTATTTTCGTACGTACTGCGATTATCGACAAAACGATTAAGTTACAAAACTTATTTTAGCCGAGTTTACGTATAACAATTCGATACACGCTTTTACGGATTTTACTTTTTTTCGTATATTATACGGCTTTTATTCAGAATTTAGCAGCAACGTCGAAAGCGACGTCGTAAAAAAAAAAGTACCGTCAGCGGAAAAACGAATTAAAATATTATAAAAAAAAAAAAAAATATTTAATAAAAAGCTAAGAAAAGCCAACGCGAATTACAAAAGATTTTACGACGCTAAATATAAAAAAACTAAATTTCAAATAAGCGATAAAGTATTATTATCGATTAAAAACCTTCGACAGCTGCGATTTTTTCGAAAGCTTTCAGATAAATATTTAAAGCTTTTTAAAATCAAACGAATTATATACGAGTACGGCCAAGCTTATTAATTCGAATTTTCTTTTTAATATCGTATTTACGATATTTTCTACGTTTTTCTACTAAAACTTTGGCAAAATCGAAATAATACCGAGCCGAAAAATAATATAATAAAATTTTAAAAACCCGAAAAATACGAAGTTAAATTAATACAAATTTACAAAAATACAAAAAAGGGCCGATATTATTTGGTGCAATAAAAAGGCTATTTATTAAGCGAAAACTTTTGAAAGCTAAAAAACTATTTTACGAACGCAAAAAAAATTGTAAAAAAATACTTAAAAAATACGATAAATAATAGCAACGAAACAGTAATAAATGCGCGCCGTAAAAACAAAAAAAAGAAAACAAAAACACTTAGAAAATCTCAAAACCGCCGCTAAGCTAATTTATTTTTATCGTTATCTTTTTTTTTATCGTTATCGCTATTTTTTTCAAATTCAAAAGCAGCGGCAAGCTAAAAAAAATTAATATTAAACGAATTCGCAAAATATTCGATTTATTTTAATTAAAGCTTTTACAATAGCCGTAATCGAATATTAAATTGCAGTTACGATATTTTCGTAAAAATTCAGAATTTAATCTAATTGATTAAAATAAATCCGAGCGACGTTTTCGAAACGTCGAAAAATACGTTTTATACTAGCGTCGTTAAAAAAAAGGGCCGGCGCAATTAAAGCTTTTAAAACAGCAGCAATCGTTAAACCGGCAGAAACGAGCGCAGTAGCAGCGGCGGCAGCTCGAGCCGCGGCGCGATTCGCACGATTTCCGACTATTATAAAAGCCGAAGCGTCATTTTTTTTTAAACGATTTATATAAATATCGTAAGTAATAAAATCGATAAAAATTTTAGCAAAAGCTTTAGCTTCGGCAGCAAAAAAAAAAAAAACGGCAGCGGCGATAATAATATCGAAACGATTTATAAAATCGTTAAGGCCCGCGAAAAGAGTTTGCGCCTCGATAGCGCGTACGGCAGGAATTTGTAATTAATTAAAAGCGAATTCGAATAAAAATCTAAAAAATTTATAAAAAAGCATTAAATATGCGAAGTTTTGCAGCGGTTGCATTTTACGCTAAAAAGCTCGAAAACGCAAAAAAGCAAAAAATCCGTTATGATATTTTCGCGTAAAATCAGGCGGACGCACCGAAAGCAAATAAAAATCAAAAGCATTTTAAAAATTCGCGGCGAACGCGGCGAAAAGCAATTAATTAAAATAAAAAAAAGCTGACGAAAAAATAAAAATAAAAAAAAAAAAAAAAAAGTTAAGCAGGAAAATAGCGGCCATTTTAAAAAAAAAAGCTTTTTTAACGAAAATACGAAACGCTACCGAAAACAAAAAAAACAAAATAGTAAAACAGCTATAATTCACGACCGAAAGCGAAAGAAACAGTTATAATTCACGACCAAAAGCGAAAAAGACCGTACGTTATTTCGAAAGCGTAACGCACGTTATATACGAAAGCATACGCATAAAAAAATCAATCGCTTTTAGAAATTAAAAGCTTAAAAAAAAAGGTAATATTAAAAATTAATATTACGTATTTAAGTTAAATAATCCGCCAAAACCCTCTGCTTTTTACTAACTCTCGAATAATATTTTTTACGGATAGGCCGTAAAGGCCGGATAATATTATAAGAATTGGAAATAATATTTAAATAAAATATTTTATAGAAATAATTACTAAAAAACCAGTTATTAAAATTATATTAAAAAGAATAAAAAAAGGTCGGAATAAAAGCTGGAAAAGCATATTAAATAAAGCTCGCCTGGTTTTCTAGGAAATACTTTTCTCGAGGGCTCCACCCTTTCTTTTGTACTTATACACGCCTTTTATTAGAGATATAAAAGGTAGAAATCAGTCTGATTATTAACCCAACCTTATCTGAGCTCTATTGTCTAAATTAGTGTTTCCCTGCCTTTCAATCCTTACAAAAAATAACAAATCGAATACTGGTTCGTACGCTTCGACCGCTGCGTTCGGCCTTTTTGAATGAAATTTTTTTTGGTCAAACGCCTGGCGAAAACTTAATCTTTTGATTTTACGCTTTATAATTATAGCAATTGCAACTTGCGGCTTTTTATTAAAAATAGTAAAAAAATGGCTATACGTGTATTGGCCTGAGCCACGAAATATCGAAACCGTAAATTATACAATAATATTATATTAATTTAATTAATTTATTAAAAAACAAATTTTTTAATATATTATTTAAATATTTGAACGCAATTTTATTTTACTCAATTTTTTCAGAAAACACAAAAACTTTTTTAATAGCTTTTTTATTAAAAACGATTTCTTTTATATTAAAAACCTTTAATTTGCAATTTCAGAAAACATTTAATTATTTAATTCAAACCTTATCAACACTTTCGCTAATATTATAAATACCGACGCTTTTCGTTTTTTTATGCGAAGCCGCATGCTTCTTTTTGGCTTTTTTAGTGCATTTCTATTTAATAGCGCCAATATTACCGATTTTATCGAAAAATATAAAAAAACTTATAAAAATTTCGGAGTTTTTAAAACTGAAATGTTCGATAAACTTTTTCGTTATTATAATCTAATTACCAAACATATTATTAAATCGATTAATAAATAAAAAGCTATTGAAGCTCGAAATTGGCGCAAGCTAATTAAAATTTTGAAATCGGAGTTTCGAAATTACGATCGCTAATAAATCCGCGATATTATCGCTTTTCTTAAACAGTTTATTATAATAATTCGCCAGGCCAAAAAATTCAAAGTTTATTATCGTATTTATACAAGGGTTTCTGTCAGGAACCAATATCACGTGTATAAGTCAGATGATCCGCCAAAACCCTCTGCCTTTTACCAATCCTCGAATAATATTCTTTGCGGATAGGCCGTGGGGGCCGGATAATACTGTGAGGGCTGGAAATAATATTTAAATAAAACATTCTATAGGAATAATTGCTAAGAAATCAGTTATTAAGGTTATATTGAAAAGAATTGAAAAAAGATCGGAATAAGGGCTGGAAAAGCATATTAAATAAAGTTCGCTTGATTTCCTGGGAAATATTTTTCTCGAAGGCTCCACCCCTTTTTTTGTATTTATATACGTTTTTTATTAAAAATATAAAAGGTAAAAATTAATTTAATTATTAATTTAATTTTATTTGAGCTTTATTATTTGAATTACTGTTTTTCTGTTTTTTAATTTTTATATTTTGATTTTTTTATTTACCGGGACGGCAGTTCGATATTATTAAAACAATTTTTTATTATATTATTATATTTATATCGTTATTATCGATATTATAGCTTTTCGCATTCGCAGCGAACAAGTATTTTCAGCTATTTAAAAAAACCCAGCGCTTTCGGCTGTTTAAGAAAACCTCGTACCATCGTTTTTCTTAACGTTACTAGCTTTATTAAAAATCGAAAATATTTTATTATTAAAGCGCGACGATTTTTTAACTTTTTTTATTTAAAAAATTATCAAAAAAGGCCACGCTTAAAACGATTCGGAAAAACTTTTTATCGAAATTTTGATTTATTTGATTAATAAACGAATCCGCGCCGAACAAAAAAAAAAAACGATAAACGTAAAAAAATAAAAAAGATACGAATTAAAATAAAACAGAAAAAAACTAAAAAAAAAATCTACGAAATAATTAAAAAATTCGAAAAAACCAAAAAACGCCGAAACGAATTCCGAAAAAAAATTAAACAATTTTAACAAAAACTTAACGCTTTCGAAAATATCGAAAAAAAAGTTTTTATATTTTTTAATACCGTTCCAATTGAAAAAAAACAGAAAATAATCCAAGCCGGCGATTATTATAAAATATTTTCGAAATACTACGATAATAATATTTATTAAAAACGATTTAGCATTTTTTTTAAGCATATTATAATTTTTATAAAAGATATAGCGAATTCGAGCCGAAGAATATTAAAAATAAAAGATTTTTTAATATATCGAAAAAAAAATATTAAAAAAGCTTAATTTTTTATTCGGCGTATAAAGCGAAGTTTCCGCCAAAATAAAAAGGTAATATTTTGTATTAATTAAAAAAAATTAACGCTTGTATTTTAGCTTTCGACGATAAAATAAAAAAAAAATAAACCGGATACGAACGACGTTTTACGAATATTCGAATTATATAAAACGATTTTATAAATAAAAATTAAACTTTTTAATAAATACGGAAAATCGAGAAATCGCGGCTTCGAATTTATACGATAAAGCGAAGCAAAAAAAGCATAAATCAATTAACGATTTCGTTGTTTATTTAAATAATTTCGAATAGCAATTGCAAATAATAAACGATGCGACTAAAAAAAAAATGTTTTTCGCAAAACTCCGATTTACTTTTCGAAAAGAAATTATTAAACGAAGCAATATTACAGCTACAAATTCGCACGAAAAATTAATATTAATCGCTCGTCGTATCGAAAGTATTAATAAAATTATTAACGACGAAACGAAAAATAATAAACGACGAAACGAGCGTAAAAAAAAAAAAAAAAGAAAAAACTTATATTTACGATTAAAGCTTAAAAACTAAAACAAATATATATCGTTTTCGATTCGAAAATACGTTACAAAAAAAACGAAAGCGAAAAAACGATAATTCTAATAAAATTCTTTGGAATTCTAAAATTTTTAACGATTCCTTTTACTTTTCGAAATGCAATCGCTGTCAAAAAGCAAAGCATCGTATAATTAATTATTTAAAAATCGAATATTATAAATGTAATAGAAAAAAATATATAATTTTAAATTGCTCCGAAGCTAACAAATCTAAAGATTCGGGAAAAGCTTTCGTTCGATTTTAATTTCGTCGCTGCTAATAAAATCGAGCGAAAAAAAAAAAAAAATAATAATTTTAGTCGAAATTAAAAAAACCAAAAGCGAAATTCGTACGAAACGAGCTTTTATCGATTGCGGCGCGGAGAAAAACTGCGTAATCCAAAAGTTATTAATTAAATATAAATGAAAACCAATTCAAAAACGTATTAATTTATCTACGGTTAAAAAAAAAAAAATTATTTACGGCACGCATACGCAATTTATTCGCGCTATTAATAATTATAAAATAATTAAAAAAAATATAAAGCGATTTCGTAGCTTGCGATATAAATATCTCAGAGATTTTATTTATTTTAGGATTTTTTTGATTGCGAAATATCGATTCCGCTATAAGCTTTCGAGCTAAATCGTAGCGATATCTAATCGAACGCTTACAGCTTAATTTCGTTATAATTAAACGTTTTAAAAAAAAATCCAAGAAAAAGCAAGCGTTTTGTATCGTTTTAAAAAAAGCTATTAAAAAATAATATTAATTACTTTTTAAATACGACGATTACGCCGACGTATTTAACGATACCGCCGCGGTTATCCTAGCTTTTTATTATTTTATAAAATATCGAATAAATTTCGCGAAAAGGAAAAATCCTTTTTAAAAATCAGTTTATTTTTTATCGGAATCTGAATTTATCGAATTGCGCGAATATTTCGATTCGAGCTTAAAAAAAAGCTGGATAAAAAAATCTATTAGCTCTGCCGGCGCATCGGTAATATTTATACCGAAAAAAAACGGAAGTTTACGATTATGCGTCGATTATAAGAATCTAAACGCAATTACGATTAAAAATCGAATTTTTTATTTTTTATAAGCGAAATTTTGGACCGTTTAAAAAAAGCTAAAATATTTATTAAATTAGATTTTATTTGGGCGTACCACCGCTTTCGAATAAAAAAGAAAAATAAATAAAAAATTGCGTTTCGCATTCGTTACGGATATTTCGAATATTGCGTATTATTTTTCGGCCTTTCGAACGCATTAGCAACTTTTCAAGCGTATATTAATTAAATTTAGTCGGTTTAATAAATATTACGTATGTAATTTATTTCGACGATATTTTAATATTTTCCGAAAATTCCGACGATTATATAAACGCGGTAAAAAAGATTTTCGAAAAACTTCGTATTAATAAATTTTACGAAAATCTGAAAAAATATGCTTTCGATACGAATACGGTTGAGTTCTTAGGTTTCGTCGTTATTTCTACGGGAATTGAAATAAACCCAAAAAAAATAAATAATATTCGGAAATAACTTTTTTTTATTACGTAGCGAAATATTTAAATGTTTTTAGGTTTTACTAATTTTTATAAACGTTTTATTAAAAATTACGCTAAGCTTTGCCGATTTATTACAAATCTTTTAAAAAAAATGCAATAAAAAAAAATGTCGGGCTTTTTTCGTTTTTTATTCGAGGCGAAGGTCGCTTTTTTACTTTTAAGGAAAAAGTTTTGCTAAGCATCGATTTTACGTTATTTCGACTTTCGATTAAAAATTTAAATCGAAACAAACGCGTCAAAATTCGTTATAAGCGAAATATTATTTTAATTATTCGAGGAAAATGCGAAAGCACGTTAGCATTTTATCGCGTATTATTCGAAAAAGTTTTTTTTTATAAAACAAAAATACGAAATTTACGACGCTAAGTTAATAATTATAATTTACGCTTTTAAATAATCAAGCTAATATTTACGTAGCGCTTTTAATATTATTATTATACGTACAAATTATTACAATTTGAAATATTTTTTTACAAAAAAACGTTAAACGGACGCTAAGCGAAATGGGCCGACGAGCTAGCTGAATACGATTTTGCAATCGAATATAAAACAGAAGTTTTTAATTCGGCGAATGGTTTTTTTCGCCGGCCAGATTTAAAAAAAGATTTAAAAAAAAATAACAAATAGCTGTTTACGCTATATCGTAAGCTGAAATTAATTTATTTAAAAAATTTTAAAATGTTTTTCGCAATAAAAACACGCTTAAAATCGGAGCATAAACTATTTCGCGTCGATAAGTATTCGGAGCTTTTGTTAACGGGATCAGAAAATAAAAAGCAAGCGGAAAAAAGTCAAATAAAAAGCTTTTTCGCCGAATTGTTTTTTGCTAATATTATTAATTACAAATAATATATATTACGAAGCGTAGCCGCTATATTGCTATAATTCGAAACGGCTAATAACGAGCTAGCAAAACCGATTTATAAAACTATTTTTAAATTGCAAAAATCTGATTTGTTACGATCCTGGCCTGGCTAGTGGTAGTTGCCAGTGGTATGAATGCTGGTGGTGTTGGATTAAGGTTTGGGCACGGACCACCTCGGCCATTAAGCCTCGCGCTAAGTCACGTGACCCATAAGCGCAACCTATTATACATAAAGTTCGCGACCCCGAGTATTTTAGCTCGGTGTTTTTTTTTAATTTACATGCGTACCTTTTGATTTATATTACTTTTCTGATTACTTTTAAGCTAGCTGTAATATAAAAAAAAACCAAATAATTTTCGCTGGAAAGTTTTATATCCACGATTAAAAATTCGATCTGCTTTTGCAATTCGAACTTTTTTCAGGCCGCCCGTACCGACGTTTATTTATCGGTGTTTTAATTAAAACTTTTTTTTATTAATTTTGTTTTTAAAAAAAGCTGGATTTTTTCTTTTTTATTAATTCGATCTGCTTTTGCAATTCGAATCGCTTTTTTTTAATATTACAACATCTTATGCTCTTTTTATAAATCGTCGCGGTATTCGAAAACGAACGCAACCCGTACGATTCGGCTTCGAATCAGCATTTCCATTTTCCGCTTTTGCCTTTGGCGCTTCCGAATTTCTATTCGTTTTAAGCTTTTTCGACGATTTTAACAGCGAGTTTTTATTTTACGACTTTTTTACCGAATTATAATTATTTGCTGGATTTTTTCGCTTTACTATCGAATTTAAAATCGAATTGTACGATGTTAATATTCTAGTACTTTTAAACCGGCGAATATTTTTAAATCGATTATTTAATATATTTGCTAACGCTGAAAAATTTATTGCGGCTCAGCAGCTTTAAATCGCTCAGATAATCGCTTAAGCTATCGCCGCCGCTCGCTTTCCAATCCCCGCTAATATCGCCCGCGACGCTTTCTTTTTATTCCGAGCTTCGCGCGCTTTTACGGCGGATTTTTAATTAATTCCCGAATATTATTTTTCCGTTCTCGACCCAGCCATTTTTCGAATCGAATTATTTAAAATCAAATATTTTCGCTACGCTTTCAGCGATTATTAAAAAAAGGTTGAATATAACGTATAAAAAATAAATATAAAATTGTTTATTAAAAAATACTTAAAGAATTTTATATAAAGCATAAACTAAGCCAAAGTATATTTTAAATATATTATTGGAAAAGTAAAAATTATTATTTTAAAACATTAAATTTCGAATTTTATAATTAAGCCCAATCGGTCCGAAACGTTTTTTGTATTTTTGATTAGCGCTTTTTTAATTATAATCGCGTTTAATCTGTTAAATTGTAATATAACAAGCTTTATATAAACAACGGTCAAATTTATAATAACTTTCGTTTTTTGTTTATTCGCTACGCAGTTATTAGCAAAATTGCTAAAAACCGTTGGTTTAAAAACATATGCGAAAAAGTTATTTTTATTTTTAAATACGATTTTCGAATAAAAAAATATAAAATAAATAATAATTATATTATTTTAGACGAGTTTTTGGCCGTTGCGAATAAAAAGTTACGTAATATCCGAGCTGAAAAAATAGCTTTTACTCGTCGCATAAGCCTTTTTTTTTTGCTATAGCTTTTGCTAATTAGGATTCTAGGCGTATTTCCGGTATTTTTAAAGCTTTATAACGTTTTATTTTTCTAATTTTTTTTGCTCGCCTAGCTTTTTTTTTTTAGCAGAAATTTTTACGAGCGTATAGCTGCTACTTTTGCTATTTCCGGTTTTTTCCGTTTATTTGCGCGTTTTTGTTACGACCCTGGCCGGCCGGTGGTAAATTGCCAGTGGTAATTCTGCCAGTGGTAATTGCCAGTAGTAAATTGGTTTAAAGCTTGCGCACGGACCCCCACCAACCTGTATTTAATAGTTCAGAGCTCCCGTTACCTTAGAGCTCTTCACCTTAGTATTCAACGTACACGCGTATCTTTCGGCCCATATCAAACAACCAAACCAGCTTTTGGCCTCTTCCATTTCAGCCTTCCGACGACCCCGCCTTTGCTTTCAAACTTGCGGAGTTTCAACACATCGGCCTGCCTCCTCGCAACCCTCGAAATCGACCTAGCCCAAGACCTCACTTCAATTAGCTTGCATCTTGACTGCTACCAGAGCTTGCACCTTGACTGCTACCAGAGCTTGCACCTGACTGCATACAACGGCTGGCAACCTACTTCTGCCTTTGCAACAAGATGGCTGGCAACCTACCCCTGCCTATGCAAATAATGGCTAGCAACCTACCTCTGCTTATACGACAAAACGGCTAGCAACCTACGTCTGCTTATGCGATAAAATGGCTAGCAACCTACGTCTGCTTATACGATTAAAACGGCTGGCAACCTACCCCTGCCTATGCGACAAAACGGCTGGCAACCTACGCCTGCCTATGCGATAAAATGGCTGGCAACCTACGTCTGCCTGATGGATTGAAAGTATGAAAGGAAATACGGGTTGGGTTCTACGGCTTCAGATCTGGGGACCAGTTCTTCGGAAGGGGGGGGTAGTGTTACGACCCTGGCCGGCCGGTGGTAATTGCCAGTAGTAATTGCTAGTAGTAATTGCTAGTGGTAATTGCCAGTAGTAATTGCCAGTGGTGGGATTGCGCACGGACCTCCACCAACCTGTATTTAATAGTTCAGAGCTCCCGTACCTTAGAGCTCTTCACCTTAGTATTCAACGTACACGCGTATCTTTCGGCCCATATTATTCACTATGATCACCCTTAAGCCAGCTGTCACATAATACTAAGGTCAATCAAACACACTTCGCTGGGAAGCTTTGTATCTACGGTTAAAGATTCGATCTGCCTCTGCAACTCGTACTTCTTGCGCCACCCGTACCGACGATGCATTCGTCGGTGCCTCGATCAATATTCCCTTCCATTGATCTTGTTTCCAGAAAAAGCTGGAGCCCGTTCCTTATTTCGACCTGCCTCTGCAATTCGAAACCCTTTTTCTTTCAACGATTCGACCTTTTCGCTGAGCCTGTCGATCTATCAGAGCTTGCACCTAACTGCATACCTTTCAATACGATTCGACCTTTTCGCTAAGCCTGTCGATCTACGAGCTTGCACCTTACTGCATATCATTCAATACGATTCGACCTTTTCGCTGAGCCTGTCGATTTAAGAGCTTGCATCTGACTGCAGGCTGGCAACCTACCCCTGCCTTTGCGACAAAATGGCTGGCAACCTACGTCTGCCTATACGATTAAAACGGCTGGCAACCTACGTCTGCCTAATGGATTGAAAATATGGAAGGAAATACGGGTTGGGTTCTACGGCTTCAGATCTGGGGACCAGTTCTTTAAAAGGGGGGGGTAGTGTTACGACCCTGGCCGGCCGGTGGTAAATTGCCAGTGGTAATTCTGCCAGTGGTAATTGCCAGTAGTAAATTGGTTTAAAGCTTGCGCACGGACCCCCACCAACCTGTATTTAATAGTTCAGAGCTCCCGTTACCTTAGAGCTCTTCACCTTAGTATTCAACGTACACGCGTATCTTTCGGCCCATATCATTCACCATGATCACCCTTAAGCCAGCTGTCACAGTTTTTTTGGCGCTTATTATAACTGCGGCAAGCCCGGCCATTTCGTAAACGTTTATCCCGACGCCAAGCTTAATCGCAAAATCGCCGAAATAGCTATCGACGAAAAATAAAACGATTTGTTAAAAAACTTTTGAGCCGTAGCAAAAACTTTTATTATAGCAAAAGATTCGATTTGTAAAAGAATTTAAAGTTTGATTAACGTTTTTTAATAAAAGAGCGATAATTTTTAATTTTTATAAAATTAATACGCAATAGATTATATATCAAAACATTTGTATATATCGATAGCGGAGCTAATATTTTCGGTGCGATTAAAACTTTTTTAATATATTAATTTTTTTAACGTTTCGAAATAAATTTTATTCGGCTGCATAAATTTATTATATTTATCGGCTATAATAGCGAGCCGGAGAAGCTTATTTTTTCTGTTTTTTTTTTTTTTTTTTAACGATTAACCGACGTCGTGTAAATTTTTTTTTTTTGATTATAAACCTGGGTTTTACCGACGTTTTTATTAATCGCAAATTTTTATAGCATTACGATTTAAAACAAGCGTATAACCAAGAAAAAAACAAAATAAAATGGCTATCCGATATATTTGTTATTTTTTATTTCAACGAGCAGTTGTTCGTCGATTTTAATCAGCGAAAAAAGCCTAAAGTGCTTAGTCGTATGTATTAAAGATGTAAACAGACGAAACAGCGTAATATAAGTTTTATATATTTTTGCTAATACTTTTACGACGATTAAAAAGGTTTATTTAGGTTTTGAAGCTGGTAGGTCTTTTACGTTTATGCGAAATTTTAAAAGCAGTTTGCATAAGATAAAAAAGTTTTTTATTAATAGCTTTGAACCGATTAAGCCGGTTTTTTTAACCGGGCCAAATATTTTTTTTTTAATTTTAATTGTAATATTAGCTGTATTTCCGCTTTTGTATTTAATACTTTATAAATACGTTACGAAAAGCGAATGCGGGCCGCAAAAAAAAAAAAGATTACTATTATTCAGCGATTGCACGTTTGTTATTTTTATGTATAATATAAACAAAAAACGTTTTTGCCGTGCGAAAATCGCCGAGTTTAAAAAAATTATATAATTCGCGGCAATAAAAGGTATTTCCGTTTCCGACGCTTTGCAAGCCAAATATAACGACAACGTAGTTTTTATAAAAAAGCTTTTTTTAGTTTAGTATTCGAAATTCGAAAAACTTTTTTATAAGCAAAAAGGCGATAAGCTCGCGCTCCGCCGTTTCGGTGTAAATTATAAAATGTATTTAGCCACGGAAAATACGCTTTTTATAAAATTATTTAAACGTTTTACGAATAAGCAGCTTATAAAAATCAAAAGTTATATTTTCGATAATTTGTATAAAAGTTTTATTAAATCTTTTAATGCTTTTTTCGCCGCTCCGATTTTATTTATTAAAAAATCAAACGGTTTTATGCGCTTGTATATCGATTATCGCAAGCTTAACGATTTTACGAAAAAAGATTTTATTTTTTGCTTTTGATTAACGAAATGCTGGCGCGAATTATTAAGGCCAAAGTATTTACGAAGATTAATATTTAATAAGCATTTAATCGAATCCGAATATTCGAAAAGTTTAAAAAATTAATCAGTTTTCGTATTCGATACGATATATATAAATGTAAAGTTTTTCCGTTCGGCTTTATTAATAAGCCCGTTATATTTTAACGTTTTATTAATAATATTTTTATAAAATATTTGAATAATTTTTGCTCGGCGTATTTTAACGATATTTTTATTTATTTCGCGAATAATTTGAAATATAAGATTTACGTTAAAAAAATCCTGTCGATTTTAAAAAAACACGATTTAAAAATTGATATTAAAAAATGCGAATTTAATATTACGAAAATTAAATTTTTAAGTTTCGTTATTAATATTTAAAATATTAAAATAAATCCGGAAAAAATCGCTATTATTAAAAACTAATAATATGCAACGAATATACGAAGCGTGCAGAGCTTTTTAAGCTTTTGCAATTTTTATAAACGTTTTATAACCGGCTATAATCGTATTTGCCGCCCTTTTACTGCTTTTATAAGCAAAAACGTTTTTTTCGTATTCGAAAAAAAGCAGAAAAACGCATAAAAAGCATTGCGTAAGATTTTGCTAAATGCTTTTATTTTGTGCTATTACGATTTTTATAAGCAAACGCGCCTGAAAACCGATTTTTTTAATAGAATAATAATTGGCGTATTATCGTAATTGCAAAAAAATAACTTTTATTATTCGGTCGGTTTTTTTTTTTAAATTATAATCGACGCCGAGCTTAATTATCCGATTTACGATAAAAAACTTTTCGTTATTTTTCGCTTTTTTAAAAATTATAAGCCGGAACTGTTAAGCGCTTAAAAAAACGTATATATATATATCGATTACCGCGCTTTAGAATATTTTATAATAATTAAAAATTTTTCGGCCCGATAAGTCCGATAAGCCGAGTTTTTCGCCGATTTTCATTTTATAATTATATACCGGTCGGAAATTATTAATATATTCGCTGATATTTTTTTTCGTAAAAATTAAAATATTTTTTTATTAAAAGCACGACAGCGAGCAGCTCGAAAGCAGCAAATGCTTTTAAACGATAAATTAAATTCTTAGATTTTAAAAGAAATGGCTGTTAAAAGCATAATTATATTTGCGCTTATAAAAATAGCGTTCGATAAGCGCGACAACGATAGTATTTTTTTCGAAAAAAAACAGCGAAAGTAAAGAAAATAAAATATTTATAAAAAAACCCGCAGATTTAATTTTTGTAATCGCATACGATATATATAATTATATAATTATAAACGATTTGCTGCAAGTTAACAAAAACTTTTTTTTTTTTCGAAACGCAACGAATATAAGCCCGCAATTATAATTTTAATTATCAATTGCGATAAAACAAATTGTTTTTCCAAAGCAAATTAATAATGCTTTTGAAATTTTTCGAATTGCGAACTTTTCTAATTCGATATATTTACGAACAGCTTTGCGTAGTATACGCTGAAATAAAAAAAATAAAGCAATTGGTCGGTCGCAAATATTATTAAAAAGCTATAAAAACAGATATATAATAATACGTTTCGAATTATCGTTATATACGAATAAAAACTAGGCGCGATAAGATTCCGGGCTTTTTAAAGCTTTTGTTTATATTCAGCAGGTTTTATTAATATTTAACGATAAATTTTACGAAGCTTTTATTAAACGAAAATGGTTACGATTTCGTTTTCGTAATAATAAATCGCTTGTTTAAAAAGCTTTTGTTAATTTCTTGCTATAAAATTATCACAGCGAAAAAACTGGCAGCTTTGTTTTTGATTTATTAAATACGCTATTTCGGCATGCCGAATTCAATTGTTTCGGACCGAAAAGCTCAGTTTGTTTCGGTTTTTTGGCAAAAACTCTGCCGCATATTAAAAACTAAAATTAAATTAATTATTACGTACAATTTTAATATCGATAAGCAAATCGAAATAATAAATTAATATATTAAGCAACGCTTTCGCTTTTTTTGCTTTTATTATTAAAACAATTAGAAACGCTTTTTATTTTTAATAAATATTATATAATTGATTTTATCGCACGAGTTTTTCGGCAACGTTTTTTTTTTTAAGTTTTAAATAAATACGAAGCTCGTATATTCTGAAATATAAATAATTTTTGTTTTTTTCGCTCGGCCATCGAAAAGCTTAACCGCGACGAGGTTTTGCATTTGGCTTTCCGAATTAAAAAAGTTGTAAAATACGCATAATCGTTTATTGCGTAATAACAAACCAAAATAAAACGCTTCGCCAATTTGCATAAACGACCGGTAAATTGGAATATAAGCGACGAAGTATTAATAAATATTAAAAATTAAAAGTTCGATCGATTTTTTCGGAAGCTTTCGAATAAATAGTACGGCCTAATTAAAATCGTCGATAAAATAAAAAAGAATTAAAAGCTTGACTTTTTCGCAGACTGGTTAATTCATTTAATTTTTCATTTATATTCGCTCCGAAAGCATATCAGCAATCTTTTATTTGGCCAACGCCGCTCCGAACCAGCTTTTATTTAATTATTTTCCGAGCAAACGGAATAAAAAATCGAAGAAATAATAGATTCGAAGTTGTATAAAAAAGTATTGCAATATCAAATCAATTAAAAAAGAGCTGATAAAAATTTCGAATAGTATTATTTTAACGTTATAACGGCTTTTTATATTTTTTAAGTATTTCACCGATTATATTCCACCGCTAAAAGCTTTTTACGAGCGCTTTTCGCATAATTGCAAGCTTACAACGAAAGCAGAAAAGATTATACTGAATTGAAAAACGATAAATCCATAATTGCAACTGCGAGAACGCAGTTTTTCGGAAAAGAGAGGTAGTGTTACGATTCTGGCCTGGCTAGTAGTAGTTGCCAATAGTATAAATGCTGGTGGTGTTGGATTAAGGTTTGGGCACGGACCACCTCGGCTACTAGGCCTCGCGCTAAGTCACGTGACCCACAAGCGCAACCCATTGTACATAAAGTTCGCGACCCCGAGCATTCTAGCTCGGTGTTTTTCTTTCAATTTATATGCGTACCTTTTGGTCCATATCACCCTTTTGATCACCCTCAAGCTAGCTGTGACATGATTTTTTTGTATTATAAAAAACGTACGAGTCGGCTTCGCAAAATAATCGAGCCGGGTCCGAAAGATATTAGCGTATAAGCTAAAATAAATTATTACGTTATAAAAAACGTACGTATATTTCGAATAAAAGCGTTATTAAAAGCGAAATATTAAAAATTAATTACGACGATTCGATCGCCGGCTATTAGAGTTTTCGGCGAACGCTAGAATTAATTGAAAAAAAGTATTTTTGGCCTGGTTTACGAGGCGACGTAAAGCGTTACGTTAATACGTATGAAAAATACTAAAAAAGCAAATTTAGAAAGCATCGATCTTATAGCGAATTAGCTTTTTTTTCGATTTTTGAGAAACTTTAGAAAAAGATAATTATAAATTTTATTACGGGTTTATTTTTTAGCAAAAAACGAAATCGTATTTACGATTCGATATTCGTTATAATAAATCGATATATAAAGCTATCGAAATATATACCGATACAAAAAACGATTTTAGTTTTAGATTTAATTAAAATATTTATACAACATATTTATAAAAATTTTGGTTATTTTAAAAGGATTATTATAAATAAAAAATTAGTTTTTATTAATAAATTCTGGTTTTTAATAATATTTTATTTATAAATACGACGTCGATTAAGCATCGCTTTTTATTTTTAAACCGATGGCCAAACGAAACGTTAAAATTAAATTTTAAAATTTTATTTTCGTATATATTGCGATTATCGATAAAACGATTAAATTACGAAGCTTGTTTTAGCCGAGTTTACGTATAACAATTCGATATACGCTTTTACGGATTTTACTTTTTTTCGTATATTATACGGCTTTTATTTAAAACTTGGCAGCAACGTGTCAGGAACCAACATCACGTGCATAAGTCAGGTGATCCGCCAAGACCCTCTGCCTTCTACCAACCCTCGAATAGCATTCTTTGCGGATAGGCCGTGGGGGCCGAATAATATTATAAAGGCTGGAAATAATATTTAAATAAAACATTTTATAGGAATAATTGCTAAAAAACCAGTTATTAGGGTTATATTGAAAAGGATAAGAAAAGGTCGGAATAAAGGCTGGAAAAGCATATTAAATAAGATTCGCCTGGTTTCTTGGGAAATACTTTTTTCGAAGGCTCCACCCTTTTTTTTATACTTATATACGCTTTTTACTAAAAATGTAAAAAGTAAAAATCAATCTGATTATTAATTTAATTTTATTTAAGCTTTATTATCTGAATTAATGTTTTTCTGCTTTTCAATTTTTATATTCTGATTTTTTTACTTACCGGAACGGCAGTTCGATATTATTAAAACAATTTTCTATTATATTATTATACTTATATCGTTATTATCGATATTATAACTTTTCGCATTCGCAGCGAACAAGCATCTCCAGCTATTTAAAAAGACTCAGCATTTTCGGCTGCTTAAAAAAACCTCGTATTATCGTTTCCCTTGACGTCACCAGCTTTACTAATGTCAGGAACCAACATCACGTGTATGAGTCAGGTGATCCGCCAAGACCCTCTGCCTTCTACCAACCCTCGAATAGCACTTTCTGCGGATAGGCCGTAGGGGCCGGATAGTATTATAAAGGCTGAAAATGACATTTAAGTAAAACATTTTATAGGAATAATTGCTAAAAAACCAGTTATTAGGGTTATATTAAAAAGGATTGAAAAGAGGTCGGGATAGGGGCTGGAAAGCATACTAAATAAAGTTCGCCTGGTTTCCTGAGAAATACTTTTTTCGAGGGCTCCACCCTTTTTTTTGTATTTATACACGCTTTTTACTAAAAATGTAAAAGGTAAAAATCAGTCTGATTATTAACCCAATTTTATTTGAGCTTTATTATTTAAACTAATATTTCCCTGCCTTTTAATCCTTATATTCTGATCTTTTTACCCACCGGAACGGCAGTTCGATATTATTAAAACAATCTTTTATTATACTACTATATTTATATCGTTATTATCGATATCATAGCTTTTCGCATTCGCAGAAAACAAGCACTTCCGGCTATTTAAAAAGACTCAGCATTTTCGGCTGCTCAGGAAACCCCGTACTATCGTTTTCTCTGACGTTACCAATTTTACTAAAGGCCGAAAACATTCCACTACCAGAGCGCGACGATTCCTTAATTTCTTTTATCGAAAAAATCACTAAAAAAAGCCACGCTCAAAGCGATTCGGAAGGATTTTCCACCGAGACCCTGATTTATCTGGCTGATAAACGAATCCGCGCCGAACAAAAAAAAAACGATAAACGTAGGAAAATAAAAAAAATACGAGCTAAAATAAAACAGAAAAAAATTAAGAAAAGAGTTTACGAAACAGTTAAAAAACTCGAAAAAACTTTAAAACGCCGAAACGAATTCCGAAAAAAGGTTAAATAATTTTAACGAAAACTTAACGCTTTCGAAGATATCGAAAAAAAGGTTTTTATACCTTCTAACACCGTCCCAACTGAAAAAAAACAGAAAATAACTCAAGCCGGCGATTATTATAAAATATCTTCGGAGCATTACGATAATAATATTTATTGGAAACGACTTAACATCTTTTTTAAGCATATTATATTTTTTGTAAGAAATACAGCGAATTCGAGCCGAAAAGCACCAAAAATAAAAGACTTTCCAATATATCGAAGGAAAAATACTAAAAAAGCTTAATTTTTTATTCGGCGTACAAAGCGAAGTTTCCGCCAGAATAAAAAGGTAATATTCTGTATTAATCAAAAAAAAATTAACGCCTGTATTCTAACTTTCGACGATAAAATAAAAAAAAAATGGACCGAATACGAACGACGTTTTACGAATATTCGAATTATATAAAACGATTTTAAAAAATAAATATTAAATTTTTTAATAAATGCGGAAAATCGAAAAATCGCGGCTTCGAATTTATATAATAAAGCGAAGCAAAAAAAACATAAATTAATTAACGATTTCGTTGCTTATTTAAATAATTTCGAATAGCAGTTGCAAATAATAAACGATGCGACTAGAAAAAAAATGCTTTTCGCAAAACTCCGATTTATTCTTCGAAAAAAAATTATTAAACGAAGCAATATTGCAGCTATAAATTCGCACGAAGAATTAATATTAATCGCTCGTCGTATCGAAAATGCTAATAAAATTATCAGCGACGAAACGAAAAATAATAAACGACGAAACGAACGCAAAAAAAAAAAAAAAAAAAAAACCTATATTTACGATTAAAGCTTAAAAGCTAAAACAAATATATATCGTTCTCGATTCGAAAATACGTTACAAAAAAAAAAACGAAAGCGAAAAAACGACAATTTTAACAAAATCCTTTAAAATCCTAGAATTCCTAACGACTCCTTTTATTTTTCGAAATGCAGTCGCTGCCAAAAGAAAAAGCATCGTATAACCAATTATTTAAAAATCGAATATTATAAATGCAACAGAAAAAAATATATAATTTCAAACTGCTCCGAAGCTAATAAATCTAAAAATTCGAGAAAAGCTTTCGCTCGATTTTAATTTCGTCGCTGCTAATAAAATCGAGCGAAAAAAAAAAGCAGAAAATAATAATTTCAGTCGAAATTAAAAAAGCCAAAAGCGAAATTCGTACGAAACAAGCTTTTATCGACTGCGGCGCGGAAAAAAACTGCGTAATTCAAAAGTTATTAATTAAATATAAATAAAAACCAATTCAAAAACGTATTAATTTATTTACGGTTAAAAAAAGAAAAGTAATTATTTACGGCACGCATACGCAACTTATTCGCGCCATTAATAGTTATAAAATAATTAAAAAAATACAAAACGATTTCGTGGCTTGCGATATAAATATTCCAGGAGTTTTATTTATTTTAAAATTCTTTTGGTTGCGAAATATCGATCCCGCTATAAGCTTTCGAGCTAAGTCGTAGCGATACCTAATCGAACGCTTACAATTTAATTTCGTTATAATTAAACGTTTTAAAAAAGAATTTAAAAAGAAGCAAACGTTTTGTATCGTTTTAAAAAGCTACTGAAAAACAGCATTAATTACCCTTTAAATACAACGATTACGCCGACGTGTTCGACGATACCGCCGCGGTTATCCTAGCTTTTCACTATTTTATAAAGCATCGAATAAACTTCGCGAAAAAAAAGAACTTTTTTTAGAAACCAGTCTACTTTTTGTCGAAATCTAAATTCATCGAATTACGCGAATATTTCGATTCGAGCTTAAAAAAAAGCTGGATAAAAAGGTCTACTAGCCCTGCCGGCGCATCGGTAATATTTATACCGAAAAAAAACGGAAGTTTACGATTATGCGTTGATTATAAAAGTTTAAACGCAGTTACGATTAAAAATCGAATTCTTTTACCTTTTATAAGCGAAACTTTGGATCGTTTAAGAAAAGCTAAAATATTCATTAAACTAGATTTTATTTGGGCGTACCACCGCCTTCGAATAAAAAAGAAAAATAAATGAAAAACTGCGTTTCGCATTCGTTACGAACATTTCGAATACTGCGTATTACTTTTCGGCTTTTCGAACGCATCAGCAACCTTTCAAGCGTATATTAATCAAGCTTTAGTCGGTTTAGTAAATATTACGTATATAATTTACTTCGACGATATTTTAATATTTTCCGAAAACCCCGACGATTATATAAACGCGGTAAAAAAAATTCTCGAAAAACTTCGTATTAACAAACTTTACGAAAATCTGAAAAAATATGCTTTCGATACGAATACGATTAAGTTCCTAAGCTTCGTCGTTACTTCTACGGAAATTAAAATGGACCCAGAAAAAGTAAATAATATTCGGAAATGGCCATTTTTTATTACGTAGCGAAATATTCAAATGTTTTTGGGTTTTATTAACTTTTACAAACGTTTTATTAAAAACTACGCTAAGCTTTGCCGATTTATTACAAATCTTCTAAAAAGAATATAACAAAAAAAAATGTCGGGCCCTTTTCGTTTCCTATTCGAAGCGAAGCTCGCTTTTTTACTTTTAAAAGAAAAGTTTTGCTAAGCACCGATTCTACGCTATTTCGATCTTCGATTAAAAATCCAAATCGAAATAAACGCTTCGAAATTCGCTATAAGCGAAATATTATTCCAATTATTCGAGGAAAATACGGGGGCACGTTGGCATTTTATCGCATATTATTCGAAAAAGCTTTTTCTATAAAACAAAAATACGAAATTCACGACGCTAAGCTAATAGCTATAATTTACGCTTTCAAATAATAAAGCTAATATTTACGTAGCGCTTTCGACGTTATTATTATACGTATAAATTATTATAATCTGAAATACTTTTTTACGAAAAAACGTCTAAACGAACGCTAAGCGAAATAAGCCGACGAATTAGCTAAATACGATTTTGCAATCGAATATAAAACAAAAGTTTTTAATCCGGCGGATGGTTTTTTCCGCCGGCCAAATTTAAAAAAAGATTTAAAAAAAAATAACGAGCAGCTGCTTACGCTGCATCGTAAGCTAAAACTAGCTTATTTGAGAAATTCTAAAGTGTTTTCCGCAGTAAAAACACGCCTAAAATCGAAGTATAAACCATTTCGCGCCGATAAGTATTCGAAGCTTTTGTTAACGGAATTAAAAAATAAAAAGCAAGCGGAAAAAAGCCAAATAAAAAGCTTTTTCGCCGGACTGTTTTTTGCTAATATTATTAATTACAAATAATATATACTACGAAGCGTAGCCGCTGTATTGCTACAATCCGAAACGGCTAATAACGAATTAGCAAAACCGATTTACAAAACTATTTTTAAATTGCAAAAATCTGATTTTTTTGTATTATAAAAAACGTACGAATCGGCTTCGCAAAGCAATCGAGCCGGGTCCGAAAAACATTAGCGTATAGACCAAAATGAATTATTACGTTACAAAAAACGTGCGTATATTTCGAATAAAAGCGTTATTAAAAGCGAAATATTAAAAATTAATTACGACGATCCGACCGCCGATTATTAAAGCTTTCGGCGAACGCTAGAATTGGTCGAAAAAAAGTATTTCTGGCCTGGCTTACGAAGCGACGTAAAGCGTTACGTTAATACGTATGAAAAATGCCAGAAAAGCAAGTTTAGAAAACACCGATCCTATAGCGAATTAGCCCCCTTTTCGATTTTTACGAAATCTTAGAAAAAAATAATTATAAATTTTATTACGAATTTATTTTTTAGCAAAAGACGAAGTCGTGTTTACGATTTTATATTCGTTATAATAAACCGATATACGAAGCTGTCGAAATATATACCAATACAAAAAACGATTTCAGCCCCAGATTTGGCTAAGATATTTATATAATACGTTTACAAAGATTTTGGCTGCTTTAAAAAAATTATTATAAATAAAAAGTCAGTTTTTATTAGTAAATTCTGGTTTTTAATAATATTTTATTTACAAATACGACGTCGATTAAGCACCGCTTTCCATTTTCAAACCGATAGCCAAACGAAACGTTAAAATCAAATTTTAGAATTTTATCTTCGCATATACTGCGATTATCGATAAAACGATTAGGCTACGAAGCTTGCCTTAGCCGAATTTACGTATAATAACTCGATATACGCCTTTACGGATTCTATCCTCTTTCGCATGCTATACGGCTTTCACTCAGAATTTAGCAGCAACGTCGAAAGCGACGTCGTAAAAAAAAAGGTACCGTCAGCGGAAAAACGAATTAAAATATTGCAAAAAAAAAAAAAAGTATTTAGTAAAAAGCTAAAAAAAGCTAACGCGAATTATAAAAGGTTTTACGACGCTAAACATAAAAAGATTAGATTTTAAATAAGCGACAAAGTATTATTATCGATTAAAAACTTCCGATAGCTGCGACTTTTTCGAAAGCTTTTAAATAAATATCTAAAGCTTTTCAAAATTAAGCGAATTATATACGAACACGGCCAAGCTTACCAACTCGAGCTTTTTTTTTAATATCGTATTCACGATACTTTCTACGTTTTCTTACTAGAACTTTGGCAGAATCGGGACGACACCGAGCCGAAAAATAATATAATAAAATTCCAAAAACCCGAAAAATACGAGATTAAATTAATATAAGCTTATAAAAATACAAAAAGCCGATATTACTTGGTGCGATAAAAAGGCTATTTACCAAGCGAAGATTTCTAGAAGCCAAAAAACCATTTTACGAACGCAAAAAAGGTTGTAAAAAAATACTTAAAAAATACAATAAATAATAATAACGAAGCAATAACGAATGCGCGCCGCAAAAGCAAAAAAAAGAAAACAAAAACACTTAAAAAACCTTAAAACCGCCGCTAAGCCAATTTATTTTTATTGTTATTCTTTTTTTTATCGTTATCGCTATTTTTTTTAGATTCAGAAACAGCGGCAGGCTAAAAAAAATTAGTATTAAACGAATTCGCAGAATATTCGACTTATTTCAATTAAAGCTTTTACAATAGCCGTAATCGAATCCTGAATTGCAACCACGATATGCTCGTAAAAATTCAGAATTTGATCCAATTAGTTAAAATAGGTCCGAACGACGTTTTCGAAACATCGGAAAATACGTTTTATATTAGCGTCGTTAAATAAAAGGGCCGGCGCAGCCAAAGCCTCTAAAACAGCAGCAGCCGCTAAACCGGCAGAAACGGGCGCAGCAGCAGCAGCGGCAGCTTAAGCCGCGGCGCGATTCGCACGATTTCCGACTATTATAAAAGCCGAAGCGTTACTTTTTTTTTAAACGATTTATATAAGCGTTGTAAATAATAAAATCGACAAAAGTTTTAGCAAAAGCTTTGGCTTCGGCAGCAAAAGAAAAAAGGGCGGCAGCAGCGGTAGCAGCATCGAAACGATTTATAAAATCGTTAAGATCCGCAAAAAAAGTTTGCGCTTCGATAGCGCGTACGGCAAAAACCTGTAGCTAATTAAAAGCGAATTCGAATAAAAGTCTAAAGGATTTACAAAAAAGCATTAAATATGCGAAGCTTTGCAACGGTTGCATTTCACGCTGAAAAGCTCGAAAACGCAAAAAAGCAAAAAGTCCGCTATAATGCTTTCGCGTAAAATCAAACGGGCGCACCGAAAGCAGATAAAAGTCAAGGGCATTTTAAAAATTCGCGGCGAACGCGGCGAAAAACAATTGATTAAAATAAAAAAGAGTTAATAAAAAAATAAAAATAAAAAAGAAAAAAAAAAAATTGAGCAGGAAAATGGCGGCCATTTTAAAAAAAAAGGCTTTTTCAACGAAAATGCAAGCGTTACCGAAAACAAAAAAAACAGAACAGCAGAACAGCTATAATTCACGACCAAAAGCGGAAAAAACAGCTACAATTCACGACCGAAAGCGAAAGAAACCGCACGTTATTTCGAAGGCGTAACGCACGCTATACGCATAAAAAAATCAGTCGCTTTTGGGGACCAAAGGCCTAGAGGGGGGGGTAATGTCAGGAACCAATATTACGTATATAAGTCAGGTGATCCGCCAAGACCTTCTGCCTTTTACCAACCTTCGAATAGCATTTTTTGCGGATAGGCCGTAGGGGCCGGATAGTATTATAAGGGCTGAAAATAATATTTAAATAAAACATTTTATAGGAATGATTGCTAAAAAACCAGTTATTAGGGTTATATTAAAAAAGATTAAAAAAAGGTCGGGATAGGGGCTAAAGAGCATATTAAATGGGATTCGCCTGGTTTCCTGGGAAATACTTTTTTCGAGGGTTCTACCCCTTCTTTTGTACTTATACACGCCTTCTACTAGAAATGTAGAAGGTAGAAATCAGTCTGACTATTAATCCAACCTTATCTGAGCTCTATTGTCTGAACTAGTATTTCCCTGCCTTTCAATCCTTACAACTAAAGGTCGAAAATACCTTATTATCAAAGCGCGACGACTTTCCAATTCTTTTTATTTAAAAAATCATTAAAAAAGGCCACGTTTAAAACGATTCGGAAAAATCTTCCACCGAAATTCTAATTTATTTGATTAATAAACGAATCCGCGCCGAACAAAAAAAAAACGATAAACGTAAAAAAATAAAAAAAATACGAGCTAAAATAAAACAGAAAAAAACTGAAAAAAAAATCTACGAAATAATTAAAAAATTCGAAAAAGCCAAAAAACGCCGAAACGAACTTCGAAAAAAAATTAAACAATTTTAATAAAAACTTAACGCTTTCGAAAATATCGAAAAAAAGGTTTTTATATTTTTTAATACCGCCCCAATTAAGAAAAAAAAGAAAATAATTTAAGCTAGCGATTATTATAAAGTATTTTCGAAATATTATAATAATAATACTTATTAAAAACGATCTAGCATTTTTTTTAAGCATATTATTTTTTTTGTAAAAAACACAGCGAATTCGAGCCGAAAAATACCAAAAATAAAAAACTTTCTAATATATCGAAAGAAAAATACTAAAAAAGCCTAATTTTTTATTCGGCGTGCAAAGCGAAGTTTCCGCCAAAATAAAAAAGTAATATTTTATATTAATTAAAAAAAAAATTAACGTTTATGTTTTAGCTTTCGACGATAAAATAAAAAAAAAATAAACCGGATACGAACGACGTTTTACGAATATTCGAACCATATAAAACGATTTTAAAAAATAAATATTAAACTTTTTAATAAATGCGAAAAATCGAAAAATCGCGGCTTCGAATTTATACGATAAAGCGAAGTAAAAAAAGCATAAATCAATTAACGATTTCGTTTTTTATTTAAATAATTTCGAATAGCAATTGTAAATAACAAACGATGCGATTAGAAAAAAAATGCTTTTCGCAAAACTCCGACTTATTTTTCGAAAAAAAATTATTAAACGAAATAATATTACAATTATAAGCTTGTACGAAAAATTAATATTAATCGTTCGTTGTATCGAAAATACTAATAAAATTATCAGCGACGAAACGAAAAATAATAAACGACGAAACGAACGCAAAAAAAAAAAAAAAAAAAAAAATTTATATTCACGATTAAAGCTTAAAAACTAAAACAAATACATATCGTTTTCGATTCGAAAATACGTTATAAAAAAAAAACGAAAGCGAAAAAACGACAATTCTAATAAAATCCTTTAGAATTCTAAAATTTTTAACGATTTTTTTTACTTTTCGAAATGCAGTCGCTATCAAAAAAAAAAGCATCGTATAATTAATTATTCAAAAATCGAATGCTATAAATATAACAGAAAAAAATATATAGCCTTAAATTGTTCCGAAGCTAACAAATCTAACAACTCGGAAAAAATTTCCGTTCGATTTTAATTTCGTCGCTGCTAATAAAATCGAACGAAAAAAAAAAGTGAAAAATAATAATTTTAATCGAAATTAAAAGCCAAAAGCGAAATTCGTACGAAACGAACTTTTATCGATTACGACGCGAAAAAAAACTGCGTAATTTAAAAGTTATTAATTAAATATAAATAAAAACCAATTTAAAAACGTATTAATTTATTTACGATTAAAAAAAAAAAGTAATTATTTACGACACGTATACGTAATTTATTCGCGCTATTAATAATTATAAAATAATTAAAAAAATACAAAGCGATTTCGTAGCTTGCGATATAAATATTCCAAAGATTTTATTTATTTTAGAATTCTTTTGGTTGCGAAATATCGACCCCGTTATAAACTTTCGAATTAAATCGTAGCGATATTTAATCGAACGCTTATAATTTAATTTCGTTATAATTAAACGTTTTAAAAAAAAGTTTAAAAAAAAGCAAGCGTTTTATATCGTTTTAAAAAAAGCTATTAAAAAACAGTATTAATTATCTTTTAAATACGACGACTACGCCGACGTGTTTAACGATACCGCCGCGGTTACCCTAGCTTTTTACTATTTTATAAAACATCGAATAGATTTCGCGAGAAAAAAAAACCTTTTTTAAAAACCAGTTTACTTTTTGTCGGAATTTAAATTCATCGAATTACGCGAATATTTCGATTCGAACTTAGAAAAAAACTGAATAAAAAGATTTATTAGCCTTGCCGGCGCATCGATAATATTTATACCGAAAAAAAACGAAAGTTTACGATTATGCGTCGATTATAAAAGTCTAAACGCAATTACGATTAAAAATCGAATTTTTTTATCTTTTATAAGCGAAATTTTAAATCGTTTAAAAAAAGCTAAAATATTTATTAAGCTAAACCTTATTTAGGCATACCACCGCTTTCGAATAAAAAAGAAAAATAAATGGAAAACTGCGTTTCGTATTCGTTACGAATATTTCGAGTATTGCGTATTACTTTTCGGCCTTTCGAACGTATTAACAACTTTTTAAACGTATATTAATCAAGCTTTAGTCGGTTTAGTAAATATTACGTATATAATTTATTTCGACGATATTTTAATATTTTCCGAAAATCCCGACGATTATACAAACGCGATAAAAAAAGTTTTCGAAAAATTTCGTATTAATAAACTTTACGAAAATCTGAAAAAATATGCTTTCGATACGAATACGATTAAGTTTCTAAGCTTCGTCGTTACTTTTACGAAAATTAAAATAAATTTAAGGAAAATAAATAATATTCGGAAATGGCCTTTTTTTATTACGTAGCGAAATATTTAAATGTTTTTAGATTTTATTAATTTTTATAAACGTTTTATTAAGAACTACGCTAAGCTTTGCCGATTTATTACAAATTTTTTAAAAAAAAATGCAACGAAAAAAAATATCGGACCCTTTTCGTTTTTTATTCGAAACGAAAGTCGCTTTTTTACTTTTAAAAAAAAAGTTTTGCCGAGCACCGATTCTACGCTATTTCGATTTTCGATTAAAAATTCAAATCGAAACAAACGCTTCGAAATTCGTTATAAACGGAATATTATTTTAATTATTCGGAAAAAGTACAAAGGTACGTTAGCATTTTATCGCGTATTATTCGAAAAAGCTTTTTTTTATAAAATAAAAATACGAAATTTACGACGCTAAGCTAATAGCTATAATTTACGCTTTTAAATAATAAAACCAATATTTACGTAGCGCTTCCGACGTTATTATTATACGTATAAATTATTACAATTTAAAATACTTTTTACGAAAAAACGTTTAAACGAACGCTAAGCGAAATGGGCCGACGAATTAATTAAATACGATTTTACAATCGAATATAAAACAAAAGTTTTTAATCCGGCGGATAGTTTTTTTCGCCGGCCAAATTTAAAAAAAGATTTAAAAAAAAATAACGAACAGCTGCTTACGCTGCATCGGAAATTAAAATTAGTTTATTTAAAAGATTTTAAAATGTTTTCCGTAATAAAAACACGCTTAAAATCGAAGTATAAATTATTTCGCGCCGATAAATATTCGAAGTTTTTATTAACGGAATTAAAAAATAAAAAGCAAGCGAAAAAAAACTAAATAAAAAGCTTTTTCGCCGGATTATTTTTTGCTAATATTATTAATTACAAATAATATATATTATAAAGCGTAGCCGTTATGTTGCTATAATTCGAAACGGCTAATAACGAGCTAGCAAAACCGATTTATAAAACTATTTTTAAATTGCAAAAATTTAATTTTTTTATATTATAAAAAACGTACGAATCGGCCTCGCAAAACAATCGAGCCGGGTTCGAAAAACATTGGCGTATAGGCCAAAATAAATTACTACGTTACAAAAAACGTGCGTATATTCCGAATAAAAACGCTATTAAAAGCGAAATATTAAAAATTAATTACAACGATCCGACCGCCGGCTATTAAAGCTTTCGGCGAACGTTAAAACTGGTCGAAAAAAAGTATTTCTGGCCTGGTTTACGAAGCGACGTAAAGCGTTACGTTAATACGTATGGAAAATGCCAGAAAAGCAAATTTAAAAAGCACCGATTTTATAACGAATTAATTTTTTTTTCGACTTTTACGAAATCTTAAAAAAAAATAACCATAAATTTTATTACGAATTTATTTTTTAGCAAAAAACGAAATCGTATTTACGATTCGATATTTATTATAATAAACCGATATACGAAGCTGTTAAAATATATACCGATATAAAAAACGATTTCAGCTTTAGATTTAACTGAAATATTTATATAATACGTTTATAAAGATTTTAGCTGTTTTTAAAAAAATTATTATAAATAAAAAATTAATTTTTATTAATAAATTCTGGTTTTTAATAATATTTCATTTATAAATACGACGTCGATTAAACACCGCTTTTCATTTTTAAATAAATGGCTAAACGGAACGTTAAAATTAAGTTTTAAAATTTTATTTGCGCACGTATTGCGATTATCGATAAAACGATTAAGCTACGAAGCTTATTTTAGCCGAGTTTACGTATAATAATTCGATATACGCTTTTACGGGTTTTATTTTTTTTCGCATATTATACGACTTTTATTTAAAACTTAATAGTAACGTCGAAAGCGACGTCGTAAAAAAAAAAGTATCGTCAGCGGAAAAACGAATTAAAATATTGCAAAAAAAAAGAAAAGTATTTAATAAAAAGCTAAAAAAAACCAACGCGAATTACAAAAGGTTTTATAACGCTAAATATAAAAAAACTAGATTTTAAATAAGCGACAAAGTATTATTATCGATTAAAAATCTTCGATAGCTGCGATTTTTTCGAAAATTTTTAAATAAATATCTAAAGCTTTTTAAAATCAAACGAATTATATACGAACACGGCCAAGCTTATTAATTCGAGCTTTTTTTCTAATATCGTATTCACGATATTTTTTACGTTTTTCTATTAAAACCTTAGCAAAATCGGAATAATACCGAGCCGAAAAATAATATAATAAAATTTTAAAAATCCGAAAAATACAAAATCAAATTAATATAAGCTTATAAAAATACAAAAAAAAGCCGATATTATTTGATACGATAAAAAAGCTATTTATTAAACGAAGATTTTTAAAAGCCAAAAAACTATTTTACGAACGCAAAAAAAATTATAAAAAAATACTTAAAAAATACGATAAATAATAGCAACGGAGCAATAACGAATGCGCGTCGTAAAAGCAAAAAAAAAAAAACAAAAACATTTAAAAAATTCTAAAATCGCCGCTAAAGCGATTTATTTTTCGTATTATTATTATTATTTTTTATTTTATTTTTATCGCTATTTTTTTCAGATTTAAAAACAACGGCAAACTAAAAAAATTAATACTAAACGAATTCGCAAAATATTCGATTTATTTTAATTAAAGCTTTTATAATAACCGTAATCGAATTTTAAATTGCAATTACGATATTTTCGTAAAAATTCAAAATTTAATTTAATTAATTAAAATAAATCCGAGCGACGTTTTCGAAATATCGGAAAATACGTTTTATATTAGCGTCGTTAAATAAAAGGGCCGGCGCAGCCAAAGCTTTTAAAATAGCAGCAGCCGCTAAACCGGCAAAAGCGAGCGCAGCAGCAACGGCGGCAATTTAAGCCGCGGCGCGATTCGCACGATTTCCGATTATTATAAAAACCGAAGCGTTATTTTTTTTTAAACGATTTATATAAACGTCGTAAATAATAAAATCGATAAAAATTTTAATAAAAGCTTTAGCTTCGGTAACAAAAAAAAAAAAGCGGCAGCGGCGGTGGCAGCATCGAAACGATTTATAAAATCGTTAAGGCCCGCGAAAAAAATTTACGCTTCGATAACGCGTGCGATAAAAACTTATAATTAATTAAAAGCGAATTCGAATAAAAATCTAAAAGATTTATAAAAAAGTATTAAATATACGAAGCTTTGCAACGGTTGCATTTTACGTTAAAAAGCTCGAAAACGCAAAAAAATAAAAAAGCCGCTGTAATGCTTTTGCGTAAAATCAAACGGATATACCGAAAGCAAATAAAAATTAAAAGCATTTTAAAAGCTCGCGGCGAACGCGGCGAAAAGCAATTAATTAAAATAAAAGAAAGCTGACGAAAAAAAAAAATAAAAAAAAAAATAAAAAAATTAAACAGAAAAATAACGATTATTTTAAAGAAAAAGGCTTTTTCAAACGAAAATACGAGCGCTACCGAAAACAAAAAAAACAGAATAATAAAACAACCATAATTTACGACCGAAAGCGAAAAAAACAGCTATAATTTACGATCAAAAACGGAAAAAACCGCACGTTATTTCGAAAGCGTAACGTACGCTATATACGAAAGCATACGTATAAAAAAATCAATCGCTTTTAAAAATTAAAAACCTAAAAAGAAAAGTAATATTAAAAACCAATATTACGTGTATAAATTAAATAATCCGCCAAAACCTTTTGCTTTTTACTAATCTTCGAATAATACTTTTTGCGGATAGGCCGTAAAAGCCGGATAATATTATAAAAGCTGGAAATAATATTTAAGTAAAACATTTTATAAAAATAATTGTTAAAAAACCAATTATTAAAATTATATTAAAAAAAATAAGAAAAGGTGGGGATAAAAGCTGGAAAAGCATATTAAATAAAATTCGCCTGGTTTCCTAGGAAATACTTTTTTCGAGGGCTCTATTCTTTTTTTTGTATTTATACACGCTTTTTACTAAAAATGTAAAAGGTAGAAATCAGTCTGACTATCAACCCAATTTTATCTGAGCTTTATTGTCTGAACTAGTGTTTCCCTGCCTTTCAATTTTTACACAACGTCGAAAGCGACGTCGTAAAAAAAAAAGGTACCGTCAGCGGAAAAACTAATTAAAATATTGCAAAAAGAAAAAAAAGTATTTAATAAAAAGCTAAAAAAAGCCAACGCGAATTATAAAAGGTTTTACGACGCTAAACATAAAAAAACTAGATTTTAAATAAGCGACAAAATATTATTATCGATTAAAAATCTTCGATAGCTGCGATTTTTTCGAAAACTTTTAAATAAATATTTAAAGCTTTTCAAAATCAAACGAATTATATATAAGCACGGCCAAGTTTATTAATTCGAGCTTTATTTTTAATATTATATCTACGATATTTTTTACGTTTTTCTATAAAAACCTTAGTAAAATCGAAACGATATCGAGCCGAAAAATAATATAATAAAATTTTAAAAATCCGAAAAATACGAAATCAAATTAATACAAATTTACAAAAATATAAAAAAAGGCCGATATTAGTTGATGCGATAAAAAGGTTATTTATTAAGCGAAAATTCGTAAAAGCTAGAAAAATCTTTTACGAACGTAAAAAAAAATTGTAAAAAAATATTTAAGAAATACGATAAATAATAATAACGGAGTAATAACGAATGCGCGTCGTAAAAATAAGAAAAAAAAAATAAAAGAATTTAGAAAATCTTAAAATCGCCGCTAAAGCGATTTATTATTCGTATTATTATCGTTATTTTTATTTTTATTTTTATCGCTATTTTTTTTAAATTTAAAAGCAGCGGCAGACTAAAAAGAATTAATATTAAACGAATTCGCAGAATATTCGATTTATTTCAATTAAAGCTTTTACAATAGCCGTAATCGAATTTTAAATTGCAATTACGATATTTTCGTAAAAATCTAGAATTTGATTTAATTGGTCAGAATAAATTCGAGCGACGTTTTCGAAACGTCGGAAAATACGTTTTATATTAGCGTCGTTAAAAAAAAGGGCCGGCGCAGCCAAAGTTTTCAAAACAGCAGCAGCCGTTAAATCGGCAAAAGCGGGCGCAATAATAACGGCAGTTCGAGCCGCGGCGCGATTCGTACGATTTTCGATTATTATAAAAGCCGAAGCGTTACTTTTTTTAAAACGATTTATATAAGCGTCGTAAATAATAAAATTAATAAAAGTTTTAGCAAAAGCTTTAGCTTCGGCAGCAAAAAAAGAAAAAGCGGCAGCGGCGGTAACAGCATCGAAACGATTTATAAAATCGTTAAAGCTCGAAAAAAGAATTTGCGCTTCGGCGGCGCGTACGGCAGAAACTTATAGCTAATTAAAAGCGAATCCGAGTAAAAGTCTAAAAGATTTACAGAAAAGCACTGAGTATACGAAGCTTTGCAGCGGTTGTATTTTACGTTAAAAAGCTCGAAAACGCAAAAAAGCAAAAAGGCCGCTGTAATACTTTCGCGTAAAATTAGGCGTGTATACCGAAAGCAAATAAAAATCAAAAGCATTTTGAGAATTCGCGGCGAACGCGGCGAAAAGCAATTGATTAGAATAAAAAAAAGCTAATGAAAAATAAAAATGAAAAAAAAAAAAAAAAAGTCGAGCAGGAAAATTGCGGCCATTTTAAAAAAAAAGCTTTTTTAAACGAAAATGCGAACGCTACCGAAAATAAAAAAAATAAAATAGTAAAACAATTATAATTTACGATCGAAAGCGGAAAAAACAGTTATAATTTACGACCGAAAGCGAAAGAAACCGTATATTATTTCGAAGGCGTAACGTACGCTATATACGAAAGCATACGTATAAAAGAATTAATCGCTTTTAGAAATCAAAAATTTAAAAAAAAAATTTATCAGAAACCAATATTACGTATTTAAATCAGATGATCAGCCAAAACCTTTTGCTTTTTACTAATCTTCGAATAATATTTTCTGCGGATAAGCCGTAAAAGCCGGATAATATTATAAAAGCTAAAAATAATATTTAAATAAAATATTTTATAAAAATAATTGCTAAAAAAACCAGTTATTAAAATTATATTAAAATTAAAAAAAGGTCGGAATAAGGGCTGGAAAAGCATATTAAATAAGATTCGCTTGGTTTCCTGGGAAATATTTTTCTCGAGGGTTCCATCCCTTTTTTTTTGTATTTATATACGCTTTTTATTAGAGATATAAAAGGTAGAGATTAGTCTGATTATTAATCCAATTTTATTTGAGTTTTATTGTTTGAATTAGTGTTTCCCTGCCTTTTAATTCTTACAGTTTCTGACGTTTTTATCGTTAAAAAAGTCTTAAGCGAGATTAATTAAAAAAAGTTGTTTTTACTTAGTCTTTCAACTAATATTCGTAACAAAATTATTAAGCATTTTAAAATTAATAAACAAAATCTTAAAACTTTCGATTAATATTTCAAATTTGTAAAATTCGTTTTTAAATAAAACCAAAGCGAACGTATTATTAAAGATATAAATTAAAAGAAATTTTTCTTTTTTATTTATAAAAAAGACGTGAAAGCTTTAATGCAAAAATATATCTAGCTATTAAAAGTTACCGAAATATAAGGATTGAAAGGCAGGGAAACACTAGTTTAAATAATAGAGCTCAGATAAGGTTGGGTTGATAGTCAGACTGATTTCTACCTTTTATATCTTTAATAAAAAGCGCCTATAAATATAAAAAAAGAGTGGAGCCTTCGAAAAAAGTATTTCCCAGGAAACCAGGCGAATTTTATTTAATATGCTTTTCCAGCTTTTATTCCGACCTTTTTTTTTTCGTACTAATTTTTTTAATATAATTTTAATAATTGGTTTTTTAGCAATTATTTTTATAAAATATTTTATTTAAATATTATTTTTAGCTTTTATAATATTATCCGGCTTTTACGGCTTATCCGCAGAAAGTATTATTCGAAGATTAGTAAAAAGCAAAAGGTTTTGGCTGATCATCTGATTTAAATACGTAATATTGGTTTCTGATAAATTTTTTTTTTTAGGCTTTTGATTTTTAAAAGCGATTAATTTTTTTATGCGTATGCTTTCGTATATAGCGTACGTTACGCTTTCGAAATAATATACGGTTTTTTCCGTTTTCGATCGTAAATTGTAATTGTATTTTTTCGCTTTCGGTCGTAAATTATAGCTGTTTTGCTATTTTATTTTTTTTGTTTTCGGTAGCGTTCGTATTTTCGTTTGAAAAAACTTTTTTTTTTAATAATCGCAATTTTCCTGCTTAATTTATTTTATTTTTTTTATTTTTTTTTTAATTTTTTTTTAATCAATTGCTTTTCGCCGCGTTCGCCGCGAACTTTTAAAATGCTTTTAATTTTTATTTGCTTTCGGTATGTACGCCTGATTTTACGCGAAAGCATTACGGCGGCCTTTTTGCTTTTTTGCGTTTTCGAGCTTTTTAGCGTAAAATACAACCGCTGCAAAGCTTCGTATATTTAATGCTTTTTTATAAGTTTTTTAGATTTTTATTCGGATTCGTTTTTAATTAGCTATAAGTTTCTGTCGTACGCGCCGCCGAAACGCAATTTTTTTTTTCGGGTTTTAACGATTTTATAAATCGTTTCGATGCTGCTACCGCCGCTGCCGCTTTTTGTTTTTTATTGCGAAAATCAAAGCTTTTGTTAAAACTTTTATTAATTTTATTATTTACGACGCTTATATAAATCGTTTCAAAAAATAACGCTTCGGCTTTTATAATAATCGGAAATCGTGCGAATCGCGCCGCGGCTCGGACTGCCGCTGCTGCTGCTACGCCCGCTTTTGCCGATTTGGCGGCTGCTGCTGTTTTAAAAGCTTTGGCTGCGCCGGCCTTTTTATTTAACGATGCAAATATAAAACGTATTTTTCGACGTTTCGAAATCGTCGTTCGGATTTATTTTAATTAATTAAATTTAATTTTGAATTTTTACGAAAATATCGTAATTACAATTTAAAATTCGATTACGGCCATCGTAAAAGCTTTGATTAAAGTAAATCGAATATTTTGCGAATTTGTTTAATATTAATTTTTTTAATTTGCCGCTGCTTTTAAATTTGAAAAAAATAGCGAAAAAAAAAAATCGATAATAATACGAATAATAAATCGTTTTAAAAACGGTTTTAAAGTTTTTTAAATGTTTTTGTTTTTTTTTTTGCTTTTACGGCGCGTATTCGTTATTGCTTCGTTGCTATTATCTATCGTATTTTTCAAGTATTTTTTTATAATTTTTTTTGCGTTCGTAAAATAATTTTTTAGTTTTTACGAATTTTCGCTTAATAAATAACTTTTTTATCGTATTAAATAATATCGGTCTTTTTTTGTATTTTTGTAAGCTTATATTAATTTGATTTCGTATTTTTCGGGTTTTTAGAATTTTATTATATTATTTTTCGGCTCGGTATCGTTCCGACCCTGTTAAAATTCTAATAAAAAAACGTAGAAAATATCGGAAATACGATGTTAAAAAAAAAGCTCGAATTAATAAATTTGGCCGTGCTTATATATAACTCGCTTAATTTTGAAAAGGTTTAAATATTAATTTAAAAGCTTTCGAAAAAACCGCAGCTGTCGAAGGGTTTTAATCGATAATAATATCTTATCGCTTATTGAAAATCTAATTTTTTTATGTTTAACGTCGTAAAATCTTTTATAATTCGCGTTGGTTTTTTTTAACTTTTTATTAAAAAAATTCTTTTTGCAATATTTTAATTCGTTTTTTCGTTAACGATATTTTTTTTTACGACGTCGCTTTCGATATTACTGCTAAATTCTAAATAAAAGCCGTATAATATACGAAAAAAAATAGAATCCGTAAAAGCGTATATCGAGTTGTTATACGTAAACTCGGCTAAAGCAAGCTTTGTAGCCCAATCGTTTTGTCGACAATCGTAATACGTACGAAAATAGAATTTTAAAATTTGATTTTAACGTTTCGTTTGGCTATCGGTTTAAAAATAAAAAGCGGTATTTAATCGACGTCGTATTTATAAATAAAATATTATTAAAAATCAGAATTTTTTAATAAAAATTGATTTTTTGTTTATAATAATTCTTTTAAAACAGCCAAAATCTTTGTAAATATATTATATAAATATTTCAGTTAAATTTAAAGCTGAAATTGTTTTTTATATCGGTATATATTTCGATAATTTCGTTTATCGGTTTATTATAACGAATATCGAATCGTAAATACGATTTCGTTTTTTAATAAAAAATAGATTCGTAATAAAATTTATAATCATTTTTTCTTAAAGTTTCGTAAAAATCGAAAAAAAGTTAATTCGCTATAAGGTCGGTGCTTTTTAAATTTGCTTTTTTAGCATTTCGCATACGTATTAACGTAACGCTTTACGTCGCTTCGTAAACCAGGCCAGAAATACTTTTTTTTAATCAGTTCTAGCGTTCGCCGAAAACTTTAATAACCGGCGGTCGGATCGTCGTAATTAATTTTTAATATTTCGCTTTTAATAACGCTTTTATTCGAAATATACGTACGTTTTTTATAATGTAATAATTTATTTCGGCTTATACGCTAATGTTTTTTGAATCCGGCTCGATTGCTTTGCGAAGCCGATTCGTATTATTTTTTATAATATAAAAAAATTAGATTTTTGCAATTTAAAAATAGTTTTGTAAATCGGTTTTGCTAGCTCGTTATTAGCCGTTTTTAATTGTAATAATATAACGGCTACGCTTCGTAATATATATTATTTGCAATTAATAATATTAGCAAAAAACAATCCGGCGAAAAAGCTTTTTATTTGGCTTTTTCCCGTTTGCTATCCATTTTTTAATTTTATTAATAAAAACTTCAAATATTTATCGGCGCGAAATAGTTTAAATTTCGATTTTAAGCGTGTTTTTATTACGAAAAACATTTTAGAATTTTTTATACAAATTAATTTCAGCTTACGATATAGCGTAAGCAGTTGTTTATTAATTTTTTTTTTATTTTATTTTTTAATCTGGCCGGCGAAAAAAGCTATTCGCCGGGTTAAAAACTTTTGTTTTATATTCGATTGTAAAATCGTATTTAATTAGCTCGTCGGCCTATTTCGCTTAGCGTTCGTTTAAACGTTTTTCGTAAAAAAGTTTATCAGATCATAATAATTTATACGTATAATAATAACGTCGGAAACGCTACGTAAATATTAATTCTATTATTTAAAAGCGTAAATTATAGCTATTAATTTAGCGTCGTAAACTTCGTATTTTTGTTTTATAAAAAAAAACTTTTTCGAATAATACGCGATAGAATATTAACGTGCTTTCGTATTTTTTCCGAATAATTAAAATAATATTCCGTTTATAACGAATTTCGAAGCGTTTGTTTCGATTTGGATTTTTAATCGAAAGTCGAAATAGCGTAATATAAATATTTAACAAAACTTTTTTTTTAAAAAATAAAAAAGCGATTTTCGCTTCGAATAAAAAACGAAAAAAGCCCGACATTTTTTTTATTATATTTCTTTTAAAAAATCTGTAATAAATCGGCAAAGCTTAGCGTAGTTCTTAATAAAACGTTTGTAAAAGTTGGTAAAACCCAAAAACATTTGAATATTTCGTTATATAATAAAAAAAGGCTATTTCCGAATATTATTTATTTTTTTTAAATTTATTTTAATTTCCGTAAAAATAACGACGAAGCTTAAAAACTTAATCGTATTTGTATCGAAAACATATTTTTTCAGATTTCCGTAAAGTTTGTTAATACGAAGTTTTTCGAAAATCTTTTTTATCGCGTTTATATAATCGTCGGGGTTTCGAAAAATATTAAAATATCGTCGAAGTAAATTATATACGTAATATTTATTAAACCGACTAAAGCTTAATTAATATACGTTTGGAAAATTGCTAATACGTTTAAAAAACCGAAAAGTAATACGTAATATTCGAAATATTCGTAACGAATGCGAAACGCAGTTTTTTATTTATTTTTCTTTTTTATTCGAAAGCGATGGTACGCTTAAATAGAATCTAGCTTAATAAATATTTTAGCTTTTTTTGAACGATTCAAAGTTTCGTTTATAAAAAATAAAAAAATTCGATTTTTAATCGTAATTGCGTTTAAATTTTTATAATCGACGTATAATCGTAAATGTGACGATCTAATCAGTCGGAGGGCTGGGAGATCAGTCAACTGGTCGCCGTGTTCACATGGTATGAGAAACGAGCCTTTGGTTCTGTAACAAGATATTCACTTAGAATCAACAACTGCAGAAGGCAGAGGTTGCTAAGGGGAAAGGGCCTTATATACATGAATAGTCTCCACAGTTGATGGGAGACCCACCAGGAGACCAGGGAGCTTGCAACTATACGTAGTTGCTGGGGTGACGCGAGGGGCAAACGAGTGAGTCGTCACAGTAAACTTCCGTTTTTTTTCTGTATAAATATTACCGGTGCGCCGGCAATGCTAATAGATTTTTTGATTCGGTTTTTTTTTTTAATTCGAATCGAAATATTCGCGCAATTCGGTAAATTTAAATTCCGATAAAAAATAAATTAGTTTTCAAAAAAGATTTTTTTTTCGCGAAATTTATTCGATATTTTATAAAATAATAAAAAGCTAGGATAATCGCGGCGGTATCGTTAAAAACGTCGGCGTAATCGTCGTATTTAAAAAGTAATTAATGCTGTTTTTTAATAGTTTTTTTTAAAACGATACAAAACGTTTGCTTTTTTTTGAATTTTTTTTAAAACGTTTAATTATAACGAAAATAAATTGTAAGCGTTCGATTGGATATCGCTACGATTTAGCTCGAAAGCTTATAACGGAATCGATATTTCGCAATCAAAAGATTTTTAAAATAAATAAAACTTTTAAAATATTGATATCGCAAGCTACGAAATCGCTTTATATTTTTTAAATTGTTTTATAATTATTAATAACGCGAATAAATTGCGTATGCGTGTCGTAAATGATTACTTTTTGTTTTAATCGTAAATAAATTAATACGTTTTTAAATTGGTTTTTATTTATATTTAATTAATAATTTTTAAATTACGCAGTTTTTTTTAGCGCCGCAATCGATAAACGCTTATTTTATACGAGTTTCGCTTTTGGCTTTGTTAATTTCGACTGAAATCATTATTTTTTGCCGTTTTTTTTCGCTCGATTTTATTAGCAGCGACGAAATTAAAATCGAACGAAAACTTTTTTCGAATTTTTAAATTTATTAGCTTCGGAATAGTTAAAAATTATATATCTTTTTTTATTACATTTACAATTTTCGATTTTTAAATAATTAATTATGCGATGCTTTGTTTTTTGGCAACGATTGCATTTCGAAAAATAAAAAAAATCGTTAAAAGTTTTAGGATTTTAAAGATTTTTGTTAGGGTTATCGTTTTTTCGCTTTCGTTTTCTTTATAAAGTATTTTCGAATCGAAAACGATATGTATTTGTTTAGCTTTTAAGCTTTAATCGTAAATATAATTTTTTTTTTTTGCGTTCGTTTCGTCGTTTATTGTTTTTCGTTTCGTCGCTAATAATTTTATTAATATTTTCGATACGACGAACGATAAATATTAATTTTTCGTACGAATTTATAATTGCAATATTGCTTCGTTTGATAATTTTCTTTTCGAAAAATAAATCGGAGTTTTGCGAAAAGCATTTTTTTTTAATCGTATCGTTTGTTATTTGCAATTGCTATTCGAAATTATTTAAATAAGCAACGAAATCGTTAATTAATTTATATTTTTTTAATTTCGTTTTATCGTATAAATTCGAAGCGGCGATTTTTCGATTTCCCGCGTTTATTAAAAAGTCTAATATTTATTTTTTAAAATCGTTTTATATAATTCGAATATTCGTAAAACGTCGTTCGTATCCGGTCCACTTTTTATTTATTTTATTATCGAAAGCTAAAACATAAGCGTTAATTTTCTTTTAATTAATATAAAATATTATTTTTTTATTTTAGCGGAAACTTCGCTTTGCACGCCGAATAAAAAATTAAGCTTTTTTAATATTTTTCCTTCGATATATTGGAAAATCTTTTATTTTTAATGCTTTTCGGCTCGAATTCGCTATGTTTTTTATAAAAAATATAATATATTCGGAAAAAATGCTAAATCGTTTTTAATAAACATTATTATCGTAGTATTTCGAAAATATTTTATAATAATCGCCGGTTTTAAATTTTTTTTTTTAATTAGAACGATATTAAAAGATATAAAAATCTTTTTTTCGATATTTTCGAAAGCGTTAAGTTTTTGTTAAAATTATTTAATTTTTTTTCGAAATTCGTTTCGGCGTTTTTTAGCTTTTTCAAAATTTTTGATTATTTCGTAAATTTTGTTCTTAGTTTTTTTCTGCTTTATTTTAATTCGTATTTTTTTTATTTTATTACGTTTATTGTTTTTTTTTATTCGGCGCGGATTCGTCTATCAATCAATTAAATTAAGATTTCGGTAAAAAGCTTTTTCGAATCGCTTTAAGCGTGGCTTTTTTCAATAATTTTTTAAATAAAAAAAATTGAAAAGTCGTCGCGCTTTAGTAATAAGGTATTTTCGATTTTTAATAAAGCTAATAACGTCAGAAAAAACGATGGTACAAGGTTTTTTTAAACAGCCGAAAGCGCTGAGTTTTTTAAATAGCTGAAAATGCTTGTTCGCTGCGAATACGAAAAATTATAATATCGATAATAACGATATAAATATAATAATATAATAAAAGATTATTTTAATAACATCGAATTGCCGTTCCGATAAATAAAAAATTCAGAATATAAAAATTGAAAAAGAGAAAAACATTAGTTTAAATAATAAAACTTAAATAAAATTAGGTTGATAATCAAATTAATTTTTACCTTTTATATTTTTAATAAATAGCGCTTATAAATACGAAAAAAAAATAAAGCTTTCGAAAAAAGTATTTTTTTTTAAAAAACCAGGCGAATTTTATTTAATATGTTTTTTCAGCTTTTATTCCGATCTTTTTCTTTTCGTACTAATTCTTTTTAATATAATTTTAATAACTGGTTTTTTAGCAATTATTTTTATAAAGTATTTTATTTAAATATTATCTTCAGCCTTTACAATATTATCCGGCTCCCACGGCCTATCCGCAGAAAATATTATTCGAGGATTGGTAAAAGGCAGAAGGTTTTGGCTGATCACCTGACTTATATACGTAATATTGGTTCCTGACACGAAAACGCTAAAAAACAATCAGTTATTATATTATTTAACCGTTTTGCAAAACTTATTAATTTGGAAAAGCTTAATAAAAATATCGAAATTTTCGTATTAATATTTACTAATATTAAAATTTAAAAATTGCAAGTCAAAGTCGAAAGTTTTATACAATAGTGTCACAGCTAGCTTGAGGGTGATCGGGATGATATGGACCAAAAGGTACGCATGTAAATTGAAAGAAAAACACCGAGCTAGAATGCTCGGGGTCGCGAATTTTATATACAATGGGTTGCGCTTATAGGTCACGTGACTTAGCGCGAGGCCTAATGGCCGAGGTGGTCCGTGCCCAAACCTTATTCCAATACTACCGGCAATTATACCACTGGCATTTATATTATTAACAGAATCGTAATACTATCCCCCCTTTTCGAAAAACTGCGTTTTCGCAGTTGCAGTTATAGGTTTATCGTTTTTCAACTTCGTATAATTTTCTCTGTTTTTATTATAAGCTTGCAATCATACGGAAAGCGTTCGTAAAAAGCTTTTAGCGGTGGGATGCGATCGGTAAAATGCTTAAAAAATATAAAAGGCCGTTATAGCGTTAAAACAAAAATATTATTCGAGATTTTTATTAGCGCTTTTTTAATTAATCTGGTATTGCAATACTTTTTTATACAATTTCGAACTTACTATTTTTTCGATTTTTTATTCCGTTTATTCGAAAAATAATTAAATAAAAGTTGGTTCGGAGCGGCGTTGGCCAGGTAAAAGATTGTTAATATATTTTCGAAGCGAATATAAATGAAAAATTAAATAAATTAACTAGTTTGCGGAAAAATCAAATTTTCAATTTTTTTTTTTTTTATCGACGATTTTAATTAGCCGTATTATTTGTCCGAAAGCTTTCGGAAAGATCGGTCGAATTTTTAATTTTTAATATTTACTAATACTTCGTCGCTTATATTTCAATTTACCGGTTATTTATGCAAATTAGCGAAGCGTTTTATTTTGGCTTGTTATTGCGTAATAAACGATTATGCGTATTTTACAATTTTTTTAGCTCGAAAAGCTAAATGTAAAATTTCGTCGCTGTTAAGCTTTTCGATGGCCGAGCGAAAAAAACGGAGGTTGTTTATATTTTAAAATATACGAGCTTCGTATTTATTTAAAATTTAAAAAAAAAAAACGTTGCCGAAAGATTCGTACGGCAAAATTAGCTGTATAATATTTATCAAAAGTAAAAAGCGTTTTCAATTGTTTTAGTAATAAAAGTTAAAAAAACGAAAACGTTAATTAATATATTAATTTATTATTTCGGTCTGCTTATCGATATTAAAGTTGTACGCAGTAATTAATTTAATTAATTTATTAAAAAATAAGTTTTTTAATATATTATTTAAATATCTAAACGCAATCTTATTTTATTTAACTTTTTCAGAAAACACAAAAACTTTTTTAATAGCTCTTTTATTAAAAACGATTTTTTTTATATTAAAAACTTTTAATTTGCAATTTCAAAAAACATTTATTTATTTAATTCAAACCCTACTAACACTTTTACTAATATTATAAACAACGACGCTTTTCGTTTTCTTATACGAGGCCGCATATTCTTTCTGGCTTTTTTGGTGCATTTTTATTCAATAGCGCCAACGTGCCCGATTTAATCGAAAAATATAAAAAAACCTGTGAGGATTTCGAAGTTTCTGAAACTAAAATATTCGATAAACTTCCTCGCTATTATAACCCAATTATTAAAAATATTATCAAATCGATAAATAAATAAAAGGTTATTAGAGCTCGAAACTAGCGTAAGCTAATTAAAACCTTGAAATCGGAATTCCGAAACTACGATCGCTAGCAAATTTGCGATACTATCGCTTTTTTCAAACAGTTTATTATAATAATTCGCCAGGCTAAAAAACTCAAAGCTTATTATCGTATTTATACGAAAGTTTTTAACGTTTTCGTTAACAAAAAGGTTTTAAGCGAGATTAAGCAAAAAAAATTGTTTTTACTTGGCTTTTTAACCAGTATTCGTAACGAAACTATTAAACATTTTAAAATTAATAAACAAAACCTTAAAATCTTCGATTAGTATTTCAAATTTATAAAATTCGTTTTTAAATAAAACCAAAGCGAACGTATTATCGAAGTTATAAACCAAAAAAAATCTCTTTTTTTTACTTACAAAAAAGACGTGAAAGCTCTAGTACAAAAATATGTCCAGTTATTTAAAATTATCGAAACCGCTAAGAAATAATCAATTATTATATTATTTAATCGTTTTGCGAAGCTTATTGGTTTGGAAAAGCTTGATAAAAATATCGAAACTTTCGTATTAAAATTTACCGATATTAAAATTTAAAGATTTTAAAGCAAAGTCGAGGGTTTTATATAATAGCAGAAGAACTTTTTTACGTTAACTCGGATAATAAAAACGATTAAAATAGCTTTTATAATAACTACTTTTTTTAAAACGCGCGAAGCGATTAATTTCGCTAAGCTATTATAGAAATAATAATTGCCTAATAGCAACTTTTCCGTGCTAGCGATTAAAATTAGCGAAATATTAATTATAATAACGATTATCAAAGGCGAAAAGAAAACCAACGCGAAAACCAAAATCGCGGCTATTAAAATAATAAAAATAATTATCAAAACAAATCCCGTAGCTTTAAAATATGGATTTTGTGATAATAAAAAAATTTATTGCGAAAAATTTTATATTCGCTTTAAATGCAAAGCATTTAATTTTTATATAAATAATAATATTTGTTATATTAATAAGTACGAAGCGATTTGCCTCGGATCGGTGGAAGCAGAAATAAGCTTTTTTAACAAAGCTGAAAATCAGAGCTGATTAAATACTATTCGCTTAAAAATGAAAAGTACGGAATGGAACGACTGTTTGAAAAACAGAAAAAATGCGAAAACGATTTTTACTAATAAAAGAAAAAACATTCTAAAAAGCGTATTAATTAAAAAGAAAATCTTTACTTTAAGTATAAATAAAATTCAAATATATAAATGGAAAACAAATATATATATTACTAATGCAATTATCGCATTTGCAAACATTATAGCTGTATAATCAAGCCAGCGAACCATAAGAAAGCAAAGTGCTTCTGTTTTATTCGTTAAATTAATTGGTGTGAAAAAAAACGTTAGAATCGAAAAGGAAAAAGATTTTGGAATTCGAAAAGGAACCGATAGAATTATTAAAAAAACGCTTATAATGGAAAAAATTGACGACGATATAAAAAATATCGATACCGATATTCCGGTCCAAATCATTTAAAAAATACCAGCTTTTAAGCGCCTATTATTAATACGAAGCGAAAAATGAATCGACAAATACATTAGCTCCGAAGCCGTCGACGAAATTATTAAAAAGATTATGGAACAAAAAATTAAATTGAAATTCAGCGATTTATTTAGCATAGAAAAAAGATTCGACAAAATTATTAATAAACAAATCCTTGTATTAAAAAGAAACGAGAAAGTTGAAATCACCCGAAAAGAAAACGATTTTGAATTGGAGAAAAATTAAGAAAAGATTTATAATACCGCAGTTAATTTAGCCGATAAAAAGAAATTTTCGAAAGAAATTAGCTTTTGGCCTTTGTTATAAAAATTCAGAAATTAAAACGACGAAACTGCTTTTATACGGCTATAAAAGCGCCAAAAATAAAAACTATGCTTAAAAAAAGTACAACCGCTTTTGTTTTATTCGATAATAAAGCCGAAGTTAATTATATAAATCAAAAAACAGCCGAAGCCAGTGATATTCCGATTATCACCGATAAGCGAATAATTTACATCACCGTTAATAAAAACACGATTAAGTTTAATAAAATAATACGGAAAATAAAAATCGACGTTGAAAATATTATTATTTATAAAAACTTTTTAATAATAAAAAAATGTTTTTATTTTATTATTTTTGAAATACTTTGGATTTTGGAAAATCTCGTCAGCTTTAAATACATCGAAAACGGCCAGATAAAAGCTTTTTTCTGAAACTGAAACCGGTTTTTCTAAGGTCAAATCACCGTCGCCGGCGATAAAGTTTTTTTAATCAACGTTTTATCGGAAAACGAATAGCCGGCTTTGGTCTCAGGATAAACGCTGGGTTATAACAAAACCTAGAAAATACTCGGTTAAAAACATTTACGTCGCTAATCGAAATAACACCGCGAATAAAATTAGCTAATATTAATATTTTTGGCTATTAATTCGGAAATAAAAACTCCGAAGATTTCGTTTTTATATTAAACAAATCCGATTTATATATTTTATTTTTTTATATTAATATCAGCACTTTACAAACGCAAAACTGATAAAATACGATTCGTAAATTTTAGCGAATCCGATGGAAATATTTTCGGAAAAATAAACGATTGGTTTAAAAAGAATAAAGCAACAAGACTATTTTAATCAGTTATTAGCGAACTCGAAGAATTTATTACCGGCCGATTTTTCAGCTTATTATCTGGCAGTCGATTTATAAAAAAACGATTTGATAATTTAGCAATCGGAACTTAATTTTTGCTAAAAAAAAAAAATATATTATACGAAATTTTACGCAACCGCGAAAAGGCTATAGCTTTCGATTTTACCGAAATAAGCTAATTCAGCTTTAATATTACGTTTTATATCGATATTAAAATCGTACTTTACAAAGCTTGGCAAAAAAAAACCTTTTTAGTTTTTAAAGCCTTTTAAAATAAAATAGTCGAAATGCTAAAAAAACGAATTAAGCAAAAGATCTTCGAATTTTGCTACGGCTTATATAAAAACAAATAATTTATTATTGCGAAAAAAAAAAAGCATTTACAAATTTATTATCGCAATCGTCGAAATAAACAAAATAACGATACGAAACGCTAACGTGCCATTTAACGTCGATTAATTTTTAAACGAATTCGCAAAATTAATAATTGCTTTATTTTTCGATTTGTTTTTCGGCTACGATTATTTAATGCTTACTAAGGGGCGCCTATAGGTGGGATTACAACCGATTTAACACCGAGTTAAATCCGAGTTAACACTTGGCGTAAAATTAACTCCGAGTATAATTAGAATTAATACGCGATTAAATAAAAATTAATTTTAAAGTTACTAAAGATTAATAGATATAATAGATTGTGTAATAATTCAAAACTTCGAGAAAAATACAAATTTTATACGAATTAGTTATTACCTTTTATCAACGCTTTTATTAATATTATTATTAACATTATTATTATCAACACTACTACCACCTCGTCGCCACCATTTCGTCGCTATTATTAATATTACAACCAATATTATTACCAACATCACCATCACTTCGTCGCCACCATTTCGTCGCCATTACTACTATTACTATTACCACTACTACCATTATTACTACTATTACCACCATTATTACTATTATTACCACCATCTCGCTGCCACCACTTCGCTGCCACTACTTCGCTGCCACCATTTTGCTGCCACCATTTCGTCGCTATTATTACTACTATTATTACCATTACTACCATTATTACCACCACTACTACCACTATTACTACTACTACCACCATTTCGCTGCCACCATTTCGCTGCCACCATCTCGCTGCCACCACCTCGCTGCTACTATCTCGCTGCCACCACTTCGTCGCCATCACTACTACTACTATTACCACCACTACCATTATTACCACCACCACCACCATTATCACTACTACTACCACCACCTCGCTGCCACCACCACCTCGCTGCCACCACCTCTCTGCCACCACCTCGCTCGCTACCACCATCATCACCATCATCACTACCACTACAAAACCACTACTACCATTAGGACCACCACTACCATCACTCCCCACTACTACCACCACTACCACTATCACCACCATTATTATTATTATTATTATTACCACTACCATTACTACCACCACTACCACCATTACCACTATTACCATCATTACCACCACTACCACCATTACCACCACTACCACCACTACCACCACTACTACTACCCACCATTACCACCATTACTACCATTACCACCACTATCACCACTACCACCACTATCACCACTACCATTATTACCACCATTACCACCACTACCACTACTACACCCACCACTACCATCATCACCACTATTATCACCACTACCACTACTACTATTATTATTATTTCGCTAATACTATTTTGCTAGAAAAATAACGAAAAGCCGAACAGCCGAACAGCCGAATAGCCGAACAGCCGAATAAGCTGGGTAATTATAATAATAGCAGCGAAATAATAGCAGCGAGATGGTGGCAGCGAAATGGTGGCAGCGAAATAATAATAGTAATAATAATAATGGTAGTAATAATAGTAATGGTGGTATAGTAGTAGTAATAATAATAATAATAGTAATAATAGTAATAATAATAATAATAATAGTGGTAGTAATAATAATAGCAGCGAGATAGTGGCAGCGAAATGGTGGCAGCGAAATAGTAGCAGCGAGATAATAGCAGCGAAATAATGGCAGCGAAATAATAGCAGCGAAATAATAGCAGCGAAATAATAACAGCGAAATAATAGCAGCGAAATAATAGCAGCGAAATAATAACAGCGAAATAATGGCAGCGAAATAATAGCAGCGAAATAATAGCAGCGAAATAATAGCAGCGAAATAATAGCAGCGAAATAATAATATAGCGAAAATAATAGCAGCGAAATAATAGCAGCGAAATAATAGCAGCGAAATAATAGCAGCGAAGTGATAGCAGCGAAATAATAGCAGCGAAGTAATATTAGCGAAATAATAACAGCGAAATAATAGCAGCGAAATAGTAGCAGCGAAATAGTAATAATAAAATAATAGCAGCGAGATAGTAGCAGCGAAATAGTAGCAGCGAAATGGTGGCAGCGAAATAATGGCAGCGAGATAGTGGCAGCGAAATAATAGCAGCGAAATGGTAGCAGCGAAATAATGGCAGCGAAATACCGTACGGCTTATCTAGGGTCGGATCACAACCGATTATACCCGGTTGCAAAACCGGGTATACACCGATTATAATCGGTTTTAAAACCGGGTATACACCGATTATAATCGGTTTTAAAACCGAGTATACACCGATTATAATCGGTTTTAAAACCGATTGTACACCGATTATCACCGGTTTTAATCGATTACAATCGGTTTTAAAACCGATTATAATCGGTGTATACCCGGTTTTAAAACCGGGTATAATCGGTTGCTAATCGGTGTCAACACCGAAGTGGCGCGGTTTACTCTCACATCGATGTGACGATTTTACACCGAGTATAATCGGTGTTATCGAGTATAATCGGTGTTATCGAGTATAATCGGTGTATAATCGGTGTTAACACCAAAACAAAACCAAAACTTATAAATTTATTATATTAAATCGATATTTAATATTGATCAAACCTTCGAAAATATATTAAAAAACTTATATTAAATTACTAGTACGTTTATTAAACACTACTTTTTAATATTAACCTCACCAACACTATCACCACCTCGCCGCCACCACCTCACTGTCGCCAATACCAACACCACCACCAACACTACCACCACCTCGTCGCCATCATCTCACTGTCGCTAACACCAACACCACCATCAAACACCACCACTACCAACACCACCACCACCATCACCACCAACACCACCACCTTATTGTCGCCAACACCAACACCACCACCACCAACACCACCATTACCAACACCATCACCATCTCGTCGCTACCATCTCGTCGCCACCATCTCACTGTCGCCAATACCAATACCACCACCAACACCATCACCATCTCGTCGCCACCATTTCATTGTCGCCAACACTAACACCACCACCAATACCATTACTATCAACACCATCACCACTATCACCACCACCACACCACCACCTCGTCGCCACCACCTCACTGTCGCCAACACCAACACCACCACCAACACTAATACCAACACCACCATCAACACCAACACCAACACCACCACCAACACCACCACCACCTCGTCGCCACCATCTCGTCGCTACTACCACTACCATCATTATTACCACCATTATTACCATCACCACCTCGTCGCCGCCATCTCGTCGCTACCACCTCGTCGCTATTATTATCACTACTATTACTACCATTACTACCACTAACACCACTATTTCGTCGCCGACACCTCGCCGCCACCACCTCGTCGCCATCTCGTCGCCACCATCATTACCATCACTATCACCACCACCATTACTATTATTATTACCACCTTGTCGCCGCCACTTCGTCGCCACCACCTCGTCGCCATTATTATCACCATTATCATCACCACCATCATCACCATTATCACCATCTCGTCGCCGCCACCATCACCTTTATCCCATTATTATTTAGTATTACTATTATTCTTATTATTATTCCCAATATGCTTTCTATTATTTTTATTATAATACCTATTATTTTTATGATTATTTCTATTAACGTCGCCGTTATTTCTATTATTATTTTTATTATGCTTTTCATCTTTTTTATTATCATTTTTATTATGCTTCCCATTTTCCTTATTATTATTTTTATTATTCTTATTATTTTTATTATTAATCTTATTATTCCTACCGTTATTCACGTTTATATATAATCAATCGACCAATCGCATATGTAATATAATTTATTTTTTAAATCTTTTTTATTTCATTCGTTTTTATTATTTATCGGACAAAATACCAAATAATTCTGGTCGTAATATAATTTAAGCAATTTAATAAATCTAATATTTCGAGCTATTCGTCAGATTTCCAAACTTAATATTTTATTTTCCATTGGATTTTCATTATTATTATTTATTTTTTCGACTTCGTAATATATAAAAAAGACGTAGGGTTTACTTTGAAACTGCGCGATGCAAAACTGAGCGATTTGGCAGATACGATTGTTATTGATATTGCTATTATTATCGCTATCGATTTAACAAAAGTTTTTAATATTAAAAGTGCGACGGCGACTATTCGAGAAAGTATATAATAGTCGTTGGTATTATATAATTCGATTTTTTTCGATTAAAAGTAATAATATTATAAATTGCGTAGTTTATATATATCAGTCTGGATTTAAGAAAAGCATTATTTACCTTTGTTAAAAGCGCTTCGAAGTTGCTTATTAAAAACCTTAGGTGCAATGGTTAATATAAATAAGCTTTTACTTATGCGTAATTTTCTTTCTGTTGTAATGCGAGATGCAGCGTAGCTTTTTACGTCGATATTAATTTTATTATAATAATTAATATCCAGGCTGTGTTTTATTCCGGCTTTTTATCTTTTTTAAATCGTTCGAAAAAAGAAATAAAGCTTTGAATTAATTCGGAATAATATTTTTGAATAATATTTAAAAGATCGTTTAATTCGGAATATATGTTTTTTTCTACGCGCCGGCGAATCCTAATCGGAATGATTATTATATATTATTCTTGGAAAAAAGATAAGTTATAAAATTAAAAAGTGCTGCGATATCAACCTAATTTTTTCAATTATTAATAATAATAAACGTTGTTAGCATAGTGTTTTTATAATATTATTAGCAATTATGTGTTGATCATTTACTTGTGTTTAAACTTTCCGGCCAATACGTTTTTATTTATAATATGCGCATATTTTTTAGCGTTGTCGGATAAATAAAATTCGATATGAAAATTGAGTAAAATAAAAAGCTTATTTTATTTGTTCCGCTTTTTCGCTGGTCGGGCGTTTTCTGCGACGTTATTTTTATTTTTTATTTTTATTTTGAGTATTAACGTTAAAAAGGTTGGGAATGCTTTTCCTAGCGTTGTTTGTATTCTTTTCCGATATAACTTTTTGCCCGGCCTTTTGTGTATTGCGAAGTAAGATATTATAAGCCATGCGAAACTTTCGCAAAAAGTAGTAAATATTTTTCGGTAGTATATATAAGATCTTCGAGTAAACTTTCGTAAAAATAACAGTAATATAGCGAAATAAGCGTATTAGTTTTTTAATAAATGGGTTTTCGCTTTGTATACGCATTAATACATTCAAATAAAATAGCTTATATTAAGATTTTTTTCCGCGATATCGTAGGATAAAAAAAATTAGAATAATTGCTCGCCCGGTTTCTGAAAATAACTACGAGAATAAATAAAAAAGTGATTATATACGCGGCCAACCAAATGGAAACGGAAAGTTTTGTATAGTTTTAATAAATCCAGTAAAGCTTAGTTTCGTTAGAATAGTATTAAATAATAAATTAAATAAAATTTTATTTATTTTTTTCTATTTTGAATAAAATGCGTTATAAGTTCGTCCAAGAACCAGATCGAAAGCGGATGCGATAGAAAAGATATTTGGCTTATTTTTTCGCATATTATAATCTGCGAAAAAAAACGGCTTCGCTAATGGTTGTTTATTTTTTGCTTACGCCGACGAAAGTGTATTATATTTTAATAATAACGTGAAAAATAAAAAAAGTCGAAATTTCAATCTTTTCGTTCGTATAATTATGTATAGCATGTTTTATATTCAAATACAGCGTTATAGCGTATAAATCCAAAGTTATCGGCTTATTAAAGCATATTTTTTAAAAAAACGATTAGGAAAACCTTTATTATAAATATTTTTATTATTAATTCGGATAAAAATACTTTTAGCAAGCTTGCTTATATCAGGCTTCAAATTGGCTACGACGTCCGATATCGCCGCTTTATATAGTTTTAAAATAAAAGTGAAATTGTTACTAGGTTTTCGGCGTTTTTTCGAAAATCAGATTCGCCGGTGTAATATAAAACCTTTTAATAACTTTGTAATTGTTGCGATATATTCCGAAGTCGTTTATAAACAAAGTAAGCGGGACAGATATACAGTGTTAAAAGCTAGCAAATTTTTTAAGATATTTCCGACCGTAAACACCGATTTTTAATTCGGCTTGTAAAAATGGGGTTTCTCGGATTTTTATTATAGTGGCTCGATTTAATCCGATAATATGCTTGATAAAAAATCTATTTATATAAATATTAGTTTTTTTTATATTATTAAATTTCTAAAAGATTGTAACAACGCTTCGGTATATAATTTGCTCCGGAACAATTTCGAACGTTTTATTAAAAATAAAAAGCTTTTGATTTTCTAGATAAACGTTAATATTATCGGGTAACTTTTTTTCGAAAGCTATTTTTATTATAGTAAAAATAATACTTTCGATAGCAGTAAAAAGTTTCGATCGATGCTTACGTTTAATAAACGTAATACGACTTTTGGAAAAGCTATTTATAAAGCTTATTAATTTAACGATATCTTTTGGCAAAAGGATATTACCGTTTAAATTTCGGGCAAAGTCTTCGGAAATCGTTAATACAAATATGCCTTAAGCTTTAAAATAATAAAAAACTCATAAGGTTTATTAATATACTAGGCCATGCCCAGGTGCATTTTGTTTATAATAACATTCGTTCGCATCAGATAGGCGATCAAATCCATTGAATTATACTAATAATGCTACGTCTTTCTGATTATTCGTATACGCCCGGTCTTGCTTTTTTGCCTTTTTTCCAATATAGCCTGCTTTTTTAATACGACAGTAATCGGTCGTTTTAATAAACGCAATAATAGAAGGTAGGCACGCATTTGTTTTTTTAAAATGTTTATTCTAAAAGGCAGCTTTAATACATTTTTTTATTTGAAAATAACGTTTTGGGCTATAAAAAAAAGCTGTCGAAGCTATTTATATACCGTCCGGGATATCGAGTTTTTTTCGCATTATAGCTTAATTGCAAAATGGAAAGATGATATAAGTTTTTTAGCTGTTGATACAGTAATAAATTCGAGATTTGATAGAACTGGTGAAAAAGATGGGCTGGAAACAGTAATAAATAAAATTGAATTGTGCGAAAAAACAATTAATTTAAATATATCGGAAAATACCATTTCAGTTTTATTTGAAGTTTGCATTGTATTTTATAATTGTTAGCATTATTTTTAAACGCGATATATACTTATATTATCGTAAAAACCTTTTAATTTTGTATTTTTCTTTTCGTTATTTATAATATCATTACGATCATTTGTATTATCGTTCTCGCCGTTTATAACGTTGCTATTTTTTTCGTTATTTATATTAACGTTCTTATTATTTACGTTGTTGTTTTTGTTATTTACGTTGTTATTTTCGTTATCCACGTTATTATCTTTGTTATTTATATTAACGTTTTCGTTATTCACATTGATATTTTCGTTATTTACATTGATATTTTCGTTATTCACGTTATTATTCTCGTTATCCACGTTGTTATTTTCGTTATTTATACTAACGTCCTTGTTATTTATACTAATATTTTCGTTATTTATATTGATATTCTTGTTATCCACGTTATTATTTTCGTTATTCACGTTGTTGTTTTCGTTATTTATATTAACGTTTTTGTTATTTACATTAACGTTTTTGTTATTTATATTAATATTCTCGTTATCTACGTTGTTGTTTTCGTTATCCACGTTATTGTTTTCGTTATTTATATTAACGTCCTTGTTATTTATATTAACGTTTTCGTTATTTATATTAATATTCTCGTTATTTATACTAATATTTTTGTTATTCATATTAATATCTTCGCTATTTATATTGTTATTTTTTATTATTTATATTATTGTTTTTATTATTTATATTAATATTTTCGTTATTTATATTAATATCTTCGTTATTTATATTAATATCTTCGCTATTTATATTATTATTTTCGTTATTTATATTATCGTTTTCGTTTTTATTATGCATATCGGAATCGTTATTAATAACGGCTATGTTTTTATTTTAATTATTAGCATCGTATTTAACTTTGCATCCGGTTTTATTACCAATTTTATTCTTAGCTTTATCGCGGTTTTTACTATCAGCTTTTTTTGTGTATGCGCTTATCGTAGTCGTTATAAATATAATCGTCGCCGTAGTCGGGATCGGAAAAAGCTGTAGGTATTGCAGAGGATAAGAATAAGGACGAGGGTGATGAAAAGAAAGATTCGTTAACCGATTGTTGCTAGATAAATAATCGCGTTGTATTAGAACGTCGTATTATTGTAACGACTGGTATATTATTATCGCAGTAGTAGTGGGTATATGTAGCAAAGAAGATGGATACTGCTAGTAAGAAAATGCAAAATGCAAACGCATAAAAGAATAAAGGAATTAAGGTAAGCGCATATTATTTATATAAAACCGCGTTCCGCCGCGATAAAACGCGGGGCATAAGGCGAACAAAATTCGGTATTTGTATGGATAGTATATATTTACTTTTTTTATATGCTATTATTTTCCGTCTGCTTTTTCGGACGCTAAAATTAAATGGATATCATATATTTCCAAAGCATTAATATTAATATTAGTCGTCCGAAAATTAATAATTAAGTATTATTTTTTATTTTAATTTATTTTATTATTATCAAGCCTATTAATTTTTTTATTAATTTTAAATTGTTAAGTGTTTTCGTTAGTATTCGCGAAAAAGTTATTATTTACGGCCATATTTTGGTTCTGATTAAAATCGATAACTTTGCGGATCTGGCGTTTTAATAAAATGGAAACTGCGTTGAATGGAAAGTCGTTTATTGATAAAGTATTTAAAAACAGCCAGTTTATAAAAGCTATTAAATACGGCTAGCTGATAATAACGAATAAACTTCGAAAGTTTGTCGTTTTTAGTTTTATTATAAATGCGAGTAAAACGCTCGTGAATTATAATATAAACAACGGAATCTAAAAGTTTAAGTAAGTTATATTTAGTATTTTAATATGCAAAAGGCCAGGCAAGTAAACTTATAACGTAAAAAATTGAATTTTAGTTCGAATATATTAGCAATATCGATCGCCGAAGAAAAAACAGAAAATAATAATTCGATTTAATATGCCTAGAATCGCGAGTTAATCGCATTTTTTAAGAATCCGTAATTCGTGCTTTGTGTTAAAGTTTTATTATAACGATTGTTTTTAAATAAACTCTTGGTGAAAATATATGTTTTGCGGAAAATTAAACTTTTTTAATTTTTGAAATCGGAGTTCGATTTATAAACGCAATTCTTAAATATAGTATTAATGTTCGATAAGCCCGGAAAAACCTTTTGTACCGGTATATAGGATTTGTTTCGATCGAGCTCTGTTATATAAACCCGGCGGTTCTAGAGTTTTTTAATTTAGCCATAGCTTTATTTTCGGTTTTGGTATATTCGATAAATACTTTTCTAGCTGCTTTTTGCTGTATCTTCTTGGATTCGGAGGCTTTTAGGTATTAGAAGATATTGGATTTGCGCTTTCGCTTTTTGACTTTCTGTCTATTATTTTCGTTTTCGTCAGATGGAGGGGTTATAAGTGTTTTAAAAAAGCTCTTTTCCATTTTTAGCTTTGGTTTGCGTCTGCTTCGGGGCAGTGGCAATGGCAGTAGCAATGGCAGTGAAAGCAGCAGATGCAATATATGTAGAAAGCCGTTCTGGAGAATTGAATTGCGACCGAGAAAATAAATTGGACTGCGACTAAGATAAAAAGGGCTATGATTAAGAAGCACGTAGGTTTGCCTGCGAGCCGGTTGTCCTCGAAAATGCCTGCGAGCCGGTTGCTCTCGAAAATGCCTGCGAGCCGGTTGCCCTCGAAAATGCCTGCGAGCCGGTTGCTCTCGACGCTGGTTGGATATTACTATTGCTTTTGCTTTATGGTCGGTAAAAAGGGTTGTTAACAGCCTTTTTAACAGGTTTCGCTTTCGTCGCAGGCTGGGAATAAGTTTTTTAGTAAAGCTATCGTTAGCTATTAAATAATATATAATAATAATACTAAGATCGTGATACGAATATACTTTTGCATTTTTAATTCGAATAAGGCTATTATATATTAAGCCATTTGTATTATTTTTATTATCGCTATCGAAAATTTTTATATTTCGCTTGCGATTGCTAATATTCGTTCGTTTTAATTTATCCGTTTTTCGTATATAAATTTGAGAATCTTTTATAATTTCATCGGAAATTCCTGGTTTATCGGGTGTATTTTCGCGAAAGACCTTTTTGCGCTTTTTGAAAAGCTGAGATAGCATAATAATAGTGGATTGATTAGATTGGCTAGACCAATAATCAAAATTAGATATGTTGAATAGCGCGCTGGTAGTAATAAATAGTAAAAGGTGTGATGAACGTAATATATAAGTATGCTAATTAAGATGAATAGGTATAGTTAGTGATTTATTTTCGTTAGTATCGGGATCCGAGTATATACGAAAATTAGGCTCAGGCGTATGATATGAACGAGGGCAGCGAACGAACTGGTTGCTACCTGCGTTGCTATTGTTAGTTCACAGGGTTCTGTAAAAGGCGGGGCTGGGAAAGGCATTTTACCTGTATCAAAAGGTTCCGGAATGCCTGTGGTACCTATAGCAGCCAATGCCGGCGACGAGTAAATGTCGTATTGCATCGGTTGTAGAATAGTATTGTGAAAGATTTGAAAAGATGCAGGTGTTGAAACGGTATATAAGAAAGATGCATACCGGTGTACAAATAAAGTATTGTGCGAATTACCCCTTATATTCAAAAAGGCTTAGCGTAGCCGTATACGCGAGGCTTCAAAAAGCAGTCTTCGCGCAAAAAGCAATTTTCCGCGCAAAAAGCAGTTTCCGCGCAAAAAGCAGTTTTTATATACGGAAGTCCCGCGCAAAAAGCAGTTTTTACATATAAAGGTCCCGCGTAAAAAGCAGTCCTCGCGCAAAAAGCAATTCCCGCGCAAGAAGCAGTTTTTATATACGGAAATCCCGCGCAAAAAGCAGTTTTTTATATACAAAAGTCCCGCGTAAAAAGCAGTCCCCGCGCTAAAAGCAGTTTTTGCGCAAAAAGCAGTCTCCGCGCATAAAGCAGTTTTTATATACGGAAGTCCCGCGCAAAAAGCAGTTTTTTTATATACGGAGGTCTTACGCAAAAGGCAATTTTTATATACGAAGGTTTTACGCAAAATAGCTTTTTCGATGAATTTTATTAATTTACTTAATCGAGAATTCGATATCGACGAATAAAAATAGAAAGGGAAATGGTGGCGACAGCGAGATAGTAGCGGCGAGATGGAAATGATAATAATAATATTAATAATAATATTGGTAATAATAGCAATAGCGAAGTGGTAGCGATAAGGTAATGACGGCGAAGTGGTGGTGGTGGTGGTGATGATGGTGGTGGTGGTGATAGCGACGAGGTGATGGTGATAGTGTTGGTAGTAGTATTAATAATAGTGGCGGTAGTAAGATGGTGGCGGCGAAGTGGAAATGATAATAATAGTTTTGATAGTAGTATTAGTGATAATAGCAATAGCGAGATGGTAGCAATAAGATGGTGACGGCGAAGTGGTGGTAGTAGTGGTGATAATAAAATTGGTAGTAATAATGTTAATAGTGATATTAATAGTGATATTGATAATGATGGCGGTAGTAAAGTGGTGGCGGCGAAGTGGAAATGATAATAATAATGTTAATAATAGTGTTAGTAATAATAGCAATAGCGAGGTGGTAGCGATAAAGTGATAACGGCGAAATGGTAGTGGTAGTGGTAATATTAAAATTGGTAGTGGTGGTATTAGTAGTGGTATTGATAATGATAGCGGTAGTAAAGTGATGGCGGCGAAGTGGAAATGATAATAATAATGTTAATAATAGTGTTGGTAATAATGGCAATAGCGAGGTGGTAGCGACAAAGTGGTGGCGGCGAAGTGGTAATAGTAGTGGTGATAATAATATTAGTAGTAATAGTGTTAATAGTAATATTAATAATTGTAAGAATTAAAAGGTAAGAAAACATTAATTCAGACAATAATTGGGTTGATAGTCAGACTAATTTTTACCTTTTTCATTTTTAGTAAAAGGCGCTTATAAATACAAAAGGAGGAGTAATAATAATAATAATGATATTGTTTAACGTTTGGAAGGGGCAGTGAAACTGCGCTACCTCAAGCTTTCCGAAAGGCATTAGAAACGTGCTAAGCTGGGGATTTTTATATACAAAAGACTTTTGAGAAAGCAGTTATATAAAAGAAATGTGTGACAAAGGTTCGCAAAAGAAGGAGTAGAGCCTTCGAGAAAAGTATTTCTTAAGAAACCAGGCGAATTTCATTTAGTATGCTTTTTTAATCCTTATTCCGACCTTTTTTCAATTTTTTTTAATATAATTTTAATAACTGGTTTCTTAGCAATCACTCTTATAAAGTGTTTTATCTAAATGTTATTTCTAGCTCTCATAGTATTATCCGGCCCTTACGGCCTAGGCGACGAGGTAGTGGTGTTAATGGTGTTAGTGGTGGTGGCGACGAGGTGGCGGCGACGAGATGTTGGTGGTAGTGTTGGTGGTGGTATTGGTGGTGATATTGGTGGTAGTGTTGATGGTGTTGGTAGTGGTGGCGGCGACGAGGTGGTGGTGGTGGTGGTGGTGTTGGTGGTGGTGGTGTTGGTGGTGTGTGGTGGTGGTGTTAGTGGTGGTGTTGGTGATGGTGTTGGTGATAGCGATAATAAGATGTGGCGGCGGCGAGGTGGTGGTGGTGGTAGTGGTGGTGTTGGTGGTGGTGGTGATGGCGACGAGGTGGCGGCGCGACGAGGTGGTGGTGGTGGTGGTGGTGGTGGTGGTGGTGTTGGTGGTGTTGGTGGTGGTGGCGACGAGGTGGCGGCGACGAAGTGGTGTTGGTAGTGGTGGTGGCGACGAGGTGGCGGCGACGAGGTGGTGGTGGTGTTAGTAATGGTGTTGATAATGGTGTTGGTGGTGGCGACAGTAAAGATGTGGCGGCGAGATGGTGGTGGTGTTTGGTGGTGGTGGTGTTAGTAGTGGTGGTGATAGCGACGAGGTGGCGGCGACGAGATGGTGGTGGTGGTGGTGGTGGTGGTGTTGGTGGTGGTGGTGTTGGTGTGGTGGTGGTGGCGACGAGGTGGCGGCGACGAGGTGGTGGTGGTGGTGGTGGTGGTATTGGTGGTGGTGTTGGTGGTGTTGGTGGTGGTGGGTGGCGACGAGGTGGCGGCGACGAGGTGGTGGTGGTGTTGGTAATGGTGTTGATAATGGTGTTGGTGGTAGCGACAGTAAGGATATGGCGGCGAGATGGTGGTGGTGTTGGTGATGGTGGTGTTAGTGGTGGTGTTAATAGTAGTGTTGGTGATGGTGTTGGTGATAGCGACAGTAAGATGGTGGCGGCGAGGTGGTGGTGGTGTTAGTAGTGGTGGTGTTAATGGTGTTGGTGGTGGCGATAGTGAGATGGTGGCGGCGAGGTGGTGGTGGTGTTGGTGTTGATGGTGGTGTTGGTGGTGATGGCAGCGAAATGGTGGCAGCGAAGTGGTGTTAATAAAAGCGTTGATAAAGGGTAATAACTAATTCGTATAAGATTTGTATTTTTTTCGAAGCTTTAAATTATTATACAACCTATCGTATTTATTAATTTTTAATAACTTTAAGATTAATTTTTATTTAATCGCGTGTTAATTTTGATTATATTCGGAGTTAATTTTACGCCAAATGTTAACTCGGATTTGACTCGGTGTTGAATCGGTTGTAATCCCATCCACAGGCGCCCCTAAGTAATAACAGCGAAATAATAGCAGCGAAATGATAGCAGCGAAATAATAGCAGCGAAATAATAGCAGCGAGGTGGTGGCAGCGAAATGATAGCAGCGAGATGATAGCAGCGAAATAATAGCAGCGAAGTAGTGTTAGCGAAAATATTATTTAATATAATATTAAATAAACGTGGTTTAATATAAAATTTTTAATTTAAATTCGAAAAGTTTAATATATATTAAATATCGAATTAATTTAATTATATAAATTTGTTTCGGTGTTAATATCGAATATAATCGATATTAATACCGATTATATTCGATATTACCGATTATATTCGGTGTTAAATCGTTATATCGATGTAAAAATAAACCGCGCCATTTCGGTATTAACACCGATTAGCAACCGATTATATTCGGTTTTAAAACCGATTATAATCGATTATAATCGAATTAAAACCGGTTATAATCGGTGTATAATCGATTATAATCGGTGTATAATCGGTTTTAAAACCGATTATAATCGATATATATTCGGTTTTTTAAAACCGATTATAATCGGTGTATATCCCGTTTTGCAACCGGATATAATCGGTTATGATCCGATCCTAGATAAGCCGTACGGTAACCTACGATTTCGAAATATAACGGCAATTCAAATACTAATCGGTTTGCTGCGTATAACGAAAGTATTTATAAAAGCTATTAATTCAGTCGCTTAATTCGTAAAAGTCGTATATAAGGTTTTTATAATTTGCATTTCTGATATTGCTTTTTTTTACGTTAACGACGTCGAAGTAAAAAGCCCTAAATTATATTATAATAATAAATTTTTTTTTTTTAAAATTCGACGTTATATAATAAAATATATTCAAAACATCGATAAAATTATAATCTGCTTCGAAAAAGCCAAAGCTATTATTGGCCCTCGATTAAAATTTTGTATGCCCGAAATAAATATCGTCGGCTATATAATTAACAGCGCTGGCCGCTATTTTTAACGAAAGAAAATTGAAAAAATCTGCGAATAAAAAAAATATAAAAATATTACCGAGGCCAAAGCTTTTATTAGCGTTATGATTTACTACCGCAATTAAATTAAAAACTTTTTTCAAAAAGCTGCATTTATTTACGTTATAATAAAAAAAAAATCGATTTCGTTTAGAAAAAAAAGCAGAGCAAAATTATAAAAGTTTTTAAAAACGACTTTTTATCGGCTTTATCGCTTATACGGATCGATTATAATCCAAACGCAAAAAAAATCATTTTAACTATCGACGCTAATATTTTCGGTTGGAAAGCTGTATTATAACAAATCGATAAAAACAAAAAACGGTATTTTTTACGATTCGAAAGCGGCTTATAATTCTTCGCGAAAGCACGCTACGACGCTATTAAACGAAAATATCGAAGCGCTTTTAAAACAATAAAAAAAATAAAAAGCGAATTGTACGGCGTATATTTCATTTTGAAAATAAACGCAAAAGTTTTTATCGATTAATTAAACGGAAAAGCTAATAATTTATCAAAAACGCTCGTTATTAATTAAATAGCTTAAATACGATTTATAAATTTCGAAATCAGGCATATTAAAAAAACAATTAATACAGCGGCAAACGGCCTTTCTAAACGAAAACGCTTTTATTCGTTTGATTTCGCTAAACGAAGCGAACAAAACATCGACGAATAAATCGCTAACGAAATCGGCTGTTTTGTTATTTGCGCTTTGGGTTTTACAAAGCCGAAACTATTCGCGTTGCTATTTCGGCTGGCATTGCGAATAAAAAATATTAATTTTCGGGCCGAAAAAACATTCGCGTTATTATTTCGGCTGGCACCGCGAATAAATTTGACCGAAAACGATCGAAATAAGCCGATTAACGACGAAAATAAACTTTTGATCGATAATTACAAAACCGAAGATTTTTATTTAATCGCATATTATTTAATTATTTTAGCCAAATTATTTAACGTGCTAAATTATTAATTCAAATTATTTAAAAACTAGGCTTTCGATTATATTTTAGCCGATAGGAAATTATACAAAATAAAAAATAATATATATTAAAAACGCTTAATAATAAATAATAAAGCCGATAAATTTCAAATTATAAAAAAAGCTTACGAAAAAGTGTTTTATAAAAAAACTAAAGCTATTTATTACCGAATCAAAAATAATTTCTGATAAAAAAAATGCTTCGAAAATTGCAAAGCTTTTGTTAAAAGCTGCGTTTTTTGCCAAAAACGAAAGCTTGGCCGAAAAAAAAACTTATTATATTCGACGTGGTTTTCTGGAATTTAAAAAAAAGTTAATTTCGACGTTATACGCGTATTAATTACCGATCGCGGCTATATATGCTTTGTATTCGCTATTAACGATTTATTTGAATAGCCTGAAAAGCGATTTCTTCGAAACGCTATTTTCGAAGCTATAGCGATTTTTTTTTTAAAAAAAACGTTGTATATCGATACGGTTTGTTTGGCAAATTAAACGTCGATAATAAATTCGAAAACAAAAGCGTTGTCGAGACTTTTACAAAAAAATACGGCATTTAGCGCATTTAAATTTTAGCCTACAATTCGAAAAGCAACGGATCCGTTAAACGAAACTATAAAAATATTTTTGACGGCTTTTTAAAAGCTATTCGAAAAAGCTATAAGCGTTGGTCGCGGAAATTCTCGGAAATACTTTTTGCTATGCGTATATACATATACGTTTCTACTAAAATAATTCTATTTTTTATTTAATACGGCAAAAACGCTCGATTATTTTTAAAAACAAAATGGCTTGTATAAAAGTTTTATAACGTAGTTAAAATAAAAACGAAAGCAGACTTATTAGCAATAAGATTTAAATAATTAAATTACCGCGATATAAATATAGAAAAAATAATTTTTAAAAAAAAAAGTATAGGAAAGCAATTAAAAAAGTCTGGAATAAAACCAAAATTTTAAAAAAACGCTAATTAAAAAAGGAAATTTGGTTTTAATTTACGACGTTTAGCGCGCTATTAATAAATCGGCCGATATTAAACTTAATTATAAATGGCTCGGACTTTACGAAGTATACGAGGCCGAATTAAATAAAAGCTATTACAAGCTTACGGAACTCGATAAAACAAAACTAAAAAAAACGTTCGCCGCCAACCGGTTAAAACGATTTTATAAAAAGAATTAGCAAATTTATTTTTCAGATTTTAATTCAGATAGCGATTCCGATTTTAGCGAATTCGACGACGATTCCGACCAAAGCGATTATATATTTAAAAAAAAAAACCTTTTGAAAAGGTTTGGAAACAACCGAACGATAATCTCGTTATTAAAAGCATAATTTAAATCGTGATTTTATTTATAACCGAAAAAAAAAAAGTGTATACAAAATTGTTTACTAACGGTTTTATTATTTTTATTATTTATTATTTTCTTTTTATTGTATATTATTTTACTGTTTTTGTTTTGCTTTATTTGTATACAATTTAATTATTTTGTTTTATATATATTATTTATTTTTGAAATTTTTTTTTATATTATTTAAAACATTTATTATATTTTTCTTTGTTTAATTATATTTTTATTTACTAGAACAAAAGCTTTGTATATGTTTGAGCCGCATATTTAATACATTTATATTGCTTGCACGTTTTACGAAAAACTATTTTTTATGCATTTTATTATTTGCTACTTTTTATATTATTTATTTTTTTCGTTGTTTTAAACAAATGCCTGCCTAAACAATTATAATTTATTAAAAAAACAGCATGCGGATTTCCGTGACTTTTAAATACAAATATTTTATAATTTTCGAATTTTTTTTTAATTATTTTTTAACAAATATAATACACTTTTTTAATTAACAAACTTATTAATATTATATCGTTTTTTAAGCAAAGCGTTGCTAAACCTAGCAAATTTATTTTTAATTTATTTTGGAACGGAATTATTATACGTAATTTTTCCGAATTTAAGCAGATATATAATACCGCTATCCTAAATTAATAAACAGCTTTCGTAAAAATATTTATAAAACAATTCGATATAATAACTGAAAACGTTAACGAATTTTTATTCGATTACAAAAGTTTTATTAAAGCTGAATTCGTTCGCAAAAACTTTAATTACGACAAATTTTTGCTAAATTACGATAACGTTTTAAAAGCTTTCGCCGAAGCAAAAAAAGTTCGAAATAATAAAAAAAAAATGACGGATCGAATTTTGCGTTTTTTGCCAAATCAACGAAAAAAAAAAATTTAAAAATACGTTTTTAGCAAAATTACCGGTATTATTTTATTTCGGCATTTCGCTCGCTTTTTCGAAATTATTACTTTTACGAAAAAAAAAATTTGAATACTAAACGCTTATATTTTTAAAGCGCAAATCCTAAAAGCTAATAATCCAAGAGTTCGCAGATTCACAGGCTTTTTTATAGCTGTTTGCAAATTGGTCGACGACGTTATGCAATCGCTAAAAAAAGTTTAATCGGCTGCGAAACTTTAAATCTAAGTTTTTTGCAAAGCAAAAAATTAAGCGTCGTCAAATGCGGCATTTTTATATCGAAAAAAAAACGACGCTATTCCGATATTTTAAATTTACGAAAACGAAAAAAACGAGGAAGTTAATATTATTTTCGTTTAATTCGAAAAGATATACGCGGTAGCAACCAATATTTTTAAAACAGCTAAGATTATTCGGCGATTTTTATTTTTAATTATCGAAAACGAATTCGAAAACGAAATCAAAAGCGTAATAGCAAATAACCGTTTATTCGAATATAAGAAATTTATTATATTTATAAAAACGATTTCGAAAAAAATAAAAACAGAAAACGTAAAAAAGCGCGCCGATATTTCCGAAATCTTTTTTATTCGAAAAAAAAAATTATTCGCGTCGTTAGCAAAAAAGACATCGCGAATAAAAACAGCCGGAAATCGACGCCGAATTATAGCTTTTAAGCTAATTAATAAAAAACGCGACGATTTTACGAAATCAGATTTAAAAAACGCCGGTATTCCGAAAAAAAAAGATTTAAACGATTTTAAATTTGATTTTTCGAAACTAAATACGCAAATATCAAAAACGCTTGCTGCGTTTAAAAACGTCGTATTACTACCGCTAATATTTCGGATTTTAATAAAAGCATTTAAAATCTCGATTATTACACGATTCGATCGAAAAGACTTAAAAGGAAATATCGAAGTTATTACGGAAAAAATTATATAAAAAATACAAAATCAAATTACTTTATTTAAAACTTTCGCTTTCGACGACGATACGATTTAAAAATTTTATTTCGATACTTTTATATAAAAATCAAATAAATCCGTCAGCTTTTTTTTTTTTGCTTCGAACGAAAATTAAACTAAGCTTTTTTCGGAAAACTGCAAGTATAATACGCTAAAGCAAATAAAAAAGATTTTTAAAAACGGTAACCCGTTTTTGCTCGAGTTTTTTTTCGCTGAAAAACTCCGATTTTTTAATTTCGTTTTTACGAATAACGTTAACGCCAGAAAAAACGGCAAGTTTTGTTATTTTTACGTACGCTATTACGCGTCGTACTGCGATTTAATTATAAAAAAAATCGACGTTATCGGCTTTGCTAATCGATTCGCTATTATCAGAAATTTAAATTACGACGTGTTCGAAATTAATTTTAATAACCAATTTATATTCCGACGAAAAATTGCGAAAATTATTAAAACGCGTGCTAAAGCTTATTTAAGCTACGCAAATTTCAAAACAGATTTTAAAACTTTTAGCGCGATTATAAAACTCGATTAAAATAAAAAAAAATAAAAACAACGAGTATTTTCAAAAGCCGACTTTTTTGGCCTTTCGACCGAAAGTATATTTTAAAATTTATTTAAATTAAATTGCGAATTCGTTAATTACGTAGGGTTTTACAACGAAGAAAACAAATTACTGCTGTATTTTATAAAAAAAAAAATAGTTATATATAAGTATTATTTCCGATTGGTTAAAACCCAAAAAGCGCTTACAGCTTTTTCGCTAATATATTTTATAGTTTTATTTAATAAGCGCTTAGAATGCATCCCGGCCTTTATTTCGCTGCTTTGATTATTCGGAATTTCGGAAACTGCTGCCTTGTAGCTTATTTTGACGTTCCGATCGCCCCAAGCTTCGCTAGTTCCGACCGTATTATACTTATAAAATTCGATATCGCCGATTTTTAAAAAAAAAGAAAAATCGAAAACCTTATCGACGCTATTTTCGATTATTACGTTTTGTTTGCATTTGTATATAATTCGAGAATAATCGAAGCTTATTTGCAATCGCACCACGACGCCAAGCTGATTAAAACCATTCAGAAAAACCCAGCTTTTTCGTATTTCAGCGCGTTTAAAACAATGGTTTTAGTTATTTTATCGGATTACGAAACCGAAAGTTACGAAATAAAAAATAAAATAACTTTTATTAGCTTTTCGACTAAGCAAAAGGTTTTCGTCAGATTTAAAACCTAAAAAACCGACGGCGCGATATTAATTTATTTAAATAATTATACGGCGCAAAAATACAAAAATCATTTCGAAAACAACGCTCCGATAAATAATCTAATATTATTTGTTTTACGACGAAAGCAATTATAATATTTTCGGTGGTTTCGATTGCAAACGATTATTTCCGAACCATTTCGTAAAATAAATTTTTTTTATAAGCTTCGAAGCTTTTTCCGAAGCATTCGTCGATAAATAATTGTAATTCGATCTATCAGTTTTACGCGAAGCGAAAGCGTTAATCGGTTTTAATTACGACGAATTAATCGATTATTTTTACGATTTTAATATAAGATTTTTTAGCGCTTTTTGCAAAGCGTAGAACCACGTTTAAAAGCTGGAATTTATTATTTACGGAAAAAAATCGTAAAAAGCATTCGTCGCAGCGATATTTAATAATATTATCGACGAAAAAGCTATTAAAACGTTTGTAAATTTAAACGATATTTCGATTAATATTTTATCGAGCTATTTTTTAAAAAAGCAAGATAAATAAAATAATTTAAACGATAAGCGAAACGCTACCCTTTCGCAAAAGCTAATAGCAAAAAGGCTAAAAACGGATTAGAAGACCGAAAGAATATAAAACTAAAAAGTTCGGTTTTTGGTTAATTGGTTTTTAAATTATATAAAATAAATTAAATTGCATTTATTAAAGTTATGTTTTTTTTTGGTCGTAATCAGAAACGATTACGTATATTATTTGGGACAGAATATAAAACGATAATACTTTGTATTAATAAAAGTTGGTAGTTTTAGCTATGGTCGAGGCATGAACCCTTTAGAAACCTTTTGCTACTGATTACTTTCAACAGATATAAAAGCAAAGCACCTTTTTAAATAATACTATAAGCATACAGTTCATTTATATTTTTTTTTTTTTTTTTTTTTTTCTTTTTTCAGTTTTTTCTAGAAATTCCCTAGACTATCTTACCCACCGACATATGGCCGTATCAGTCTGGTTTTCCTACCTACTTTTACAATAAAAGCATTTAGCAAAATTTTGCGCAATGTTTTTTATACGTTTTTCTGTTTTTTTTCGAATACGAAAAAAACGTTTTTGTTTGTGAAAACAGTGAAAAAGCGGCAAATACGGCTGTAGCCGGCTATAAAGCGTTTGTAAAAATTGTAAAAGCTTAAAAAGCTTTGCACGCTTCGTATATTCGCTGCATATTATCAGTTTTTAATAAAAGCGATTTTTTTCGGATTTATTTTAATACTTTGGATATTAATAACGAAATTTAGAAATTTAATTTTCGTAATATTAAATTCGCATTTTTTAATATTAGCTTTTAGGCGGTGTTTTTTTAAAATCGATAAAATCTTTTTAACGTAAATTTTATATTTTAAATTATTCGCGAAATAAATAAAAATATTATTAAAATACGCCGAGCAGAAATTATTCAAATGTTTTATAAAAATATTATTAATAAAACGTTGAAATATAACGGGTTTATTAATAAAGCCGAACGGAAAAACTTTATATTTGTATATATCGTATCGAATGCGGAAATTAATTAGTTTTTTAAATTTTTCGAATATCCGGATTCGATTAAATACTTATTAAATCTTAATTTTCGTAAATAATTTGGTTTTAATAATTCGCGCTAGCATTTCGTTAATTAAAAATAAAAAATAAATATTTTTTTCGTAAGATCGTTAAATTTGTGATAATCGATATATAAGCGCATAAAACCGTCTGATTTTTTAATAAATAAAATCGGAGCAGCGAAAAAAGTATTAAAAAGTTTAATAAAGTTTTTGTGCAAATTATCGAAAATATAGTTTTTAATTTTTGTAAGCTGTTAATTCGTAAAGCGTTTGAATAGTTTTATAAAAAGCGTATTTTCCGTGGTTAAATATATTTTATAATTTATATCGAAGCGGCGGAAAGCGAATTTATCGCTTTTCTGTTTATAAATTTTTTTTTCGAACTTCGAATATTAAATTAAAAAAAGCTTTTTTATAAAAACTACGTTGTCGTTATATTTAATTTGCAAAGCGTCGAAAACAAAAATGCTTTTTACTGCCGCGAATTATATAACTTTTTCAGATTCGGCGATTTTCGCGCGGCGAAAATGTTTTTTGTTTATATTATATACAAAAGCGATAAACGTGCAATCGCTGAATAATATTAATTTTTTTTTTTCGCGGTACGTATCCGTTTTTCGTAACGTATTTATAAAACGCTAAATACAAAAGCGGAAATATAACTGATATTGCAATTGAAAATAAAAGAAATAGCAATTGGCCCGGTTGGAAGAACCGGCTTGGTCGGTTTAAAGCTGCTAATAAAAAACTTTTTTATTTTATGCAAACTGCTTTTAAAATTTCGCATAAACGTAAAAAATCTATTACTTTTAAAATTTAAATAAGCTTTTTTAATCGTCGTAGAAATATTAGCAGAAGTATATAAAACTTTTATTACGCTGTTTCGTTTGTTTGCATTTTTTTAATATATGCGACTAAGCATTTTAGGCTTTTTTCGCTAATTAAAATCGACGAATAACTGTTTATTAAAATAAAAAATAACAAATATATCGAATAGCTAAAATTTTTTTTTTTTTAATTATACGCTTATTTTAAATCGTAGTGTTATAGAAATTTGCGATTAATAAAAACGTCGGTAAAGCTCAGGTTTATAATTAAAAAAGGAAAATTTATACGACGTCGGTTAAGAATAAAAAAAAAAATAGCAAAAAAAAAATAGATTTTTCCGGCTCGCTATTATAGCCGGTAGATATAATAAGTTTGTATAACCGAATAAAACTTATTTCGAAACGTTAAGAAAATTAATACGCTAAAAGAATTTTAATCGCATCGAAAATATTAGCTTCGCTATCGATATATATAAATGTTTTGATATATAATTTATTACGTATTAGTTTTATAAAAATTAAAAACTGTCGTTTTTTTATTAAAAAACGCTGGTTAAATTTTAAATTCTTTTATAAATCGAATTTTTTATTATAATAAAAGTTTTTGCCACGGCTTAAAAATTTTTTAATAAATCGTTTTGCTTTTTATCGATAATTATTTCGGCGATTTTGCGATTAAACTTAGCGTCGAAGCAAACGTTTGCGAAATAGCCGGATTTGCCGCAGTTATAATAAACGCTAAAAAACGCGCAGCCAAGCGGAAAAAACCGGAAATAGCAAAAGTAGCAATTACACGCTCGTAAGAATTTTTATTAAAAAAAGAAAAAGCTATGCGAACAGAAAAAGCTAAAAAAATAAAACGTTATAAAGTTTTAAAAATACCGGAAATACGCCTAGAGTTTTAGTTAGCAAAAGCTATAGCAAAGGAAAAATAGCTTATGCGACGGGCAGAAGCTATTTTTTCAGCTCGGATATTACGTGACTTTGGATTCGCAACGGCCAAAAACTCGTTCAAAGCAATATAATTATTATTTATTTTATACTTTTTTATTCGGAAATCGTATTTAAAAATAAAAATAACTTTTTCGTATATATTTTAAATTAACGGTTTTTAGCAATTTTGCTAATAATTACGTAGCGGATAAACAAAAAACGAAAATTATTTTAAATTTGACCGTTGTTTATATAAAATTTATTATATTGCAATTTAGCAGACTGAACGCGATTGTAATTAAAAAAGCGCTAATTAAAAATGCGAAAAACGTTTCGGGCCGATTAGGCTTGGTCGTGGAACTCGGGGTTTAAATATTTTAAAATAATAGTTTTTGCTTTTTTAATAATATATTTAAAATATGCTTTAGCTTGGTTTATATTTTATATAAAATTTCTTAAGTATTTTTTAATAAATAGCTTTATTTTTATTTTTTATGCGTTATATTTAATTTTTTTTTAATAATCGCTGAAAGCGTAGCGAAAGTATTTGATTTTGAATAGTTCGATTCGAAAAATAGCTAGGTCGAGAACGAAAAGGTAATATTCGGGAATTAATTGAAAATCTGCCGTAAAAGCGCGAAACTCGAAGTAAAAAAAAAGCGTCGCGAGCGATATTAACGAAAGCTGGAAAGCGAGCGGCGGCGATAGCTTAAACGATTATTTAAGCGATTTAAAACTGCTGAATCGTAATAAATTTTTTAACGTTAGCAAATATGCTAAATAATCGGTTTAAAAATATTCGTCGATTTAAAAGTATTGAAATATCAGCGTTGTACAATTCGATTTTAAATTCGATAATAAAGCGAAAAAATCCAGCAGATAATTATAATATAATAAAAAAGTCGTAGAATAAAAATTCGCTATTAAAATCGTCGAAAAAGCTTGAAACGAATAAAAATTCGGAAGCGCTAAAAGCAGAAGCAAAAAGTGGAAATGCTGATTCGAAGCCGAATCGTACGGATTGCGTTCGTTTTCGGATGCCGCGTCGATTTATAAAAAAAGCATAAAATATATTATAATATTAAAAAAAACGATTCGAATTGCAAAGGCAAATCGAATTAATAAGAAAAAAAGACTCTAGCTTTTTTTGAAAATAAAATTAATAAAAAGAAATTCTGATTAAAGCATCGATAAATAAACGTCGGTACGAGCGGCCTGAAAGAAGTTCGAGTTGTAAAGGCAGATCGAGTTTTTAACCGTAGATATAAAGCTTTTTAACGAAAGTTGTTTGGTTTTTTTTATATTATAGCTAGTTTAAAAATGATCGGGATAATATAAACCAAAAGATACGCATATAAATTGAAAAAAAAACACCGAGCTAGAATACTCGGGGTCGCGAATTTTATATATAATAGGTTGCGCTTATGGGTCACGTGACTTAGCGCGAGGCCTAATGGCCGAGGTGGTCCGTGCCCAAACCTTATTCCAACACCACCGGCAATCATACCACTGGCACCTATACCACTGGCAGGATCGTAACATCAATTCTGCGAATTCGTTTGAAAACTGATCGACGTTAAATAGCACGTTAGCGTTTCGTATCGTTATTTTGTTTATTTCGACGATTGCGATAATAAATTTGTAAATGCTTTTTTTTTTCGCAACGATAAACCATTTGTTTTTGTATAAGCCGTGGCAAAATTCGAAAATCTTTTATTTAATTCGTTTTTTTAGCATTTCGATTATTTTATTCTAGAGGATTTTAAAAATTAAAAAGGTTTTTTTTTGCCAAACTTCGTAAAATACGGTTTTAATATCGATATAAAGCGTAACGTCAAAACTAAATTAGCTTATTTCGGTAAAATCTAAAGCTATAGCTTTTTCTCGGTTGCGTAAAACTTCGTATAAAAAAATTTTTTTTTTCGATAAAAATTAAATTCCGATTGCTAAATTATTAAATCGTTTTTTTATAAATCGGCTGCTAAATAATAAGCTGGAAAATCGGCCGGTAATAAGTTTTTCGAATTCGCTAATAATTAATTAAAATAATTTTATTGCTTCGTTTTTTTCGAATCAATCGTTTATTTTTTCGAAAATATTTCCATCGGATTTACTAAGATTTACGAATCGTATTTTATCAGCTTTACACTTATAAAAAATGCTGATATTAATATAAAAAAGTAGAATATATAAATCGGGTTTATTTAATACGAAAACGAAATCTTAGGAATTTTTATTCCCTAATTAATTACTAAAAATATTAATATTAGCTATTTTTATTCGCGGTATTATTTCGATTAGCGACGTAAATGCTTTTAGCCGAGTATTTTCCAGGTTTTATTATAGCTTAGCGTTTATTTTAAAGCCAAAGCCGATTATTTGTTTTCCGATAAAACGTCGAATAAAAAAACTTTGTCGCCGGCGACGGTAATTTAATTTTAAAAAAATCGATTTCAGTTTTAAAAAAAAACTTTTATTTGGCCGTTTTCGGTGTATTTAAAGCTGACGAAACTTTCCAAAATTCAAAGCATTTTAAAAATAATAAAATAAAAGTATTTTTTTATTATTAAGAAGTTTTTATAAATAATAATATTTTCAACGTCGATTTTTATATTTCGTACAATTTTATCAAATTTAATAATATTTTTATTAACGGTCGTATAAATTATTCGCTTATCGGTGTTAATCGAAATATTATTAGCTTCGGCTGTTTTTTGGTTTATGTAATTAACTTCGGCTTTATTATCGAATAAAACGAAGGCGGTCGTACTTTTTTTTAAGCATTATTTTTCTTTTTAATACTTTTATAGCCGTGTAAAAGCAGTTTCGTCGTTTTGATTTTTAAGTTTTATAATAAAAATCAAAAGGCTGATTTTTTCCGAGAATTTTTTTTTATCGACTATATTAACTGCGATGTTATAAATTTCTTTTTGATTTTTTTCCAATTTAAAATCGTTTTTTTTTTCATATAATTTTAACTTTTTCGTTTTTTTAATATAAGAATTTGTTTATTAATAATTTTATCGAATTTTTTTTTGTATTAAATAAATCGCTGAATTTTAATTTAATTTTTTGTTTTATGGTTTTTTTAATAGCTTCGTCGACGGCTTCGAAGCTAATATATTTATCGATTTATTTTTCGCTTCGCATTAATAATAGGCGTTTAAAAGCTGGTATTTTCTAAATAATTTAAAACGGAATATAGGTATCGATATCTTTTATATCGTCGTTAATTTTTTCTGCTATAAGCGTTTTTTTAATAATTTCATCGGTTTTTTTTCGAATTTTAAAATATTATATTTTTTCGATTTTAACGTTTTTTTTTATATTAGTCGGCTTAGCGAATAAAACAAAAGCATTTTGCTTTTTTATAATTCGCTGGCTTGATTATGCAGCTATAATATTTGCAAATGCGATAATCGTATTAGCAATATATATGTTTGTTTTTTATTTATTCACTTAGACTTTATTTACACTTAAGGTAAAGGTTTTTTTTTAATTAGTACGCTTTTAGAAATGTTTTTTCTTTTATTAATAAAAATTGTTTTCGCATTTTTTCTGTTTTTTAAATAATCGTTCTATTTCGTACTTTTTATTTTCAAGCGAATAGTATTTAATCAGCTTTGATTTTCAGCTTTAATAAAAAAGCTTATTTCTGCTTTCACCGGTTCGAGGTAAATCGCTTCGTATTTATTAATATAATAAATTTTATTATTTATACAGAAATTAAATGCTTTGCATTTAAAGCGAATATAAGGTTTTTCGCAGTAAATTTTTCTGTTATTACAAAACTTATATTTAAGGCCACGAGATTTGTTTTAATAATTATTTTTACTATTTTAATAGCCGCGATTTTGGTTTTCGCGTTGGTTTTTTTTTTTTTTTTATAATCGTTATTATAATTAATATTTCGCTAATCCTGATCGCTAATACAAAAAGAATGCTATTAGGCAGCTATTACTTTTACGATAGCTTAGCGAAGATAATCGCTTCGCGTATTTTAAAAAAAATAATTATTATAAAAGCCGTTTTGATCGTTTTTATTATTCGAATTAACGTAAAAAAGTTTTTTTTGTTTTTGCATAAAGCTTTCGATTTTGCTTTGCAATTTTTAAATTTTAATATCGGTAAATTTTAATACGAAAGTTTCGATATTTTTGTCAAGCTTTTCCAAACTAATAAATTTTGCAAAACGATTAAATAATATAATCACTGGTTGTTTCTTAGCGATTTCGGTAATTTTCAGTGGCTGGGCATGTTTTTGCGTTAAAACTTCCACGTTTTTTTTGTAAATAAAAGAAAAAGATTTCTTTTAATTTATAATTTTAATAATACGTTCGCTTTGGTTTTGTTTAAAAACGAATTTCACAAATTTGAAATATTAATCGAAAGTTTCAGAGTTTTGTTTATTAATCTTAAAATGCTTAATGGTTTTATTACGAATGCTAATTAAAAAGCTAAATAAAAACATTTTTTTTTTATTTAATTTCGCTTAAAACTTTTTTGTTAACGAAAACGTTAGAAACTTTTGTATAAATACGATAATAAGCTTTAAGTTTTTTAGCTTAGCGAATTGTTATAATAAATTATTTAAAAAAAAGCGATAATATCGCGGATCTGCTAGCGATCGTGGTTTCGGAATTCCGATTTTAAAACTTTAACTAGCTTACGCTAATCTCGGGCCTTAATAGTCTTTTATTTATTTATCGAATTAATAATATTTTTAATAATAGGGCTATAATAACGAGAAAGTTTGTCGAATATTTTAATTTTAAAAACTTTAAAATTCTTACAGGTTTTTATATTTTTCGATAAAATCGGTAACGTTGGCGCTACTAAATAAAAATATATCAGAAAAGCCAAAAAGAGGCATGCGGCTTCGCATAAAAAACGAAAAGCGTCGTTATTTATAATATTAATGAAAATGTTGGTAGGGTTTGAATTAAATAAATAAGTGTTTTCTGAAATTACAAATAGAAAATCTTTAATATAAAAAAAATCGTTATTAATAAAAGAGCTAATAAAAAAGTTTTTATGTTTTTTAAAAAAATTAAATAAAATAAAATTGCGTTTAAATATTTAAATAATATATTAAAAAACCTGTTTTTTAATAAATTAATTAAATTAATATAATATTGCTGTATAATCTACAGTTTCGATATTTTATGGCTCAGGCCAATGCACGTATAGCTATTTCCTTATTACTTTTAATAAAAAGCTGCAAATTATAATTGCTTCAATCACAAGGCGTAAAATCAAAAGATTAAGTTTTCGCCAAGCGTTTAATCAAAAAAGATTTAATTTAAAAAGGCCGAGCGCCGCGGTCGAAGCGTACGAATTAATATTCGATTTGTTATTTTTAAATAAAAAAGCGATTTTCGAGTTTTGAACTTCGCACGGTTCAGAATTGCCTAACCGTAATTTCAAACGTTTTTAAAATATATTGCACTTTTATAATCCAATAATTATACGCAAAATAAAAAAAACCATTAAAAATCTTTTATATAATACAGCTGCGAACAACACTATATAAAAAATCTTTTAAGCCGTAATAGCGAAATATCGAAATCGATTTTGATTATAAATTTGAAAAATGCATCGGCGAATATATAAAAACGAAACACCGAAATTTAAATCCCTGCGTAAATTATTAAATATAAAAATAAATAAAAAAATCAAACTGATACGGCCAAATATCGGTGTGTAAAATAGTTTAGAAAATCCTTAGAAAAGATTAAAAAAAGAAAAAAGAATTAAGTAAAAGTATGAATTAAAATGCGTGCTTATAATATTATCTAAAAGGGTGCTTTGCTTTTATACCTGTTGAAAGTAGTTAGTAGCAGGGGGTCTCGGAGGGGTCCATGCCTCGATCATAGCTAAAACTACCAAATCCTATTAATACAAAGTATCACCGTTTTATACTAAACGAATTTTATACGCGAATCGCTTTTTAATCAAATTTATTATTTATTAAAATAATCAGTTTTTTATTAAAGTATATTACGAATTAAATCGTACGTACGAAAGTCATTTATATGTTTTATAAGCTTTTTTTCAGCCTTTTATTATTTTTCCTTTTTTTTTTACGCCAAAACGTTTGTTTAGCGTTTTTTTTTTCGATCGGTCTAACGACAACACTTATTTTTTATTTCATATCAGAAAATTCAAAAAGGCCAGTTTGCACGATTCTCTACGGGCCGATTTTCGGTTTTATTTGAAAACCTTTTTGAATTAATAAATATAAACGAGGTCGAACCGGCCGAAAACTCGCCTTTTGATAATAATAATAAAAATAAAAACTTTTTTTAAACGATTTTTAAAACGTTTACGAAAAAGTTAAAAGCTTTTCCGCTAATCGAAAAAACGCTTAAATCTAAGCAAAGCCTTTTTTTAAGCGTATTGCGCGATATACGTTATTTTGACGTTCGAAAGCTTTTTGATAGCGATTTATTAATAATTCTTATTATATTTATTAAAAATAGCTTTTCGTACAAAATAAAAGCGCTCGCCGATTTTAAAGCGAACGGTTACGCGTTAATCGATTCGGCGCTGATTAAATCTTTTTTTTTTTTAAAACTTTTGATTCAACTTTTCCCGGCTTTTTTTTCCGTAAAAAAATATAATAAAGCTCGTAGCTATTTAATTATATATTTTACGCTTTTTAATTTTATTGTTAATAATCGAATACAATCGTTTATTATTTTTTTAATTACCAATTTCGGAAATTTTAATATGATTTTAAAAAAAGCTTGGCTGGCCGAACATCAAGTTTTATTAAATTGTAATAAACGCAAGCTTTATTAGCCGAAGTTTTACTTTTTTATAGTTTTTTACGCTCGTTGCATTAAAGTTTTTTATTTGCATCTTCGAAAAATTTAATTTCGCTATTAAAACGACGCTGTAAAACGTAACAAAAACTTTAATTAATTATAGCAGATTTACAACGCTGTGCGGAGCGGGAAAAAATCGAATTTCATTCGCGTTGCTAATTTCGATAGCAACGCTAATAAAATAATTTAAAAAATTATACTACCGCTTTTTTAGGCTGCCGATCCTTTTTTTTTCGTTATTTATTTTTCTTTTTTTTTTCGTTAGAACAGCTTTTTCGTTTTACGAAAAATAGTTATATTAAAAACCGAAGAAAAGTCTTCGCCGCGATGGCCTTTCAGCTTAATATAATCGATAATTTAAATAAGCCACTTTTTTCTAAACCTTTTAAACGACCAGTTCGAAAACAAATTCCTTAATTTATTGTTTATTTAATTATCATCTGCCAGATTATTATATACGCTTTTAAACTGATTTTCAGAAAAAAAGCAATTAAAATGTTTTTATTTTTTTTTTTACGAAATCGATCAAATACTAAACGACCTAACGTATAATACTTTTTTTAAAACCCAATTGCACAGTTTTTTCGAACGTTTCAAAACCAACGAAATATCGATTTCGATCCTTTTAATCAGCCTAGTGTAAAAGTAGGTAGGAAAACCAGACTGATACGGCCATATGTCGGTGGGTAAAATAGTCTAGGGAATTCTTAAGAGAAACAAAAAAAAAAAAAAAAAAAAAAAAAAGTATGAATGAAAACTGCGTGCTTGTGGTACTATTTAAAGGAATGCTTTGCTTTTATACCTGTTAAAAATAATTAATAGCAGAAGGTTTCGAAAAAGTTTATGCTTCGATTATAGCTAAAACTATTTAATCCTATTAATATAAAATATCACCGTTTTATATTTTGTTTCAAATAATATACGTAATCTTTTTTGATTACAACCGAAAAAAAACATAATTTTAATAAATGCAATTTAATTTATTTTATATAATTTAAAAATTAATTAATTAAAAACCGAACTTTTTAATTTTATATTTTTTTAGTTTTTTAACCCGTTTTTAGGTTTTTTGCTATTAGCTTTTGTAAAAAGATAGCGTTTCGCTTATCGTATAAATTATTTTGTTTATTTTGCTTTTTTGAAAAATGGCTCGATAAAACGTCAATCGAAGTATCGTTTTAATTTACGAACGTTCTGATAGCTTTTTCGTCGATAATATTATTAAACGTCGCGGCGACGAAAATTTTTTACGATTTTTTTTCGTAAATAAAAAATTTCAGCTTTTAAACGTTGTTTTACGTTTTGCAAAAAGCGTTAAAAAGTTTTATATTAAAATCGTAAAAATAATCGATTAATTCGTCGTAATTAAAACCGATTAACGCTTTAGCTTCGCGTAAAACTAATAAATCGAATTACGGTTATTTACCGACGAATATTTTCAAAAAAGCTTCGAAATTTGTAAAAAAAATTATTTTACGAAATAGTTCGAAAATAGTCGTTTGCAATCGAAATTATCGAAAATGCTGTAATTACTTTCGTTGCAAAACAAATAATATTAAATTGTTTATCGAAGCGTCGTTTTCGAAGTAATTTTTATATTTTTACGCCGTATAATTATTCGAATAAATTAATATCGCGCCGTCGGTTTTTTAAATCTTAAATTTAACGAATACTTTTTGTTTAATCGAAAAACTAACAGAAGTTATTGCGTTTCTTATTTCGTAGCTTTCGGTTTCGTAATTCGATAAAATAGCTAAGGCTATTGTTTTAGACGCGCTAAAATACGAAAAAGCTGGGCTTTTTTAAATAATTTTAATTAATTTGGCGTCGTGGTATAATTGCAAATAAATTTCGATTATTTCCGAATTATATGCGAATGCAAGCAAAACGTAGTAATCGAAAATAACGTCGATAAGATTTTCGATTTTTTTTTTTTCTAAAAGTCGGCGATATCGAGTTTTATAATTGTAATACGATCGGAATTAACGAAATTTAAAGCGATCGGAACGTTAAAATATATTACGAAGCAGCAGTTTCCGAGGTTTCGAATAATTAAAGCAGCGAAGTAAAAGCCGGGATGCATTTTGAAAATTTATTAAATAAAATTATAAAATATATTAGCGAAAAAAGCTGTAAACGCTTTTTGGGTTTTAATTAATCGAAAATAATACTTATATATAATTTTTTTTTTTATAAAATACAGCAGTAATTTGTTTTTTCCGTTGTAGACCTTTACGTAATTAACGAATTCGCAGTTTAATTTAAGTAAATTTTAAAATATATTTTCGGTCGAAAAGCTAAAAAAATCGGGTTTTAAAAATATTTGTTGTTTCCATTTTTTTTTATTTTAATTCAGTTTTATAATCGCGTTAAAAACCTTAAGGTTTGTTTTAAAATTTACGTAATTTAAATAAGCTTTAACACGCGCTTTAATAATTTTCGCAGTTTTTCGTCGGAATATAAATTAATTATTAAAATTAATTTCGAATACGTCGTAATCCGAATTTTTAATAGCAGCGAATCGATTAGCGAAGCCGATAACGTCGATTTTTTTAATAATTAAATCGCAATACGCCGCGTAACAACATACGTAAAAATAGCAAAACTTGCCGTTTTTTTTAGCGTTAATATTATTTGTAAAAACGAAATTAAAAAATCGGAGTTTTTCAACGAAAAAAAACTCGAATAAAAACGGGTTACCGTTTTCAAAAGTTTTTTTTTTATTTGCTTTAGCGTATTATATTTGCAGTTTTTCGAAAAGAATTTGATTTAGTTTTTATTCGAAGCCAAAAAAAAAAGCTGACGGATTTATTTAGTTTTTGCGTAAAAGTATTAAAATAAAATTTTTAAATCGTAACGTCGTCGAAAGCGAAAGTTTTAAATAAAATAATTTAATTTTATGCTTTTTATATAATTTTTTTCGTAATAATTTCGATATTTTTTTTTAAGCTTTTTTGATCGAATCGTATAATAATCGAAATCTTAAATGCTTTTATTAAAATCTGAAATATTAACGGTAATAATACGACGTTTTTAAACGCAGCAAGCGTTTTTAACGTTTGCGTATTTAATTTCGAAAAATCAAAATTAAAATCGTTGAAATCTTTTTTTTTCGGAATGCCGAGATTTTTTAAATTTGATTTTGTAAAATCGTCGCGTTTTTTATTAATTAATTTAAAAGCTATAATGCGGCGTCGATTTCCGGCTGTTTTTATTCGCGGTGTTTTTTTTGCTAACGACGCGAATAATTTTTTTTCCGAATAAAAAAAGTTTCGAAAATATCGGCGCGCTTTTTTGCGTTTTTTGTTTTTATTTTTTCCGGAATCGTTTTTATAAATATAATAGATTTTTTTTATTCGAATAAGCGATTGTTTATTATTACGCTTTTGATTTCGTTTTCGAATTCGTTTTCGATAATTAAAAATAAAAATCGCCGAATTGTTTTAATTATTTTAAAATATTAATTACTACCGCGTATGTTTTTTCGAATTAAACGAAAATAATATTAGCTTTTTCGTTTTTTTCGTTATCGTAGATTTAAAACGTCGAAATAGCGTCGTTTTTTTTTCGATATAAAAATGCCGCATTTAGCGACGCTTAGTTTTTTGCTTTAAAAAAAAGTCAGATTTAAAATTTCGCAGCCGATTAAATTTTTTTTTGGCGATTGTATAGCGTCGTTAATTAATTTATAAACAATTGTAAAAAAGCTTATGAATTTGCGAGCTTTTGGATTGTTAGCTTTTAAAGTTTGCGTTTTGAAAATATAAGCGTTTAATACCTAGACATTTTTTTAATAAAAGTAATAGTTTCGAAAAAGCGAGCGAAATGCCGAAATAAAATAATACCGATAATTTTATTAAAAACGTATTTTTAAATGTTCTTTTTTCGTTGCTTTAATAAAAAGCGCAAAACCCGATTTATTACTTTTTTTTTGTTATTTCGAGCTTTTTTTGCTTCGGCGAAAGCTTTTGAAGCGTTATCGTAATTTAACAGAAATTTGTCGTAATTAAAACTTTTGCGAACGAATTCAGCTTTAACGAAGCTTTCGTAATCGAATAAAAATTCGTTAACGTTTTTAATTATTATATCGAATTGTTTTATAAATATTTTTACAAAAGTTATTTATTAATTTGAAATAGCGATATTATATATTCGCTTAAATTCGGAAAGATTGCGTATAATAGTATCGTTTTAAAATAAATTAAAAATAAATTTGCTAGATTTGGCAACGTTTTGCTTAAAAAACGATATAATATCGATAGGTTTATTAATTAAAAAAACGTGTTGTATTTATTAAAAAATAATTTAAAAAAATTGGGAAATTGTAAAATATTTGTATTTAAAAGTCATAGGAATTCGCATGCTGTTTTTTTAATAAATTATAATTATTTAAGCAAGCATTCGTTTAAAACAACGAAAAAAATAAACAGTACAAAAAGTAGCAAATAATAAAATGTATAAAAAATAGTTTTCGTAAAATATGCGAGTAATATAAGTATATTAAATATATAATTCAAATATATACAAAGCTTTTGTTTTGATAAATGAAAGTATAATCAAACAAAAAAAAGTATAATAAATATTTTAAATAATATAAAGAAAGGTTTTAAAAATAAATAATATATATAAAACAAAATAATTAAATTATATATAAGCAAAATAAAACAAAAACAGTAAAACAAAATATAATAAAAGGAAAAACAGTAAATAATAAAAACAATAAAACAGTAACTAAATAATTCTATATATATTTTTTTTTTTCGGTTATAAATGGAATTACGATTTAAACCGTATTTTTAATAGCAGCGTTATTATTTTGTTAATGCCAAACTTTTTCAAAAGATTTTTTTTTAAAAATATAATCGTTTTGATCGAAGTCGTCGTCGAAATCGCTGAAATCGAAATTATTATTTAAATCAGAATTTAAAAAATAAATTTGCTAATTTCTTTTGTAAAATCGTTTTAACCGATTGGCGGTGAACGTTTCTTTCAGTTATGTTTTATCGAATTCCGTAATGTAACGACTCATTCTTTTGCCACCTCTCGTATCACCCCAGCAACTACGTGTAGCTGCAAGCTCCCTGGTTTCCTGGTGGGTCTTTCCATTAACTATGAAGACTATTTATATATATAAAGCTTTTTTTTTTAGCAACTTTTGCATTTTGCAATTATTAATTTTAAATAAATATTTTTGTTATAAAACTAAAAGCTCGTTTTTCATATTATATAAACACGGCGGCCAATTAATTAATTTTCTAGCCTTTCGACTAATTAAATAGTTATATTATTACCGTACGGCTTATCTAGGGTCGGATTACAACCGATTATACCCGGTTGCAAAACCGGGTATACACCGATTATAATCGGTTTTAAAACCGGGTATACACCGATTGTAATCGGTTTCAAAACCGATTATACACCGATTATAATCGATTATAAACCGATTATAATCGATTATACACCGATTATAACCGGTTTTTTAATTCGATTATAATCGATTATAATCGGTTTTAACCGATTATAATCGGTATATAATCGGTTTTAAAACCGGGTATAATCGGTTGCTAATCGGTGTCAATACCGAAGTGGCGCGGTTTACTTTTACATCGATGTGACGATTTAACACCGAGTATAATCGGTATTACCGAATATAATCGGTATTAATACCGATTATATTCGGTGTTAACACCGATTATATTCGGTGTTAACACCCGAAACAAATTTATACAATTAAATTAAATCGATATTTAATATATATTAAATTTTTCGAATTTAAATTAAAAATCTTATATTAAACTACGTTTATTTAATATTACATTTAATAATATTTTTATTAATATTATTTCGCTGCCACCATTTCGCTGCCACCATCTCGCTGCTACCACCTCGCTGCCACCATCTCGCTGCTACCATCTCGCTGCCACCACCTCGTCGCCACCACCTCGTCGCCACCACCACTACCATCACCATCATTACCACCACCACCACCACCATCACTACTATCACCACCACCTCGCTGCCACCATCTCGCTGCCACCATCTCGTCGCCACCATTATTACCACCACTACCATTATTACTACCATTACCACCATTACCACCACCACCACTATTACCACCACCACCATCACCACGATCACCACCATCACCACCACTACCATCACCACCACCACCACGATCATTATTATCACCACCATCACCACCACCACTATCACCATCATTATCACCACCATTATCATTACCATCATTATCACCACCACCACCATTATTATCATTATTATCATTATTATCATTATTATTATCATTATTATCACTACCACCACTACCATCACCACTACTATTATTATCACCACCATTTTCCTGCCACCATTGTAACTATTCAGCTTATTCGGCTGTTCGGCTATTCGGCTGTTCGGCTGTTCGGCTTTTCGTTATTTTTTCTAGCAAAATAATATTAGCGAAATAATAATAATAGCAGCGAAGTGGTGGCAGCGAGAGATGGTGGCAGCGAAAATGGTAGCAGCGAAGTGGTGGCAGCGAGATAGTAGTGGGTAGTAGTGGTGGTGATAGTGGTGATAATGGTAATAATAATAATGGTAGTAATAATGGTGGTGGCGACAATAATAGCAGCGAAGTGATGGCAGCGAGATGGTGGCAGCGAGATGGTAGCAGCGAAGTGGTGGCAGCGAGATGGTGATAATAGTAATAGTAATAATGGTGATGATGATGATAATAATAGTAATAATAGTAGTGATAATAGCGACGAGGTGGCGCTAGCGAGGTGGTGGCAGCGAGATGGTGATGATAGTAGTGGGTGGTGGTAGTGGTGGTGATAGTGGTGGCGACGAGGTGGTGGCAGCGAGGTGGTGGCAGCGAGGTGGTGGCAGCGAGGTGGTGGTGGTGGTAGTAATGATAATAGTGGTGGTGGTGGTAATAGTAATAATAGTAATAATAGTAGTGGTGGTAATAATGGTGGCGACGAGATGATGATAGTAATAGTGATAATGGTGGTAGTAATAGTAGTCGTAATGGTGGTAGTAGCGACGAGATGGTGGTAGTAATAATGGTGGTGGTGGTGGTGGTGGTGGTGGTGGTGGTGGTGGCGACGGTGAAGTGGTGGCGGCGAGGTGGTGGTAGTAGTGTTAATAAAGTGGTGGTGATAATGATGGTGTTGATGGTAATGTTAGTGATAGTGTTGATAGCGACGAGATGACGGCGACGAGGTGGGTGGTAGTGTTGGTAATAGTGTTGGTTGTGGTGTTGGTAGTAGCGATAGCGAGGTGGTGGCGACGAAGTGGTGGCGACGAGGTGGTGATGGTGTTGGTAGTAGTGGTGTTGATGGTGGTGTTAATAAAAGCGTTGATAAAAGGTAATAATTAATTCGTATAAGATTTGTATTTTTTTCGAAGCTTTGAATTATTACATAACCTATTGTATTTATTAATTTTTAATAATTTTAAGATTAATTTTCATTTAATCGCGTGTTAACTTTGATTATACTCGAAGTTAATTTTACGCCAAGTGTTAACTCGGATTTGACTCGGTGTTGAATCGGTTGTAATCTTATCCACAGGCGCCCCTAAGTAATAACTTTTTTTTTACGCTAGCGACGGCGTAAACTATTTTTTTCTTCGAATTTCTTACGAATTATACCAAGATGATCGACCGATTGTAAAAAAA